>OZ024904.1:80669501-81024501 GCA_964017125.1 Flabesymbios commensalis | reverse complement strand
ACACTCTAAAAAGCCAGGTAGGCCTAACTATGTAGGAAATATTGTCGATGATAACACACTTTTTTTACTGATTAGAAATAATTAATTGTATATCTAACTATATTCCTGGAAAGGTCGTGAGAAGCAGAGTAAGAGGGAGCATCTAATGCGGCTGGCAGGGGCTGTCACTGTCCTGGTACTTCTAGGAATCCCATGGATATTCAGTGCCTTTGGTGTGATTGAATCAGAACGGGGGAGTTTAAGAATCCTGGAAGGAGTGTTCCAGGTGAGTACATTAAAAAAAATGTAACATTTTATAGCATACCAAGTGTATATCATACTTGTGATATTACGGTTATGTTAGTCCCCCATCAAGGCTATTACGGATTAAGGTAAGATAAATCCTTTTCTTACAAAATGCGTTTTAAAGAAAAACTTTTGATATTGGGAAAGTTAGGACCGTAATATTAGCTCGGATTTAGGGTCATGGCTCAACTCTTCCACGTGGTGGCCCAGCTTCTCATTACATAAAGTGGATACTGTTTTGTGTAACCTATAGGCCTAACTCTCCTTCGGGTCGAGATAATATTTTTTCTTTATGCAATAAACTGCAAATCAAAAAAAAGTCACGTTGTTTTTTAAGCAATGTGAATAGTAAAATATGGCAAATAGCAAAAACAGACGATTTGTAAAGAACTTTGTAAAGAATGGTCTAACTCTCCCAAGCCTCCCATACAGTCACGCTCGCCTGCCTAGTGGCCGAGGATTCAACCAGCTCTCAACTTATGTCATGAATCGAGAGCTCGTTGAATCCCCGGCCATTATTTGGTAAAAGAGAATATTGCTTTACGTCGCTTTCTGCACAATCATGGCAATATCGCGATAGAAGGAAGCCCAAAGCCGGGACTATGCCCTAGCTTATTTTCGAATGATCAAGGCTTCTTCATAGTGCACAGTACCACCATTATTAGGTGTCACATCCCCATCTTTATTCCAATCGCAGGCGAGCGTACATACGGTGTAGGCTACATCATGCATGACATTTAAAAAATCATTTCCAGGTCAATAGGCCTGCTGGTATTAATACAGTTATTATTGTTATCGTAAGAATCGCCTAATAAAAGTAAAAAATCACGGGATGATCTGGTCCCGAAAAAGTATATGTGCCATATAAAATACATCATTTACAAAACCTGAAACTGATGCATAGATATTGCATACATTCTGACTAGTGTCAGCCTATAATGTAGGCCTACGTATGTGTGACTTCTATTATGATTATTTTAATTTCGCCGTGTGATTGACAATAATTGCTGGAGATTAAGTTATTAACGTTAGTTATCGGAGCATATAAGAGCTGATGAAAACGGTATAATTATCATAGATCCATCTTCCCCCGCAAGGCTGGCTACTCCTGAGGTCGCAAACGTCCTGGCTGTGTCAATACTTGCAGCCGGGAAGATGCATATATCTATCTATGGCAGACCAGCTATGACAAACTCTTGTATTCTCTATGTGTGTTAACAGGTTATATTTGTGGTATTCGTGAATATGCAGGGAGTTTTCATATTTATCTTCCACTGCGCGCGCAACAAGGAAGTCAGACAAGAATGGAGTCGCCTGGCAACCAGTGGACTCAGCTCCACATCCACTGCTCGCTCTTCTATTGAATTACCAGCTTCCAACAGTAAAACCCGAAAACCAATTGAAGACATCTCATGACCTGAGAAACACTGAACTACATTGGTCAACGCCTATGACGAATTGGCCCAACATAACAGCCGTCGGTGAGCGCATGCACTATGTCGTGCATGCCTACACAGTGTAGGCTACAAGTGTAAAATAAAACATGTTCGCGCCTTCATTGATCGATTGATTGATTTATCGATTGATTGATTTCTGTAAATACAGTAGCCTACCGTCAACATGATTTAAATAATATTCTGGTCACACGACACTCTGAAGGGTTTGGTGACTCCCAACTCCATGTGTTGTTAACGTCCGTGAGAACTTCAGTTTACAAAATAATATAAATGTATATATCACAATGACTTGCTCAGTAAAGTTGAATCCTCTCATTATTAGAAAAAAATGAAGGCTGGAAATATACACTGCTTCTGGGCTTGGAGGAGTTTCACTAGATTACATCACGCACAACGTCGACCCATTATAACAATAGTAGACGTTCTCGTGCAGATGTCTGTAGCGCTGGCTCAACATTGAAGCGGTGCAGTGTCAACGTCTTGTTTTGCATGACTGTACATGAACTAGTTTATATTTCCACAATGAGCCCCACGTGTGTGAGTTGAGTCGATAGATTGAAGTACAACAACTTTGAAGCAACATCCGACGTCAGAAAAAACACTTCATGACGTAAAAAACAAGCTCCGCATAATTTCTTCTGATGCAGGAAATCAATCACAGCGGGCTGAAACCCGGGGCTAAAACCTAGGCCTACCGATCAAACACTCTCCTCAATAAAACTTGAAATATAATAAATAATCATTTTGTGCAGAGTAGTTCTGTGAATCCGGCTTTGTTCAACCATGTTTTCATAAAGCAATAAGATTTGTGATTCAATTGCAAGGGTAGATGACACACAGGTATTCACTAAGATTTGTTGAAAAACATCCGAACCTAGATTTGTGGATTTGATAACGGAAATAGAAACATTTATATAGTCTGCAATGATTTACTATTAAATCGTTGTTTCTGTGGAACAATCTACATTTAGCTTCTCCGACTAAAAATGAGACTACTTGGTCATACAATAAAGGGCTCAAGCTTTGTCTTGTTTTTTTCACTAATAACCCTTTAAAAGCGCGGGAATTCCCGTACTGAAAAAGTAAAAGATTTTTGTTGGCAATAGACACATAACATGTGTATTCAAATAAAGCGAGAAGAGCTAACTAAGACATTTATGATGATTTGCTGACCAATGCATTGGTTAAAGCTATCCCACTCTGACATTCAAGTTTCAATGAAATGTTTCTATTCCGCTCACTCGTAAAGATTCAATCTTGCGGGGAGCTTCCGTGACCGAGAGTTAGCGTGCTCGGCCTCAGACCGCCAGGTCTCGAATTTCGAATTATGCATCTAGAGGGTAGTGTCATATAATTCATCTAACCATCCTCAGGAGGTTTTCCTTGTCTAGTTTAGCCTATATGTGCACAAAGGTGGCGTAATATCCCATTCAGTCATGATGATTTCAAATTGAAAAAAACCCTATGGTTTGTACACAAATCGTCGCCTCGGAGCTAAAGGATCCTATCTGCCACTCTAACGAGTGTCAGATAGGATCCTTTAGCTCCGAAGCGACGAAATGTATTCCGCATTACTCGAATGTACATCAAACCGATTAATCGTGGTCAAGCATGTTTTCTTGTTAATACGATACGTATCGCCATAAAGTCACCACAGTTTATTTTACTGATAGCTATAGGAAAAGTTCATACAGGCACTCAAGTCTGGCCGAAATGGGGTCTGGACCTTATTTTATATTTTGACGTCGCCGATAAAATACTTTGCAGCCAACTTTTTTTCCAACATTCTGAAAATGTACACACTTGATGATATGTAACGAATAATGTGGACGGATTCAAATGTCGCCACCCCTTTTTGGGCTAAGATATCTATTGCAATTTTCTTTCATATTATCTGTCAAACATGGATGTAATTTGAAAGGAATGTTTCTGGGATATAGAGTGAACATTTTCACCGAATGAAACAATAAGTGTGCCGAAAATAACAACGATAAGTGTACCGATATTAACAACACCGGTGCCGATAATCACAACAATAAGTGCCGATAATAACAACGATAAGTGTGCCAATAATAACAACACCTGTGCCGCAGCCGATAATCACAACAATACGGGTGCCGATAAGAACAACATCTGTGCCGATAATCACAACTATTAGTCTACCGATAATAACAACGCGTGTGCCTGTGCACACATTTCTGGACCTTATCGTTATCACGTTAAATAGTATATTCTGGTTTCTTACCAATAAAAGCAGTTAAAAACATCCTCATCTCAGAACCAGGTCATATCTAATTTAAACAGGATGGATATATTCTACATTATTTTACTTATGTTAACGGGATTATGCTGTATAAAGGCATATAAAAAAATAGTTTGTACAAAGACTGAAGAACCATAATTAGCATAGCATATGTTTTAATACAGCTTTTATAAATAATGGGAAAATATCAATTTCCATAATGATAAAAAATGTATCCATATTTTTCGCGCGGGGTAGGCTGACACAACAAGGCGCGGTTGTTGTATTCGAATGTTAACTGCTGTTCTTGAATAGAACGGTAAGTTCTGCCTATCACAATGCAGCAGGGGCCTCTGGCATCCAACTTCCAACTTTCGAGTTCCGACTTCAAACTTCCTAGTTCCAGCTTCCTAGTTCCAGTTTGCGAGCTCCAGCTTCCGAGTTCTAACTTTCGTGCTCCAACTTCCGAATTCCTATTAACAAGATCCAATTCAAAGCTCCGACTTCCGAGTTAGCAATCATAACTCAAGATTCATCTGTGAAAAAAATTGTAGGAAGCTAATTTCAACAGATTTGGGTGGGTATGGGTATGGTCTATTAGAGAAAATCCCAAATGGCCGCCACCATCACATATTGCCCCATAACTTTTGAACCATTTGCCACAGAATATTGTGCTTTTCCACTAATTTTGACATAAAAAATACATTTCCGAGGTTATTTTAGCACTTTATATTCCCCTTCTGCAGAAATCAAACATGGCCGCCATCCGCACATAATTATCGCATTATAACTTTTGAACCACTGCTCTAGTAGCTGATAGTGGACTGGTCTGCTATCCAGACCTAAACTCTTCTGAAATCAACTAATTGGAGGTCATTCAACATTTTTTGGTTGGTGACGCATTTGACACTGACGCCGCAATATGTAAAATACACCCCCCCCCCCCCATTAAACGGTTTACCACCACCAGCCATTACTGTATCGTTTGAACTGTTGGGTCCAGAAGATCATGTGACACCTCAAAATTTGCGCAATTACCACTTTATTTTAATTTAATTGTGCACACTTCTATATGTTTTCATTCATTGCAGCCCCAAAGCACAACGCATTGTATATTCATTTGTCTGCTAGTAGGCCTACTGATTTTTGTTCTCATATATAAATACATGATATCAGAAATAGGTAAAGACTAGTCTTTATCCATTTTTGATGATATCGAGCATTTTGCATAGAACAAGCAAATAATCGGCCCCGGACGGTACTAAACGTATTACTAGTGTTATTCCCACATATGTTGCTTCATACCCATACCGAAGTTTTAATCTGGTTTCATGCACTAAAGCAACATTTTAGTGTTATTTCTAGACAATATTCTACTATTTATAATATTATATCGTGCAATTGAATACTATTATCTCTACACTGTTGCATGAATTCTACTAGTATCTGGTCAATCGCATCTGACCAGATGTGGATGATCTCTCTCATATCATCTTGCATTTGAAATAGCATTGTATGACTACAATTAAAAGATCTATGACATGATTATGTTGGGACGAAATCATATATAATAACAGACAATATTATAATAGGCCTACCATACTATTACACTTATGAAATGTAGGCATATCACATTTTATTGTCACTATAAAATAGTATAATGTCCTAATCATATTTACTAATTCTACACCCACCAAAGACCATACAGGATTTGAAACAAAACTATTTTGATCAAACGATGAACAACTCTTTCCAAGGGTTATATCTCAATATCCATTATATTATTCTACTGCATAGTGGCATTGTGATGTCATATACATGCACCTGATGTCATATCTTTACAATCAAGTGCAATATTGTAATACTATTCATATCTTGGCATTATCATAATATTTTTATAGTGTCCCATCCCACCATTGTATGACATATTCTACAATTCAGTTTCCCAACAATGTGAATTTCATACATTAAGAAATTAGTTTATTTATCTTGGTGTCATCTTACAACTATGCACCTTAAAGCACTGAGGGTTATATAGGTATATGCCAAGTTTTATGAAGACGCAACTTTATGCTTATGCTTCACATACTTTACTACTTTAATATTACATCATGATTATTGTTAAATAAACTAAGGTTCCAGAGGTACGTATCTGTGAAGAAGAGTTAAGACGTCATACCCTTTTTATTATTCTATAAAATTTGGCGATTTAATATTGTATGCCAACATTCATTTCGTACACTTCCCTGATTTGTATTGTGCTGTTATCATGTAATGGTACTAAGATATCATTTATTGACACTATGATGCCATATCCTGAAATTAATAAATTTGTCATAAATGCTATTATAATGTCATGCCTACATGTCATGTGATATAGCATTAGAGTGTAATATTATGGTATTATAAAATCGTTTGAATAAAACTATTTAGTATAGTCCACGCCCGATGCTTACCTCGCTCCCTGCAAATGCCACACAATGTGTATGTATTTGAAAAAAAAACAAGTTAAAGGTGTAGTCAACTGTCACAATTCGCGGGACAAGGGTCCCCCAGAAGGCAATAGTGCCCGTGGGTAAGCCAAGGCCCTATTCCATAATAATACTAAATATGCGTTTTATACCCAAAGCCTCATTAAGAGCAAGTTCTCAAATCACAGCAAGTTCATATATACTTGAGCGACATCTAGTTAATAATTCAAAGCCCTTGTCTTTTGCCCCTACTTGGTCGCCTACTTGCAAACAAACTGACTGTATTACTGGGGGATTTGGAAACTGCTTGACCCCCAAGTTTGTATTGTCACCCAGTAAACAAAAAACATTTGTATGACTTTATGCAATGTTGGACCAACGTCGAAGCCATTGGGCCGACATTGCATAAATGTCATACAAATGTCTTGCGTTTGCTAGGCAGGAGGACTTTCTCTTAAACATTGTACATTTATCTAATGTTGGTTCAATGTTGGGCCAGCGTCGCAGACGTTGGCCTAACATTAAAACAGCATTGGATCAATGTCTCGTTTGAGTAGTATCTTGTAATCAGTTCAGTGGCTATATTAATGCCGTCAATTTGTACTCAATAGGCTACTGTTGGCCTACACTTGACCGTCCCAGGCATGCGCGTTTTGAAGCTGAATGATTCTTTAACATAACACGTGTTGTGCCTTGTGGCTGTAATTAATTAAATAATGTAGAACTCCACATAATTAAATTACAATATTTACAATGTGTAAAATGAACAAAAGGGAACAATTAGGCCCTAATACAATAAATGGTCGTAACGGTGGTTTTTACCCCCTGCTCGTAGGGGAAGGGGGGTTTTAGTCGCGCCAGGACTCCGTCCAGGGACCTGCGTCAGGGGTCACGCTTTTTTGTGGGCGCAAAAAATCAAAAACTGTTTGTTTTGGTAATTTTAACATTACATTCCTAGCAACATGGGGATGTGCAAGTGATTTTGTAAAGATGCTACCAAAATTTAAAATGGCCGCCAGAGGTCAACTCCATTTTTTTGTGGGCGCAAAAACTGTAATACTTATAGTCAGAAATTATTCAAATTATACTATCACATTTCCCATAATATGGAGATGTGCAGGCAATTTTTTCAAGGTTTAACTGAAATTCAAAATGGCCGCTACGGATCAACTTTATATTTTTTGTAGGCGCAAATTATTCAAATTTTGCAGTCACATTCCCCACGATATGGAGATGTACGGGCCAATGTCACAGATATTGAACCACCAATTAGACGGTATTCACGAGCACTCATGGGGAAAATATAATACTGTACAAACCTTATTTTGACTCCCGACTTCATAGATATGTTATCGGTATCGGAATAAAATTACTTTTTGACCGTGACCTTTTCTTAATTTTCATGGTAAAAAAAGGATCATCCAACAACCTACATTCGAAATTAAAACGCACAGAAAAAATTCATGTTTTCGTTAGATATACATAATGTGTTATGAAGCATGAACACATGGCATAATTTACAGCATAATTTACAGCATAAATAGTGAAAAATAAATAAATAAACGTTTCACAAAATTAGTTTTTCAAATATGTCCCTCAATTTTTGTCAACCATTTTACGATAAAAAAAATAAAATAAAGGAAGTTAAAAATAAACACATTATTCCCGATTCTTCAGACAGCAATTATGGAATACTCCTGGATGGAAAACCACCACCAATAGATTTTTAAGTTTTTGTACTCTGCCACATTTTTTCCCAATCAAAGTTGACTGGTATACAAAAGTTAGCTGAACACTGTCATTTACCAATTACATTCATAGAAGTAAGAAAGAACAATAATTCGAATCTTCACATAATACTAAAGCCCACATATTTATTACCATATGAATTCGTTGCCTAATAGCCATTACATGCACGCATCATTAGATTTGTCCGCATAGACGCAACCAGCCGATTGAGGCTGACCACGTTATGTAATTCCGCTAAATTATGAACTAGTTCTGATGTAATTCTGAAACAGATTAGTGCTCTGCATCACCCCTATTTTCCCTATTTAAGACTGCGTACGAACAGTTACACATGTACCATGACTTAAAGCTGTACATTCACGTAAAATGCTTTAATCCAATATTACACCTACCTGAAGCTATAATGTCATAATGTTGGGAAGTAGATAAAAACACTTTCATCACCTGTAATGTATACAATATAAATAAAAAAGGTGTGTTAAACATTATCTACAGTAAAACGAAGTGTCCCGTTTTAACTCTTCCTTTACCGACTTCCCCCTGATCAAACTACCCCTAGAAACCGATTTCTTTTTTAATGAGGACCCCCCTGAGATAGCCCATGGGCGCAGTACAGGTTATAGCTATGCGCATGCGCACATCGAACAAATCAAAAACGCAAGACAACATTGCGTCCATGTCACTGACCATTCTGGTTGGCGATTTTCAACCATGCATGTAATGAAATATCTCCATTGAAATTAATGCATGTACACATGTGGAATTCGCATAAATGCGAAATTGGTAAAGGAAGGTAGTTTTCGCATAAATGCGAAATTGGTAAAGAAAGAGTTAAGATGTCGATATTTCAAGCTGATTTGACTTATTTCTTAGTAGATGTCATTTTATTCACCTATTATCATCCACCAAGATAGCGATGTTTTTAAGGATTTACAGGCCTATGTACAGGACAGATTTATTTATTGTAAATGGTTATTGTAAACAAAACTTTCTATTTTTTTTTGTTGAATAATGCTGGCTTGGAGTATATATATTAAAGAGAACAGATCAGATAGAACTAACTCGTGAAAGTATTGTATTCAATTTATTGTTCATGTTTATGAGTGAGTTATTTTGCTTCCCTGATCAGTAATATTTATCTCGGGATGGCCACACTTCTCAAAACGCTGATCATGTTGCGCATGCGAGTGCTCAGCGAATCTCGACGACCCACCTACTTTAATCAACACTCGCATTACCCCTCCCCCCTTTAATACAAAATGTATGATCCTCCCACTTTATTATAACATGTACAAAGCCAATCGCCCCCTAATAATTATATCAGAACGTTCCCTTAACATGTTTTATCATGTTTCATATTTCAATAATTGTATGGATTATATAGCTGGTGAAATGTTCCAGGGCTTGTTAACTTCTACAAATACATCTACCATGTCAGAATAAGCACAGCGAATTCCTATTTTATGACTTGCATGTAATAGTACACCCTTTCATCCCAATCGTCAGCAATTATACGTCTGGCAATTTCTAAAAATAAATAGCACATACACTGGACATCGTTAATATATCTTTCCAATGTTATCAGTTATTCTTCATCCTCGCTAGCAGTAGATCTACGACCCCTCGCTTTAGATCTATTGACCTTCATTTACCCTTTAGGGCGGGGGCCCTAGGGTAGTGGTTAGCACCGCTGCCTTTCACGCCAGAGTTCGGGGTTCGGTTCCCGGTCTCGGCGGTTTGAAAGAAACTAAAATGTTTCTTCCCCATCCACGTGTGAAAGTCAGTATTGTGGGGAGCCTCCGTGACCGAGAGGTAGCGTGCTCGGCCTCAGACCGCCAGGGCTCGAATTTCGAATCCTGTGTCTAGAGGACAGTGTCATCTCAATCATCTCACCATCATCAGGAGGTTCTCCTGGCCCAGTTTAGCCTATATGTGCACACAGATGGCCTAACACCTTTAACTCCATCTGCCCCTCCTTCTCTTACACCATTCTCTCTGTTTAGTCTTACATATGATAATTATTATATTATATATCCCAGAACGCACGATGCTCATCAAATGCTCATCAAATGATGGACCATCGTCTGCGACGCTGATCCAACATTAAGCAAACATTGGAGGATGGGTCGTGTTTGCTGAGAATCGCTGTTGCTGCTGTTAGCATCGTTTGTATGTATACAGCGACTCGATCACAGGACAGATTCAGAGAGTTTAGAATAGCTATCATATATAGACTACTAGCGCCAAGGTTGATAGTCTTGCTCAAAGATAAAACCACGTCCGGACTGGAAGTTAATCAGACTATCGCCAGTGTCTGGTTTAGTTTTGAGTACCACTGGTAATTCAACGGTGTTTCAAGCAGTGTATTCCAGTGTTCAGCAGCAATGTCACAGCGTAAATTGTATGAGAGTGATTATTATTTGAGGGCGTTCCTTTGTTTGGAAGTTGTTATGTTTATATTTACTCCTACGGAAGGAATAGGCCTACTCACTGACCAAAACAACGCTGTTGTGGAAGATTTACAATCATCTCATGAAGAAGTGATCCTATTGAAAGAGCAAAACCGGCACCTGCCAAGAACATGCAGAACAGGTAATTGTGTCTGTAACCAATGTTGTTGTTATGCTGGGCCGACGTCGAAGACGGTGGCCCAACATCAAAACAACATTGGCTATGCACTTTCGAGTATTATTCAAATTATTATTCTATGTTTATAAGGTGAGTAGACCGTGACATAGAATTCGTTGATGCCAATACACGTCGTCATAGTTATGTACAGTAGGCCCTAACTAATGTACACAAAAAAAATACATTTTGCATGAAAAAAAACACAGACCAACAAATTATATTCAACATTTCGATAAGGCTTACACCATGCTGGATTAGGTAAATCTTGAATCTTCATGAACTGCTTGTCTCCACTTTCTTCCCCTGGAAGTAAAATGTGTCAATTTTCGTTACATTCTGGTACGATTTTATTCCTAACTAAAAAGACCAGTGAGTCAATGAGTTGGGATGAGGGAGTGATAATAGGGGATTTGACTGTACGACGCTGGGCCAACAACATACCAAGACTGTGCCACAGAGTACAATACACAGCATGCACATATTCTGTATCACATGAGGATAATGACAAATTATTCTCGTCTGTTTATTTCTAATTATATGTCATGTGGCTGGTGTTGCATCCTGATGCCTAACCCTGTTAGTACTAGCGCCAGATGCCCGAAGTAATAATTCTATATCAACAACAAGTTCAACAAGTTTATTGTATCTCCATGAATTGTACAAAAACCATAAGAGAGATAATACATTATCATTATAATATGGCGTGCGACAGAAATACAAAAACAAATAAAATAGTTAAGATAAGTAAAATGCAGAAAAATGTTTCAATTTAATTGTTTCATACCATCTTTTATGTAAATAGATAATTTGAGTAATTCTTTCTCATCATGGGAGTTTAATTTTTTTTTAAATTTCCAGTTAGAATAATTAGTGTGATACATTTCGGACATATATTTTCTTCTAGTAACAACTAAGGTATTGTAATCTAATAAAAAAATGATACTCATCACCAATTTTTCCTTGTTGACATAATCTAAGTTGCAATAACGCTCTTATTTATATGGTATATTCTTTATACCATCCTTTTATAGGTATATTTGAATGTCTTCCTAATTCTATTGGTAATTTATTATCAGAAACGCTAAATTTACACAACGTTATTCGATAAGTATAGGAAAGGGTAAGTAGATAAGGTTCTAATTCAATATGTGATATCAGCCCATGCACGAGGCTGAGTGCTCGACTATAAACTATATATAGAGTGTGTTGGGTTCGAGGCTTATTCTCGGAGGGGGCTTTTCTCAGCTGTACCACACAATTATCTGAACCAAATAGTATACTACGGGACGTGGCACAATGGTTAGAGCGTGGTGCACTAACTACTGCCTGCCGCATGGGTTCAATCTCCGCTTGGATCAGGTTTTCAGAAAATATCATTATATTCCCCCTCTCAACGCTGGGACATCGTGGTTTAGATATCCTTTGGTCAATTTAAATATTATTTCTTTTTTTTTGTAATTAAGTAATGATGATTTCTTTTTCAGCCTAATTTTCTTTTCTGTGGCTTATATAATGAAAATTAATTTCAGAAAGTGACTAGCGATCATGTTAACGATCATTTAATAGTTTAACTAGTTACAGCATCCTAACATCTATAATGTTGTTTGCTTAATTTTTTTCTGTTTTTTTTTTGTATGGAATATATATCAGTTCTAATTTCTGAGTAGGCCTCTGATGAGAAAAATGTCCCGTGTGACCCGTGACGAGTGGCTAAATGAATGGTAATCGGACGTAATCAGACTATAAGCTGTTTAACTTATCTTAATTGCCTCATATATTGATGATGCAATTATAATAAATGATCAGTATGAAGTAGTAATTCGTGCTAAGATCGTTTTTTTATCCCAACGATTCAAATTTAACGTGTTAATATACACGTTATCATTGTATAACTTTTTAAAATATCTATTTGAACAAGGTCGATAGGCTCGCGAGATGTCTTCTTTCAGAGCACTGTAATTTACTCTAAAACAATAACAATCGTGTGCCAAGCGTTGTAGTCTCAGCGATATTCGGAGGATTAAATCGTTTATTTTTTTATTGCAGCTCTGGAATATAATATGTGTGATAATATCGTTTGTGTGCAACCCATTGCAATGTTCGACAATTAATAATAGTAATCTTTATTTCGCACTCTTGGTACATAAACACAGTACACAATAGGTGTAATGTGAGGGTGTAGGCTAATTAGGGTTATTTCTGAGTTGACTGGTGAACTGTTCTATTAATTAATAACAATGCTGTCAAATAAAAATGATACAGATTGGAAATCCGGCTCTGTTTTTTAGTCAGTTTAATATGAGGATTTATTATATAATTTAACATTTTTGCAGTGCTGCAAAATAACTTTTTTGAATAGTCTGCCTTGCATTGTTGTAGGAATTAAAGTACATTTTTTTTATGTAACTTCGTGTGATTTATCATGCAGATATTTGTCTAAAGTCTCAGACAACGAGCGAACGCAAAGGTGACAGCAGCTGAATTAAAATGTGGAATATGTTGTAGGAAATAAAATACATTTTTTATGTAACTTCATGTGATTTATCATGCAGATATTTGCCTAATGTCTCAGACAACGAGCGAACGCAAAGGTGACATCAGCTGGCCTGAAACCTATGTGGATACACTGGTCCGGATAACGTGTCCATACTCTACACTACCTGACCAATACGCCACCAGAGCATGTGTGATGAAAAACGCCAGCTATGTAAATCTTGACAGTGATGATGATGATTATGATTATTATCCTTACGGCATGTATGATTACACGGAACCTATCATCAGTGAAGTCAGCTCTAAAATGCGTGTTGTCTGGACGGACGCGTCTGTGGAAGATTGTCCTGATCCACCCTTCACGGAATTGATGAACGAATTCAGAAAGAGTCTGGTATTGTCCATTTTGTGATTAATGTTCAAATCCCATCTAATTATTGAGGCATGGATGTACTTAGCCTAAGCCATATTTGATATCGGGTTGCTGCCACGTGATTAATGTTTGGTTAGATTCCCTAGGCCGATACCTATAGGCCTACATGATATAAGGAACTCTACAATAGTCTACATATCAGACATATATCAGGAATTATTGACATGGCGAATTATTATAGCTCATTATGTCATTTTACTCTTTAATGAGCGAAAATGGCTATATAAGATATCATTTACAAAATGTTCATGGATTCTTAAAGCTCAATACAGCACTATACTGGCTTGAGCGAGTATTGATGGAATAATATTAATTTTGTTGATTGAATATTTCAATAATAATTAGCTAATGCCTCTACTTTTATTTGACGGTAGTATGCCGTAAAGTAATTTTTTATGGGTATGCGGAAAGGAGAGATCTGAAAACAATCGCCTTATTTCAATTTCATAAACTTAAAACGTATACAATAAACTTTATGTATCCAACCACGAAAATGTCCTTCTTCCTCCTATCTTATTGTTATGCATTATCACGCCACTACCATGGATGCAGCTAAAACGGGTCTATGGTGCAAATAAAAATATGTCATACGTGCTTTATTTCACCCAACTTAACATATTTCCCTGACTTATGATAAAGTGACCTTATAGTTGTTGAAAATTACTGTATACCTTTAAATCCCTGATCACAACCTTCGAATTCATTCCGTGTAGGAGCGAATATATATTAATTTTTCAAGCCAAATATATAAATAAACACCTTGCTTATTCACACACTGCTTGTTTAGTTTGCTTTTGTGAAAATATTTAAAATTCATTCGAATATGAAGATTAAGTTAATCAACTCCTATCCTTCTAAGTTAATTTATTTAATTTTTCACCCACTTAAAGTTGTGTCTCGCTACCGCGATCCACAACTTCAAGTGGGTGAAAATTACTCATATTTGTTTAATTTCAGACTAATCATTTGCAACTCTTGATGTTTAAACATACATTTCTCAATAACTGTAATTTAAGCTGGTGATAAAATATATGAAAAAAACTATAGTCGTGATTATAGCATGCAAAGGGTTAACAGCACCAGCTTCAAATGAAATAATCATTCGTTTGTTTTTCTCTTGCAGATGAAACCATATGATTTGGCAGGCGAGTGGTATAAATCTAGTCTACACAACGCGAATCAAGCTTTAACCATGAACAGGACAAATCCTGTGTTTGTAGAAGACGCCATGACTTGGGTGTCTTTCCTGTGTAGCCTGGTGGAAGTATTCACCACGAGAGTGGATCCAGACAGCGCAGACAGTTTGTCTCTGGAGGATTTACAGGCAATATTGAACGTCTCCAGTCACTTAATTACCAAAGGTGTAATTAAGTATCAAACTAGCCAGACAGAAAAGGATAGGTGAGTGGTATACGTGGTAAGAAGCGCGATGAATGAATTACAAAATATTTCTATCCTTGTGGGCTACTACCGTGTGAGGTCAAGACATATTAAAAGTTAGTTGGGACTGCTCACATGCATGCACATTTTTTCAGATTTAATAAAGAACAATTCAACTGTTTTACAACAAATTATTGACTGACATCAAACAAATATGTGTCCAACACTGGGTCAATTTCTCGGTGCTCCATCTTGGGTAGGTGGAACCTAGCTATATTTAGGCCTATAAGCATGATAAGTGCATATTAAATATGAAGGAATCAAGTCCATAAGTTGAAATTTAATTGCAAGAGATATTTTTCACTTCCAGCATTGTAAAGTATATGGAGCACGTCGTCACCTTGCCGATACACTAGTTTCAACCTTAACTCGACAAAACCGCCATTAACGTGATCTCCTAGTAACATTAAAAGGGAAAATGAGGATATTTCTTTGAAAACCACATGCAGTCATGCTCTCCACCAATGCGCCACCTCCCCTTCTTTTTTAGCATTGTACATCGGGCATTGTATACTGACTAAGAAAACCTTTTTTTTCTTCTAGATTTATTGGCTGTCTCTCATACATGGGATATTTACTGCACCCGACGGAGGTTCACAGAGAAGATAACATTGTACAATCTGATCATATTGTTGTACAAATCAGCAACGTGTACGTCTCGTGGGACAATACTGTCGGTGTTCATTTTGACAACACATTCGATGGTCGACTCAATACACCCCTTGTAACCGTCAGTGCAATGCTAAAATCTTCTGGTAAAATATAGTTTGTTTATGTATATTATTTTGTGAGTAGGCCTATGTTTATTTAACGCAGCGATTATACATTAATTAATAATTACAATAATCAATAAATGTATCCTTAAAATGAAATGTATTACCATTACCTGAATTTTTTTGTTGTTGTTGCGTGTGCTATATCTCAAAAATTAAGAAAAAATGATTAGTTTGGATACCTGGAAACGGTAGTTTAATACAATTGTAAAACTAACAAAAGATAATTGGCTATCTGGTAGTTTACACACACTGTAAAAAAAGAAAAAAAATAGTTGATCGTGAATTAGTGTCTGGTTTTATGTTTTTACTGACTGCATTGTTTATTTCGTCTGTCTTTAAATTTAAAATACTTTATGATTAAAATTAGCGTGCCCCATGCAATGTTGCACGTCTACAGACGTGTCCCGCCAGTGGTGATACATGGGTAATAGGAACGTATATCATAAACAGATTTGACGTCTCGAGACACACCACTATGTATATATAAAAATCAGATCTTTCTACCCATGCAAAGTAATGAAAAATAACAAAAAATATGTTGATGGAAACACCCAAGCATAAAACTGAAAACATCATTTTCTACTTCAACAGATAATATTTTCTCTGGTAGGCCTATCGGTAAGAATGTATTTTTCTACACGATGGCCTTAAGATCGTCAGTCTTCTTTGCACAGAAAGCGGAGTTGTGGGTTGACACAAGCGATATACAGCTCAATGATCAGGTACCTTCAAAAGTCTACAAAGCCCCGATGCTTTCCTCTCCGGAGTACACTGCAGCTGAACCTCCTGTTCCAACACGGCATGCTCCTCACACTTCATCATGGCATGATCCTCCTCCACCTCCAGAGAGAAGAAAAAGAGCAGGTGTTCCACGGGGCAAATCCTTGTCGAACACAGGAGATATTAAAATACAGGATCCATCTGTGGAGGTGGCTGGTATGGTGGTGTATGTGGGTGTGGTCAACAGTCAGAAGAGTGTCGATATGGATGTTCATTTGGATGTCTTGTTTTACGACCAGGTGAGCAAAAAACACACATTCATCAACAACTCCCCAGATTATTAAATAGCATTGAGCCAACGCTGGTTAAAGAATGTCGGTATATTGATGAAAATTTAATTTGTATAACATTATAAGCATTGACAAGGATCAGAGTAGAAATAGGATTTTTTTTTCGTAAGCATTTGAAATTCGAAGTATGATACATACATAGTGGAATAAATATTTTTGCAATATGTTTAAGACCGGCCTACGGCCAGTATCCTATTAGGTTTATTTTGTCTGAGTTTGTGTCCTATTTTGGGGAAAGAAAGGTACGGTTTGTGGTTTACAGTTCGCATTTCTGTACACCAGTCCTTATGAACATGTTCAGGGCGGGGACCCTAGGGTAGTGGTTAGCACCGCTGCCTTTCACGCCAGAGTTCGGGGTTCAGTTCCCGGTCTCGGCGGTTTGAAAGAAACAAAAAATATTTCTTCCCCATCCTGTGAAAGTCAGTATTGTGGGGAGCCTCCGTGACCGAGAGGTAGCGTGCATGGCCTCAGACCGCCAGGGCTTGAATTTCGAATCCTGTGTCTGGAGGACAGTGTCATCTTAATCGTCTCACCATCATCAGGAGGTTCTCCTGGTCCAGCTTAGCCTATATGTGCACAAAGGTGGCCTAAAGCCCGATTCATTTCATTTTTATGAACATGTTCAATATAACTTTTCAGGTCTTTAGGTTAAGTACTTTTGTCGTTACCAATGTTCTGAAAAAAAATATTCACTATTATATTTGTAGTTAAGAGCTTAAAGTGTTTTGGTTGGAATAATGTTGGCCCAGCGTCGCAGCCAGTGGCCCAGCATTACATCAGCATTGGGCCAATGTATCGTGTTATCTGGTGTTTCTGGCGCCGGGATGCTAAAGCTTTACCAGCATAATGCAGCCGTCAGAAAGACGGTACAATCAGCCAATGCTGTTTCAATGACAGGCCAGCGTCGAAGATTGTGGGTCAACATTGAAACATCATTGTTTCAATACCACGTGTTTGTGCAAAGTATACAGCAGACCGGTGATAGATTAGTGTTGGGCAGTGTCGTAGACGATTGACCGGCATTGAACTAGCAATGGGCTGCAACGCTGGTCCATCATTGAACCGGAATGTGGTGGGTAGGCCTACATCCTCTGCACCAGGTGCATCGTAGGCAAGTATTGAATTAAAGTTGACCAGCACCGGTGATGGTGGTGGAAGGAATACACGTCGAAGATTATTTGAACTCGTCTCCTTGGTTCTTTCCTTAATTATATCCTGGACAGATAGGATTCTGGCCCATGAGGAAGACCAATACACTGATTTTTTGTCTATATTTATCACTCAAACAGACTAAAGCCGGGCCTCGGAGTTCGGGAACTCTTTTTCTAGTTTTGTGATAAATTTGGTTATGCAACGCCCTATTCTTGGGACAACACTAATTCTTCTTTTATCCTTGGCTGGGGTGCTGAGCCTTATTATAGGCGCGTCCCCTTGAATTATGCAATGATGCATCTGCCACTCTTTGAAATGGCAGATAAACACTTTGATATCAAGGAAAGGGTGCATCTGCCACTTTGATGATACACAGATATGTTTTTTATTGACTACTCAGACTGATAAGGTCAACCATAGGTCCCTATTAACGTAGAAAATATTACAATGTCAGTCAGTGACAGGCCATATAATTGTTTTCAGAACAGAGCTATATGTGCTGTTACACCGGGTGCGTCATTGGAACACGTCATCTCCGTAAATTTATCAGGTACGTGTGCACTTAACTTCCCAGCGCCGCTTATGGGAAGCTATTCTTGTTGCGAATAATTATGCAGCTGCTGTTCAGCCTGGTACAAAGTAGAACTGTTCAGCCTGGTTTCAAATATAATCTACTTGGTACCAGGCTTAACAGCAGCATATTCGCAACAAGAAAAACTTCCACAAGCAGCGGTATAAGTTCAAGCCAGTGGACCAAATGACTTATCAGTCACCTTGTATTTTGCAGACACGTCCATTTAATCTCCACAAGACTATATATTTGTATAAATGCTATACTTATCACTTACTGTTTTCATTATAGTTATCAACCCTTTGTCTGCAGAATCGTCTATGTTATCATTTGACATCTTCAACAATAATTAAAAAAAACGCTCGTATTGAAAATCTGATGTTTTATATTGTTCCAGATGCTTATCAAGAATGGCACGACGACATGTGTGAATCTGTCTTCTTAAAGGATGGGACATATTGCAGATGTAGAGGTCTCGGCTACTTTACAACTTTTACGACATCTTTTGATTTTGTGGTGAGAACTATTGTGAATCAGTTTAGGTTTAGGCCCTAATTACTTTGAATAGAAGCCTAATAACAGACTCTGTAAATATTATTGATATTTGTGTTACATTTGCACGAGAAAAAGGTTTGCTAAATGATTAATTCCGAGTTCTACTCTAAACAATGCGGGTCTGCTGGCCACCATGAACATTACACGGCTAAGCCAAGCTACTCACATTGCGCCTTGCGATGTCATCAGAGTACATGAACATGGCCATAGTTCAGCTATTAATGCTAACAAGTTAACCCTTACAACGCTGGAATATTGTTATATAAACCATTTTAAATGTCTTATAGTTGGGTTATCCGCTTCATTTGAATATGGGTCTACGATCTAGATCGACCATTATACATTTTTTATATTCTTTTAGTACGGGGATCGTTTTTAGAACACTGAATCTGACGTTTGTAGAGGTGATTGACACATTAAGGGTTAACCCTTACACCACTAAGCACGACTATAATCGTTTTTAATCCATTTTATTAGCCGTTTAGATGTGTGTTTAAAGATCAACATTGGCAAAAGTTGGTGACAAATTAAACAAATATGAGTAATTTTCACCCACTTGAAGATCGTGGTAGCGAGACATAACTTCAAATGGGTGAAAATTTAAATGAGCTTAAATGAACTGATACAGTAGTTAAAGCCACTGGGGGACAGAAGCGTGGATACAGACACATTTTCTAGGGTACATAGCAATGCTCGGACTGTACATCCTCTCTAGAGAATCCATGGGATGCAACACTGTGAAACACATTTCGTCAAACCTGCTTGGGGGACAGTTAGAATACAATGCTAATTTACACATTCAACTCGCTTGAAATCAGCCAAATTTCAGTCAGTCCATCACATGATAATAATTTCAAAATAAAAACTAATTTTCATCGATATCAAAATCGTTTTGTGGGGTCCGGCGGCCGTTTTACGCACAGATAACCCCTGCTGTACCACGCCACCCCACCCCACCCCGGGACGCCACTTTTCTGCACTCACCAGTCCTCGCGTGACACAGCAGCACATACAGCGTGTACAGAATAGAGAGGGCTCAATCTGGCGGCTTTCAAAAATAAACTGGATAGAGAAATAATATTGCCAAATATGAACACTTACTTCCCTTGTCCTACCCTCGCTCACCAAGATTTACAATCACACGATCGTCCGACTCAGTTACATGTGGCAATATCCAGAAAAAGTAGCTTTTGAGGCGGCTTAGCATCGTTTTTCAACGGAAATCCACAGTGGATAAGTGATGTACGTAGGCCTACGCTCACATATGTAGGCCTACGACACGTGCGTACTGAACGTGTAGAAGCCCCACACAGCCACAGAACATTACCAGATTCAGGAAAAAATTGTTCAGTATCGCATAGCAAAATGCTACTCAATTCTGCCCATTTGCTAAACAAATTTGTTATTAATTAACAAAATATTTATACATCAATGATAAGGTTGTCCAGTAAGTTAAAATTTAGATGAGAAAATTGCTAATCAATAATTTTAGAACAAATTTTTCCCTAAGATTACGTATATATTTCGATGCACAACCCCACAAACCATTCACAGTTGGTCTGGGGTGGATGATGGCAAAGGTGGATGATGGTTTAGCCTAATAATTTATAGAACACCATTTACCATAATATGAACCTACATATTTTTTCACAATTCATCTTTAAAAAACGCTGGCCCAACATTGATCCAGGGATTAAAGTAAGAAATAATTTCAAATATTATGATAATATATAGGCCTATTATGATAACCAATCATAATAAACCTATAGGCTATCATGACGTTCTGTTTATTTTACTTCACTTTTACTTCTTTTTAACC
The DNA here is from genome assembly GCA_964017125.1 of Flabesymbios commensalis. Classification (NCBI taxonomy): domain Eukaryota; kingdom Metazoa; phylum Annelida; class Polychaeta; order Terebellida; family Flabelligeridae; genus Flabesymbios; species Flabesymbios commensalis. Next base: position 81,003,360 of record OZ024904.1, on the reverse strand, counting down.
CTTCAACCGCCAAATTATTCAATCTGAATTTTCACCCACTTGAAGTGAGTGAGAATTATTCAGATTTGACAAAATGGAGGTCAACTGTTTTCAAATATTGCTGATTGATGTCACATCTTTAACATGTTTAAAAGGTGGTACTTAATTTGCTAATAAAAAATGAAAACCCGAATATATGCGGCACCGGCGGTTAAAGGGTTAATTGGAATGCATACATTATTTTAATTTTCAATGATAATAAAGCCAGTAATAGTAGGCCAATATGGTTGAATTGAATGTGATGCCTTTAGTTACTAATTATAGTAGCCGGATTTGTGGTGTTGCATCGCCCTCTTTCAACTGACCACTTGTACAGTTGCCCCCCCCCCCCCTACATGGCCTACTGCACACACAGGCCTGCTTTAGTTGATTTCCGAGGCTGAGGAATAACGATAGATAAACTACATCTAAGCGTATGTCTCCTGGGTATTGATACATGTAAATGGACACTAAACATCGTGGGTTGGTGAATCTTGGTGAGCGAAATTGTGACGAAAAGATAAGATATAAAAAGATATTATTTCATATTTTTTTCTGACTGAGTCCAGCACGATTCTAATTTACCGCCATATTGTCTGTATCATGAGTGTACATGCGTTGTCTGTCACCAGTGGTCACGTGATGTCTCCCTAGTCGAGTCCTCAGTTAACTATACAGACAGGCGGAGGGAATGTCTGTAAAGAACGCCTCGGCTTGTACACAAAACGTCTCTGATATCGATGAAAACAAGTTTTTATTTTGTAATTATTATCATGCGATGGTGTGACTGAAATTTGGATGATTTTAGGCGTGTTGAATGTTGAAATTCGCACTTTATCCGACCGCCCTCTCAAATCAGGTCTGATGTGGCTCAGAGAGTTGTTGCATCCCATGGATTCTCTAGAGAGGATGTACAGTCCGAGCATTGCTATGTACCCTAGCAAATGTGTCTGTATCCCCGCTTCTGTCCCCCAGTGGTTAAAATCGGAGATCGCGGGCTCGAACGCCGCTCTGGCAATCAAGTTTCAACGAAAAAAGTTTCTTCCCTGCTCATTCGTAAAGATTCAATATTGTTGGGAGCCTCCGCGACCGAGAAGTAGCGAGCTCGGCCCCAGACCGGCAGGTTTCGAATTTCGAAGTCTGTGTCCGGAGGGCAGTGTCATCTCATTTATCTCACCATCATCAGGAGGTTCTGCTGGCCCAGTTTAGCCTATATGTACACAAAGGTGGCCTAAGACCCCATTCATTCAATCATTTATTCATTCATGAAATCGTCTTTAGATGTCAGAATCTGACGTTTTCAGACGTCAGATTCTAACGTCCAATGTCGATCCCGGCGCTTTAAGGGTTAAAATAGAGATTTTCTCCCCACTCATATAATTCGTGTTTTGTTTAATTTTTTGTAGCACTCAGATATCGGGCACAACTACGACCATTACTGGGGGATCGGCACCCAAGCCGAAGATCCTATTGCTGTGTTTCTGGTTAGTGTCACATCAATACAATGTCAGACTTCGTTCACAATTTTATAATTGGACTTATTGTTGTATGGATTGATTCAATTTTCGTATGGTCATATCTGGCATATCCGTGCCAGATATTATCAGCTATATCATAGATTCAATCACTTATAGCAATTGAATTAAGCACTTGCATGTTGAACGAAGGTTATTTTGGGGTCCTCTATGAATAAAAACGAGGAAAACGAAGATGCGAGGATTGCCACTTAAAATTCCTCACGAGTATTTAAAAATTCCGAGGATTTTAAAAATGTGAGGTTCGAAGATTAAGCCTATATGCAAAGATCAAGCTACAAAAACGAGTAATTTGGGAAATGAAATGCTCATTGAAAATGATTGTTTGAAGGCATCATAATAGGCCAGAAATCTAGCAATCCTATGTCAATTGTGTCAACTTTTGTGAGAATGAAAAAGTGGGGAAAGTGAGGATTTTGAAAAAGTGAGGAAAGTGAAGATTTTGAAAATACGAGGAATGTGGGGATTTTGAAAATGCGAAGAAAGTGAGGATTCGCCCCTGATATGCGAGGAAAGTGAGGATCCGACCCACTCATAAAGGGCTCCTATTTTTTACTCTATGAAAATTACAGAATAACAGAAGATATTTGATCACCAATCCGGTACATGTGATATGTAACGTTAGTCCTCCATAATGACACAAAACAATTTAATCTGTAAAAACATAAATATTTTTAAAACGCCCATAGCAACATCGATTTTGTGATGGATACAACACTCGCTACCGGCAGCCAGAACAAAAACATAGCGGGTGTACCTATTATAATTATCGGACCGATCAGATGTGCGAGTGTAAATACAACTAATGTAGACAGGTCTATGCCCTGACATAGATAATAACGTTTAATAGGAAAGTATATTAACAGAGCTCACAATTGAGATTTTTTTCAGGGTTTTCCACACCAGAGGGAGCTGTACATAATCGGACACGTGCTACGCGCTCTATCATTTGTTGGCCTCGTTTTGACACTTTTGTCTCATTCCATATTCAGGTATAATTACGTAGTAATGACGACGATATTATAATGGTTATATAGATTCTTAGTCGTAACCTTTATATACATGATATAATGCTCCAACCTATAGAATAACAATTTGTCTACACTTGAAGATGTGGGTCGCGACGTGGGTGAAAAATACTCGTATAATTATGTTTAATTTGAAAACAAAATTTTTTGCAATTCTTTTTGTTAAAATAAGAATTTACTCCCAAAATTTTTTGATTTACCAACGAAATGATTTTAACAAATTATAGCTGTGATTGGTGTTCAAAGGGTTGAATACTGATTAACCAATTTGCGATTTGGAACTTCCGAGGTCCACGAGCTTTATTGAGCGAAATTTATTGGCTAAATTTACCTCGTAGCTAACTATAATCTTGGTTATTAAGCAGCCCTCGCCGAGGTTAGCTCGGTAGCGCGTTTCAGGAAAAAGTTGCCATTAGATCTTCTTTTAATTTGGCAAATATGTTCAGCTATGTCAGCCAATGACCTGATTAACTTTTGGGATCAAACAATTTCAAAATGGCCGTTTAGCGGCCATTTTGAATTTTGTAATATTCACTTAACTTAAGAAATACAAAATGACTGGACCATAATATAAAACAAAATGAAATGTCTCACACAAGGATAACCCATGACACATTTCACTCTAAAAAAATCCAAAATGGCACCCAGTCGGCCCTTTTTTTACTTTTTTTTAATTAAAAAAAATAAAAAAATTTACTATCCCGAAAATCTTGCATGATAGCTGATCTATGAATTTCTGCTTCCTCATACTTCACATAACCATCATATACCACAATTTTAAAACAGTGGTCGAGCGATAACGGAGGGCTGCTTTTGTGTTCGTTTCCGAACAACTCTTTCTAGTTCACGACAAATTCCATCCTCAAGATGTCTGATTTGAAATTAATATGCCACCCATATAAATGTTATACAAATATTTTGTGTTTACTGGGTATAAACTAATATTGCCGCGATCATCGCTTAAAGGGTTAGAGTGTGTTTTAATGGCATATCGCTCCTTGGGATACGAAAGGGTGTATCTGCCACTTTGTAAGTGGCAGATACACCCTTTCATATCCAAAGGGACTAGTCTAGTCGAAAAATAGGGTTCCCGTGCACCCTCGGAAATATACTTCTAATTGGTGTATCTAGCTTGGAAAAAACCCGTAGGAAACGATTAGCTTTGTTAACAAGCTGAAATTTTTTTAGAGTGACTTCACGTGTTTCAAAAAAATTAGTATGCAAATTAGCGCCGCCATTACCGAAAAATATATATTTAGTTATAGCTCTGGCAATATCACAGATAACGGTACAATAAGGTTGTCTACACCCATTTTGTGAGGGTCAAAAAGGAAATAAAAATATTTTTAGAGTGATCTGGTGTGTTTTAGAGAATTTAGTATGCAAATTAGCGCCGCCATTACCGAAAAATTTATACACATTTACAGCTCGTTCAATATCACAGATCACGACACAAAAAGGGTGTCTACACCCATGTTTTGACGATCAATGAAGACAGTAAAAACATTTTTAAGTGATCTGGTGTGTTACAGAACAAAATAGTGTGCAAATTATTAGTGCGGCCATTACTGAAAAAATAATTTCACGTCATATGTCGTCCAATAGGCCTATCTTTGATAACTGAACAGTCTAAAATTTCAACCCCTAGGTTCTGATGGTTAGTAGCCTAAACACATTTAAAATATCAAAAGATTGATCTAATAAGTTTGAAAAACACCAATTGCATTTCCAACATTTCAGAAAATGATCGTGATTAAAATTATCGTGAAGTTAGGTTAGAAGATAACACAGGATAGGGTTGTCATGATTTTCTGCTTTAGACTCCGACCAGCCTTGGTAGGCTAATTGAACTTGCCTAAGCTACATGTATGACATGGATGAATATGCGTATTACTAAAAATGCGAGTAGATTAAGGTTAGTTAAGGGCACATAGGGAATATTGAGGCAAATGACATGTTTTTATTTTAGCTCTGGTATATCTTTTTCTGTGTTTTAATATGTCAGGGCAACATTCCGGTGGACTACAACTTTTAGAAACATCCGTTTGCAACGTAATTAGGTTTAGAAAAGAAACAAATTATATGACAAATGTCAGTCAATACACATTTGTATTTTAGATCGACCCGTTGTCTAATGGACATTTCATCTTCTAAAAATAGTTTTTTTTTAATCATTTACTAGCCGTAATCTATGAAAAAAAGTTTTTAACTCATATTAGACAAAAATAAGGTCTCAGATCTATCACATCGGCGAAGAAGTTGCAAGTTTAATCACAGCGTCATCGGGAAATGACTGTTTTCATATCAGGTCACACAGTTTAGACGAGAAGGCTTTATACCACTAAACATTGAGGATGAGACAACTTTTAAAGTGACTGAGATCACTTCTTCAGTGGTAAATATCATTTTTGTAGTGTCCGAGATCACTTTTTCGTTAACTGACATCAGTTTCTTAGTGGCCAAGATCACCTTTTTGGTGGCTGAGATCATTTTTAAAGAGGCTGTGATTGGTTCTTCAGTGGCCAAGATCATTTTGTAGTGGATGAGACAACTTTTAAAGTGGCTGTGATCACTTCGTCAGTGGTAAATATCATTTTTGTAGTGACCGAGATCACTTTTTCAGTGGCTGACATCAGTGTGTTAGTGGCCAAGTTCACCTTTGTAGTGGCTGAGATAACTGTTCAAGTGGCTGTGATCACTTTCTCAGTGGCCAAGATCAGTTTTTTGTGGCCAAGATGACCTTTGTACTGGCTGAGGTGGCTCTTAAAGTGGCTGTGAGGACTTCGTCGGTGGCCAAGATCACTTTTGTAGTGGCTGAGATAACATCTGAAGTGCCTGTGATCACTTCTTCAGTGGTTAAGATCACTTTTGTAGTGACCGAGATCACTTTTTCAGTGTCTGACATCAGTGTGTTAGTGGCCAATATCACCTTTGTAGGGGTTGTGATAATTTTCAAGGAAGATGTGATCACTTCTTCAGTGGCTAAGATCACTTATATAGTGACTGAGATAACTTTTAATTCTTTAGGGGCCAAGATCACTTTTGTAGTGGATGAGACAACTCTTAAAGTCGTTGCGATCACTTCTTCAGTAGTAAATATCATTTTTGTAGTGACCAAGATCACTTTTTTGTTAGCTGACATCAGTTTCTTAGTGGCCAAGATCACTTTTTCGTAGCTAAAATAATTTTTAAAGCGGCTGTAATCGATTCTTAAGTGGCCACGATCTCTTTTCTAATGGCTGAGATAAGTGGCTGTGGTGACTTCTTAAGTGGCCAAGATCAGTTTGTTTGTGGCCAGGATCACCTTTGTGGGGGCTGAGATAACTTTTAATGTGGCTGTGATGACTTTTTCAGTGTTCAAAATCAGTTTGTTTATAGCCAAGACCACTTTTGTAGTGGCTCAGATCAATTTTAATATGGCTTCAGTAGCTGACATAAGTTTGTTTCTGGCCAAGATCACCTTTTTATTAAGGAGGATGTGATCACTTATTCAGTGGCTAAGATCACTTATATATATATTATATTATACTTTTAAAGTAGCTGTTGTCCCTTCTTCAGTGGCCAATATCACTTTTGTAGTGGATGAGACAACTTTTAAGATGGCTGTGATCATTTTTTCAGTGGCCATCATCACTTTTGTAGTGGCTGAGATAACTGTAATCACTTCTTCAGTGGCCAAGATCATTTTTGTTTTGGTTGAGATAACTTTTAAAGTGGGTGTGACTACTTCTTCAGTGGCCAAGATCACATTTGTAGTGATCGAGATCTTTTTTTTTAGTACCTGACATCAGTTTGCTAGTGGCCAAGATCACCATTGTAGTGTCTGACATAATTTTTAAAGATTGCTGTGATTACTTCTTGAGTGGCCAAGATTACTTCTGTTGTGAAAGGATAACTTTTAAATAGTCAGGAAGCCAAATCCGATTTTTGTACTTTTCGTGTGCATGCAATATATATTTGCATATGTGGTATCACTGGAAAAGTAAAACTTTTCAGATTATGTATCTGCCTGTTGTAGATTTTTAAAATGCGCCTTTTCACCGAATTTACCCCCTGAAGTTTCCTATAATGCACCAGCGCGTTATATATTCATACAGCTCTTTCAAGTGTCCACTGTCATCAACATGGACGGAGCATGATCTTAATCACTCGTGGCATCCTCATTTTTTATTTTTAACATAACTAATATAAGGGGACTCGATTTCTAAAACGGATGAATAAAAACATAGTATGATCGTTACCATGGCAACGGTATCCCTATCAACAATACACATATACCACCGTGATGCGTAGCGTTCATTGGTTCCATAAAAAATACCGGCATTACTCTGATTTTATCTTATTACTTTATAATGTTTTAGAATACAATACGTTATATATAGTATTATTATGTATAGGTAACTCGTTGTGGGAGGTTACTGGTTGTTTCCATGGTAACAAGCATTAATTTGCCCCTGACATGTTATATCAATCCATACCTTGACTTGGAATACACAATCGGTATCATATCTACATATGAATAGCCTACATATACACTCCCACAGGACTTCCAACATTTTCTTATCTACATGGATTCATATTTTTCATGCTTTGAAATATAAAATCTTACAAGCCCACGTCCAAATAAGGTTAATTTGCATTAATCAAAAATGCCTACCAAGTCATTCATTAAAAACTGCCCTTATTCCCATTACTTTCTATGTAACTGATGTAAAAACTATAATTATAATATAATGTATTTTCTCCGTATATCGGTGACTAATATATAGATTTGAATATTTTGGTATCTCGTATGTTTTTTTGAGGTGTTGAATGAAATGGCAAAGGTTTTGGAATGATTGAAGGTCAAGGTCATGTGTTGTTTTATCAAGGTCAGATTTCTAAAACTCATTATATCCATATTTTTCACCATATCTAAAGGACTATTATATTGATTTTAATGTTTTGGAGACATACTCTCGAGATGCTGAATCGAACCGGTCTAAGGTCAAGGTCAAGCGGTTTTATCAAGGTCAGAGCTCTAAAACTCCCAAAATGTAAGGAAGACATATTTTTCTATATATAATACTATAAGGATTTTAATGTTTTGGTGCATGGCTATTATAGTGTTTTTCGAGGTCCTTAATCAAATTGTAAATATTTTACAATTATGGAAGGTCAAGGTAATCATAGGCACCAAGATCATGAAAATCCATCTAATGGTTTCTCAGTTATGACCATCTACGATTGCAGTGATCGCCAATTTTAAACCCCTTTTTTGCGCAAGCTAGCAATAATGTGAATCCTCACTAAACACTCAAGTTCGCAATAATGCGATTTTCAAACAGCACATTTATTCCACTACGACATGTAGTTCACATCAAATTATTTTAATATCAACATAGAATATTGTAATTGCAATGGTTCTAGCTCTAATACAATGTTTTAATGAAGATGGGTCGGGATATATGAAGTAGATGACAGAAATTTTCATAGTCAAGATTTTTACAGTGTATCAACATTTCCTACTTAATAGCGACTGTTTCCATGGCAACAATGCAAATAGAAACAAATATCACTGATTGGAGTGTAATCATGATAATTGGGACTAAAATTAAAATAACATAATATTTAAAATATTTTTTTTCAACATGTACACCAATTTTCATGCCACATAATTTTAGGATTCAAAAGTAATGATATGAAAATAAAAACTTGGAAATATGTCAAATCAAGGTCATTTTGGCTTATAAGGGCCCTAGCATGGTTTGTCAATCGTTTGCATCGTTTGTGCGACTTCCGACTCATTTTGCCAGATCGGGTCACATATATAAAACACAAGACATTTTGTCCAAAGTCAAATTAATGTTTGGACAGCGTCACAGATGGTGGACCGACCTTACCCCAGAGTTGGCGCAATGTCTAGGGTTTGCTGGGTTTTCAGTCGAACACCAGTAAACAAGGCATGACACAATGTTGATTTAATGATGATTCAGTGTCATAAACGATGGGCCAGCATTAAATCATTGTGTTTTATTGTTTCGCACGCATCCCAGACGATGGGCAAGCATTAAACCCACATTGGTGCAGCGTATTGTGTTTTCTGGGCTTGCACTGTAGAGAGTTGTCCTGGTTACTCTGGCTACAATGCACCAGTCTTTTTATTAACGTTATTATACTTGTTCACTGAATAAGAGAAAATATATTAGAACAGCAAATGCAAGACGTTGAACCAGTTATTGGCCCACCATTTACGACTCTGGTCCGGTATTAACTCAACATTGGTTACAATAGACTCTGTTGTAACCAATGTTGTAACCCATTTTCAAATTGATCGGTTGACAGGGTTCCTAAACAAAAGGGTTCTTTATAGAACATGGCACCGTCGGTAGCACTGTGAATTCCACGTCTTTGAACAGATTGCAACATTGTACATGTATACATTATGCACATCAACGATGCAAAGCCTTCGGCCCTACCGAGATTCGAACCCAGTAGACCCACCTCTGAGATTTGAGGCCCAGCCGAACTGTGGGCGTAAGCGTTGATCATACGTAAAATTATCTGACATTGAAAAGAAATATTGAATTTAAGATGTAGGCCCACACGATAACAGTGGTTTTGATCGTCATCATAGAGCTATAGACTATTATAATTGCTATAGGGGCATGTGACACATGTGCACGCAATTAGTCGCATCGAACTTCTTCTGAAGTGCGGAAATGCAAAAAATAATATTTTATATTTTTTGTTTCATTAAATAGATTGCCAAATGAAATAGGCCTAGTTATCTACAATTGCAAAGATAAAACATGAATTACAAATTTCCATTTTAAGGACACTATTTTTTAAAGATGCTTAAAATGCAAAACTATCCAAATGTTCCCAAGTATGAATAGAGCAGGTGGAACGCAAGAGAGAATCGCCCATATCATTTCACAAAGATGTATAGTTACAAACAAAGAAGTAATGCATATTAAATGAGGATACATGACAGAAGCATGATGGATGACTTCTGGTGACATCATCCATACACTAAGCACTATTGTGTTCAGATATACGCAATCTTGTCTATACTCCTAATTTTTTTGGCAAAGTAAGACTGCGATGACATGTTGACTGAAATTTGATCTCTGTCATTTAATTGTGAGACTGGAATTAAATTAAGAGCCCTTTGTTGGACCCCGGTCAGATTATTATCTGGATCCGCACCTGTAGAGGCTTGGTGGGAGGGGAAGGAACATCACGTGTTCATATCATGGCTATATTGATAGTCAACTGCGAATAATAACAAAAGCAGCTACAGCTCACAGCAGTGTTGTTTATAAACATAGGCCTCATTGAAAATGTGCATAATTAGAGACTGTGGCGCGACGGTGGAAAATTGTGGTGATGATAGGCCCTCGACACATGGTTTAAGATTTAATAAAAACGGCTGAGACTGGTTTATTTTCAGAAGGGCTACACCCTTGGATATATGAGTTAAGGTTAAAAATATAGTTTAAAGTATAGACGAGATGCTAATCTATAAATTGATATGTTTTTATTGCTGTGTGTTGTATAGTTTTTATCACAGGTAACATTTAATTTGGTCAATTTACAACATTTCGAGTTGTAGGCCTATATTCTATGCCTTATCTATTCTTGCTCATAGTCATCTAATTTGCAAACTACTTGTTGTTATATTAGTGATTTTTTCTTAAACTTTTGGATTTAATATTTGTTGTTGTGTTAACTAATTAAAATCTATGAATCTTTGAATATTGAAATCAATATGACTTTGATTCAATGCAAAATTGATGGAACGGTAATGAAAACCTCTGAGTAGACCTATTCAAATGCTAATAAAGTAGGTGGATTTAGCTGAGATGGTGATGATTATCTTGGATTGCTGCAAATTCAGTAGAATATTATTTTTATTCTTCACACATAAAAACTAGGTGTAGACATCGAAATTAGGCGAACTTTTTTTATGAATTTTATGAACTTTATTATTAGCAGACATATATTTTCATATTAGTCATAGATTTTTCACGTTAGTGTGACGGCCATCTTGGATTTCTGCACATTTGCTTGTGTTAAAGCCTTTGATTTAGATTTTTTGAATTCCCCATACATAAAAACGTATGTGTAGACACCAGAATGAATCGTATTATGGCATTTAAAAAAACACGTTAAGAGCAGACATAGATTTTTCATGCTAGCGTGGCGGCCATCTTGGATTTCTGTACATTGTATTGCTTTGAGGTTTTTTGTTTTTATTTTGTTTGAATTCCTCATACCTAAAAACCTGGGTGTGGACACCAAAATGAAGCTTCTAGGTGCTTTTCTTTGAAAGTTATGATCAATCATGAATTTTTCACGTGTGCCTTGCGGCCATTTTGAATTTTTGCTTCCTGTGACTTTAGGTCTAACTTTTTAAAAGTCTACCCTGGTTATTTTGATAGCCACATGACCCCAGTACATGAATGTAAAGTCAAAGTCTCTGCCTGTTTCATTGTATATGGGGTCCTATGACAGAGCCAGGAGTATTGTGGCATCACGCCTATCTACTTACGTCGATGACGGTATTTTCTGTAGTTAGACTGGACACTTATGGAAGCCGTGCTTTCTCTGTTGCTGCTCCGTGTATACGGTGCACAAACCTGCATGACACGAGAAGGGGGGCTCTGAAAGGATTCGTTTGTTGTCTCATAGACAATGAGCTCATTATCATTTCATTGGACAAAACGTTTGGGTGGCATCATGGCGGACACGGATGGTAGCTAAAAGATGGTATTTTAATGATGATGGTTTAAATATTCAAGGTCAATCACAGAATATCTCACAGGGGTCAGTCCATACCCCTCGTGATCACCTCTAGCAGGCTGCTGGCAGCTCAAAGACTGATCTCGGTTGATCAGGCGCCTGGACATTTGACTCCTAGCAAACTTTTGTTGTTGTCTTGCTTTGTGCACAGATCATTACACCTACCTCTCCAGGTGATAAAAAGAAAAGCGATATAAGGTGATACGATAAAATTAATAGTGCAGAATTTTTTGTCGCAATAGTGTTGCTTTCGTGGGTGGTATGGCGTAGACCGACCTGCCTTTAGTAGGCATACTGAAAATATAGTTCCTAGTAGAATAAAAACCGATTTGTTTATAGGTTTGGTCATAGAGCAGCACACCAAACATGTATGACTCTTAGATTTTCCCATATTATGGGCGCTAAGAAAAAAATTATGTTACCAATAGATTCAGCAAGTCTGAAAACATATAAAATCACAATTTATTTATATTTTTCTGATGATTATTCACAAAAAATATGACAATTTATATATATCAAATTTGATGTTATCCAAAAAAGCCTATTTCACATCAAATAACCGATGGATACGACCTATCGGTTGTTACATTCTCATTCATCAGCAATACTAAGCCTATGATAACAAACATATGATGTAAACTCAAACTTGACATAGTTTTCAGGGTCAGGTATGGGTCACCAGACTACTGTTTTGTAGGCCCTATCGGGAAGCAGAGAACTGATTTTCAAAGCTGTAAACCAGGGCCAACAAGCTGTGCTTGTCTAGCCCTGGGAACGAGGCTGGGTTGTTATGGCAAAAATAAACATGTTGTCTCAATTACCTCCAACCTTCGAAATTCTACATGCATACGCAATATTACCTGGACAGCGACGATATATATAGGTGCATCTGAGTCACGTGCTATGACGTGCCGATTTTTCGTCTTCAATCACCCGGCGACAGCTCGCAGCCGATCACAACGCTGTCGCCGACAATTATGAGAAGGGTTGCAATAAGGTATGAACTGCGACCAACCTTATGTGACTGGTGTGAGACTGCTCGGAGTCCGTCGCAGTCCCGTTGCAGACAAACTAGCTACGGATCAATCGCGAGGAGCTTTAGTGTACGTCGGGCGAAGCTGTCTGTGATTTTTATCGTAGCAGAGTGACGTAGATAGGAATGAATGCGATTGAATGCGATTATGCAAATTTGCCAAACAATCATCATGCAAAATATACAGTCTGCACAAGTTTTAGATTGTTTGACCTTTAAATAACTTTGACCTGGAGTGGGCCTGACCTTGAGAGTTTTTCATTGCAATGTTATGTTTGTAATTTATTACGCACCTCGAAGAAAACCCATAAAAGGCACTCAAAAACAACACTAAAATCCATATCAATGAGATATGGAAAAATAAGTATTTTTCTCAGGATTTGTGGAAATTTTAGAGCGCTGACCTTGATAGCAAACACATGACCTTGACCTTTAATCATTCTGAAAGCATTTGCCATTTCATCAGCACATCAGTGTTGAGCTGGCGCACTGCATGTCTATCCAGCCAAATAGCATATACATGTAGTACGATGTCAGGACGTGCAAATAAAACCTTTATTTTGTATTTTAGTTCAACGCAATCTGAATCTTAACAGCAATTCTCAAAAAATGTTCAATTTATTGCTTCCGATAATATGACCTTGATTGACCTCTGTGTGACAGTGTTTGTACATTGAAAACATTTTTCCAGTTACATAGGTTTATACACCTCTCTTCATTGATTTCCACACTCATGTATGGTCTTGCTGGCAAAAGGATTAGTCAAATGAGCTGTAATACATTTTAATCACTAGACGATAGTCATATAACAATTATAGCAATTTCGTTGTTTTGGCTCAGTTTTGAATGGTTGTATCTGTAGTAATTCTCTTCTCACATAGAAAATATCACGTGACCACAGTAGTTGATCGATAGTTTTTTCATAAGCTCAAAACTGGCAAAATTAACCTTATAAAAAATCAGATAAAAAAGTTTTACACTGTTTTTATCATGTTTTGAAATTGTTGCCATCAGTAGTTTGAGGGATGGTTTCTAGGGGATGCGTTACCATGGTTACCGTCACAGAAAAACATTCTACTTGTTACAAGTATAATAGTCAGTAGGTTAAGTCATGTAAATGGAACAAAATGTGGGAATTTATATTTATATATACCTCGCTATACAAATTTAGAATACGGTTGAAATGTAACAAAGTAAAATTATGAAGAAAAGCATTATGGGTAGCTTTAAGAGGCAAATTCAGTTAAAAAGGCGCATTGTAAAATTCTACAACAGGCAGTATCGTATTCTTGAGATCTTTACCTTTCCGTTGATAACAAATATGTAAATATATACTTCATGCACACGAAAACCTTAAATAAGCGTCTTTTCTCAATTTGGCTTCCAGACTAAAAGTGGCTGTTACTACTTCTTCAGTGGCCAAGATCAGTTGGTCGTGGCCAAGATCACTTTGTAGTGGCTGAGATAACTTTTAAAGTGGCTGTGATCACTTCTTCGTTGGCCAAGATCACTTTTGTAGTGACCGAGATCACTTTTGTAGTGGCTGACATCAGTTCGTTAGTGGCCACGATCACCTTTATAGTGGTTGAGATAACTTTATAGAGGCTGTGATTACTTTTTCAGTGGCCAAGATCACTTCTGTAGTGGGTGAGATAATTTTTAAACTGGTTGTAATCACTTCTTCAGTGGTCAAGATCACTTTTGTAGTGACTGAGATCATATTTTGTTTGGCTGCCATCAGATTGGGCTGAGATAACTTTTAAAGTGGCTGTGATCACTTCTTTATATAGCTGCAAGATAACTTTTGTAGTGACCGACATCCTTTTTTCATCGGTTGACATCAGTTTGTTAGTGACCAAGATCAGCTTTGTACTGGCTGGGATATTTTTTAAAGAGGCTGTTATCACTTCTTCAATGGACAAGATCACTTTTGTAATGACTGTGATATCACGCCTTCAGCCTAGGCCCCCCACTATATGTAGAAGGAAGTACGTGCTGTCTATACTTACTCTAGTCAAGACCACGCATAGCATATTAATTAAACTGAGATACTAGCCTACTACAGCCTAAGCTATATTTATTAGATGTGATAAGGTTGACTAGCCTTTACCCTTTTAGAAATAATCCTATCCATTCATGTCATGCATGTAGCTTAGGCCAGTTTAATTTAGTATACCAAGGCTGGTGTGAGCCTCAAGCACAAAACTACGATTGGCCTATATACTGTGTTATCTTCTATTCTTAGAGATGTTCTAACCTAACAGTAATTTCAGAAATGCTTCTTTTCATTTATTAAAATGTTGTAAACTCAGTTAGTGTTTTTCAAACTTATTAGACCAATCAATTTTATTTGTGTTTACTTACCCTCAGACCCTAGGGTAGACATTTTGATATATGCCAATTGAACAACATAGCCCCTATGAAGTAAAATCAATTTTTCAGTAATGACGGCACTTATCTGCATCCTATTTTGTTCTGTAACACACCAGATCACTTCAAAAATGTTTTTTACTCTCTTCATTGACCATCAAAACATGGGTGTAGACACCCTTTTTGTGTCGTGAGCTGTGATATTGACCGAGCTATAAATAGGTATACATTTTTCGGTAATGGCGGCGCTTATTTGCATACTAAATTTTCTGAAACACATCAGATCACTCTATGTTGCCTTCTTTGACCCTCAAAACATGGGTGTAGACAACCTTATTGTACCGGTATCTGTGATATTGACAGAGCTATAACTAAATATATATTTTTCGGTAAAGACGGCGCTAATTTGCATACTATTTTTTTTGGAACACGTGAAGTCACTCGAAAAATGGTTTTATTGTCTTCTTTGACCCTCAAAACATGGGTGTAGATAGGGGCCTACCCTTATTGTGCCGTTATCTGTTATATTGACCGAGCTATAACTAAATATATATATTTCGGTAATGGCGGCACAAATTTGCATACAAATGGTACTTGGGTCATTTTTTCAGCTTGTTAACATAGCTAATCGTTTTCCACGGTTTTTTTCCAAGCTAGATACACCAATAAGAAGTATATTTCCGAGGGTGCACGGGAACCGTATTTTTCGACTAGACTAGACGATATAGTGTTTTGCTGCAGGACTACCACACCTTAACCCTTTAAGCGCTACGCACGACTATGCTCGTTTGCTATCGTCAGATTCACATTAAATTCATCAACCAATTATTGAATTTCGCGGATTTCTCAGTCAATTCGCAACCAATTTTCATAAAATTTTACACACACTATTTTTCATTCATGTCGTGTCTACCCTGAAAGTTTCACGACGTTTTGATAAGTATTGTGAAAGTTAGACTATTTGACATGTAATAAAATGATAAGACGAAGCTAATGGGTTTATAGACATGATAGAGAGCAATGTTTTTTTTTATTTACTACATGTCAAATGGCCAAACTTCTAAAATATTTATCAACTTCGCAAAACTTTCAGGGTAATCACGACATGCATGGAAAACAGTGTGTGTAAAATTTCATGAAAATTGATTGAGAATTGACTGAGAAATCGGCGAAAATCATTCACCACGGTTAATGTGAATCCGACTATAGTCATTTTATTTGCCGATCAAATCACTGTTATTGGGAATGAAATGAGTGCTTAAACATGAATATTTTGCAAATTTTTGATCTGAAATTAAACAAATATGAATAATTTTCGCCCACTTGAATGAAGTTGTGCGTCGCGGTAGTGAGACACAACGTCAAGTGTGTGAAAATTTAAATTGTATCAAATTGTATAACTTAGCGCTTTAAGGGTTAACCCTTAAGCATCCTTATCACAATAAACTACCACATAGCATTAAACAATAAATTATTTCATTAAAAAAGCAAAATCAAACCAAAAAAGGACGCTCTTAGCTTTCAAATTGCATTTGGGTGTTTCATTTTTTCATTTTTTACTGTGAGATGGGATTTGCTGTAGAAATCCACAATGTTTAGAAATTTTCAACTCATACATTAGTTTTATCTAAGGACCGAATAAAAATATTGTTGTAATCTGAATTTAACAATAACATAAGTAAAAAAAAAAGTAAGTTTAATGTGATAATATCTCAAATTATCACAAATTCCAAAGTGAGTGGATATCCGCTATCGTATTATCTTGTGAAACTCAATGGCCTTGACCAATATTTTCACCTAGCAAAAATCTAATACAATGAAGTATGGAAGAGGGGGACTTATACAACTTTATTTTCACCGAGTAGCCATTCAAAAGTGTTTCCGGTGACATCACTGAGTTTCACAGAACCTACATTTCGACCTACATTTATGCTTTGCTATGTAAGGACTTTGACAATAAATTATTGTTTGTTTTCAACAGAAATAAGCGCCGTGGTAGTACAACATTGATCTTACAGAACCTATGTGTGTCACTGCTAGGTCTGCTGCTGGCTCTTTACGTGGCTGAGAGATTGGCTCACACATACAATGGCTGCCGTGTCGCCAATCTGCTGCGATATTATTTTGTCATGGTCTCTTTGTTGTGGAATGGTGTGGAAGCAGTTAATATGTACATGAAACTGGTCAAAGTGTTCAACTCACATGTCTCCCACCTGGTGCTGAAAGCTGCCATTGTAGCATGGGGTTAGTATTTCAGATAAGGAATTCTCGACATTAATTTCAGTTGATTTTGCTGTCCCACTCGATTGTGTAGCATTTGCGAACATGTGCTAATATGGTAGAAAAAATGTTTTGAGCATACAATTATTTTTCTAACGTCTTGACATACATACAACAATCACAATTGTGAGACTGGTTGTGAATTCTAAGTTATGTACTGAGGTTTTCCCCTGCTTTCCACGTGCTACTGTCAACACCAGTCACAGAGCACCGGCACAACTCAGTATTACCAAGAATATAGAAACCATATATATTCTTGGTATTACATATTTTGAAATACATTTATAATTAAGTAAATATATTTATATTTATATATTTTTTTAAAATCTACACTTTGCCGTCTCCGGTTGTCGGGTCCGTTTCATAAAACGGACACATGGAATGGCGACAGATCATCCAAACGTAACTAGCCTTTGAAATGCACTGGACGTTACATTACGTTTTTTACAATTGGTCTACAAAGACTCCCATCAAATGCTTTTGAAGATGAGAAAATGTAAATATTTCGGGACCCATTTTGGAACCATTTTAAACAATTCCCCACTATGGGCTCCATCGGCGAGACATGTTCTGAGGGAATTTTAAATGGTTATCATCCATAGATTTCAAATGGATTTAAATATCAATACAGCAAGCCCAAATAAACATTTTAGATTATATTTGTTGTTGGTTTCAGGTTTGCCATTGGGAATGATAGGTGTCTCCATAATCGCAGACAATGAAATATTTGATGGCTACTTCACTGATTGTATTTTCAGGTAATGTTGTTATTCATAATGCAATTTAAAAAAATGTATAGCTAATATACACACACTTATACCACCTTTAAATGCCAATATATCAAGATCAACACCCATTTGAAGTGGGAATTACGCAGGCGATTGCTGGCTACAATTAAGCGAACAAATGCTGCTCTGAAAAGCCAAAAAGGCAATATCTGTTTAATTGTAAAATAAGCAGATGCTGCCTTTGTCTTTTCACGGCAGAACGAATAAAATCCCGTAAATGTCTGAATGTTGATAAGTATTGTAAATTCATTAACCTCGGTAACACATAGCATATGTTTTACTTGTTATTGGTGCAATAAGTATTTATTCTCAATTTTATATTACATATTATATAATATTATATATCATAATGTCGAGGAATAAATGAGATTTTTCTAGGTGGCTGCATGAAGTGACAATGATAGATGATATTTTAAGATTAATAGATTGATATTTTGAATGATTTTTGATGGATTTACAGGGCTATGCACAGGCCAGATTCGTTGAAACCAAAAATCAGATCAATCAATTTTTTGGAATCATTCAGCTAGACTGATTTTTTTTTTCAATCCATCTAGCCCATACCGTTATGATACTATAGCTTCAGATGTAATATTGAATGAGAAATATTATGTAAATACCCTTAAAAATATTGCGTGAATACCTTCAGGAATGTATGCTGTGATGAATCATACGTACAGCTTTGGATGATAGGTTCACTACATGGGCATAATCAAATTGGTATTCACAATCAATATTTACAAAAGCATGTATGCTGAGGTGCAGTTTAAGTAAATTTGGTAGGCCTAATACCAGCTTTTTCTATTTGAATTCTTTCCGTATTCCAGCATCAAATAGACAATCACAAGACCGCATCAATAATACTTACATGTCTGAAAACAAACTAGTATGAATCAATTTTGGTCATTTTTCGCTATCAAGTCGTGTGCGCCACGCATAGGCGTGTCGTCCTCTCCGAGGCAGTGGATTGATGTATTTGCTTTACCCGAAAAATTCAACATGACGGTGAGTGAGAGCGATCTGGACCGAAAAATGCCCATAACTTTTTAATGGCTGTGTGGGCTGCAAGCTGAGCATGCGCGCATGTAACTAAAATGTTACTAATTCTAAAACCAACCTGATTATTCGAGGGCAAATCTTAGATATAAACGTCCAAAGAAATGTCCCACGATTTTGTACGGGGTCAATCTGTGGCTGAAACCTGTTCCAACCATAGGGTCTACGCCACGCAAACACCTTGTGCGTACAATTCAAATATCTCCCGGACCAATCACTTCGGCTACCTCCAAAAAATCCATCTGACCTCGAGTGTGACCTTGTTCACTAAGACTATGGGAACCTGGACGTCATTCACAACCGCCAGTTATCATCACCCCTTTCTCATCTACGGGTCTAGTATGCACATGTTGCCAAGGCTAGAAAATGAAATGAAATGAATCGGGCTTTAGGCCACCTTTGTGCACATATAGGCTAAACTGGGCCTCCTGAGAACCTCCTGAGGATGGTGAGATGATTGAGATGACACTGTCCTCCGGACACAGGATTCGAAATTCGAGCCCTGGCGGTCTGAGGCCGAGCACGCTACCTCTCGGTCACGGAGGCTCCCCACAATACTAACTTTCAAACCGCCGAGACCGGGAGCCGAACCCCGGACTCTGGCGTGAAAGGCAGCGGTGCTAACCACTACCCTAGGGCCCCCGCCTGCCAAGGCTAGAGCTTCGCTCTTCGCTCCGCGTGGGTCCAGCATTGGCTGGACAAGATGATTTTGGTAAGTCCTAAATTAAATTTTTGTTATAGCTACTATAACTGAAGACAAATTGTGTGAGAGCTTGAGATGTTGGTTGATAAAATATGTAAAAACCCACAACAACCTATGTATGTTATAACAGGTGTGGCATGAAGACACCACTGCTGTATTATGGTTATTTATTGCCCATGGGATTAATTATTATATATAACCTGATTGTCTTCTCTCTTGTCTTGAGAGTGATCATCATCGGTCGACATACAAGAAAACCAAGTGAGTGTATATATATCGCAGATGAATAGGCCTAACAGATAGATGACTTGAAGTTGCTCCTTGGGATGAGACATTTTCAATTTTGTCAATTTTGAAAATTTAATTTATATGAAGCTATGTAGCCTACTTAACTAAAAAAAACAAAAAAGTCAAAAAACAATTTTAAAGCACAGAAAAAGAGTGAAATAGTTATATTTCCAGGTCGTATATTGCTATGTAAACAAAACAAGTCAGCAATATACAGCCCTTTACACCACATTTTCCCACGCCTTGGACGATGAGATCAGAGCAATCGACGCTAATCGGTGTCTTGTAGTCAGGACATGGGGTGATACACCTGCAACACTGATTGTCTGCCCAGCGATCAACATGTGGCCCAATGCTGCAGGAACATTCAACCGTCCTTTAGCAAGTGTTCAAGTATACAAAAAGTTTGTTTTGGTTTTAAGCGGTTTCATAGAAATGTTGATATAAAATATTTTTAAAAATCTAAAATCTTGATCTGGGTGATACACTACTTTATTACAAAACTAAAAACGAAAATCGATGTCATCCCAAGGAGCTGCTTCAATTGTACTGAAAACATTTCAGGAGGAATATACGTTTTTTTGGCTGTAATATAAATTAGAAAAAACTGTAACTAGCGCCTGAATGTTAAGACTGCATGGCACGTACAGTTGTACTGAAAAGACCCCAATAATTATCAGTAAAACAAGGGGGGGGGGTGTGTTTGTCTATTTCTTTAATTTTTTTTAGTCACTAAAAATATTGTACATGCCCTAGCTTTTTAATTTTTTTGATGGATTGCTTAGCAGGGGGGGGGGGGCATTTATAAACTCGTGTATTGATATCGGTTTAGATATACATATATGAAACTTATGAATGGCCAAAGACAGTCATAAGTGGTTTTATGGACATAAAAGGTTTAATTGATTAATTTTTTTCTGCTGGTGTGTTGACTCGGATAGTCAAGTTTGACTTCTGTCAAGACGGCCTTACTCGAATATCGCTATTACTTGCAATCGCACTCAGTTTATTTTAGCTCTTCTTCTGTGAGCAGAACAATTTTTTCAGCAATTTTTAATATTGTATACTGACCTCTTTATGTGTTGTATATATTTATCCAGTAATTACATCTCCATTTTGTCTTAGATAAGAATGAAAGACTTGCTTTATATATATTTCATAAATAAGTATTGTTTTAGATAGAGTGCTGTAACTAGTATGCATTTATGGCATTATGTATATTTCACATAATTAATCTTTTAGTTTTACTTTATTAGAAAAAAACATTGATAGTTGTAATGCTTAACAGTTTTGGATGTAAGTGTTTAATATCTATTTTGCTGTATTTTTATCTCAAGTCTCTGATATTTAATTTTCATTATTTATTTTATTTTAATTTTAATAATAAAGTCATAAATTGGCCATTTTCCACCCAGCCTGTGTTTGAGTCTTCTATATAGTACATAAATACCTATATATGCATATTGTATGCAAATGTATGTCTGGTTTTATTTACATCGAATTACGTTAATTATAATATAATTGCAATCAATAATATTAAAAAAATAAAAATATAATTCCCGAAAAGGTGGTGAGAAGCAGAGTAGACGGGAACATTTTGTACGGCTGGCAGCTGCTGTCACCATGCTGGTACTTTTAGGAGTCCCGTGGATATTCAGTTCCTTTGGAGTAATAGAATCCAGTCACATCAGCTTGAAACTCCTCGAAGGCATATTCCAGGTGAAATAAATACCACAAATATAATGCGATTCTATATCAATATATGTCCAGTTCCAAAGATCGTTCTAACATAGGCCTACATTGCTAAATATAAAATAACAGAAAGATGTAGCGTATGTATAGAATGTGCGTTTACAACAATAATAATCGCTTAGTAGCCTAAAATGAGAAAAATCAATAACAGATAGCCTATTATTTTCTTGCCACAGACACATCAACCCTCAAAGCAAAAACAATCTCTGGTATAATTAGCTTATGGATACGAAATAATCTTACGTCAAAAATGTATGTTTACAGGTAATATTTGTGGTATTTGTCAACTTGCAAGGCGTCTTCATTTTCCTATTTCATTGTGCAAGAAATAAGGATGTTCGTCAAGACTGGAGTCGCCTGGCTAGAAGTGGCTTCAGTACAATATCTACTACTCGCTCATCTTTAGAATTACAAGGAAACGACAGCAAGACGTCAAGGAGAAGTGCTGCGATTTAATGTTATGTTGCTAATTATACGTGACATAAACAGAATCGAAGTCAGAAATAAATGATGTTTTGATAAAATACAGTAACGTTATTTATCTGGGCATATGTAGAGTATTTTTTATATTTGCTTTTTTCATCAGTAGACTAACGTCACAAGGCTGATGTCTAAAATCGAATCCCACAACGAAAGAGTAATAAACTATTTATAATGGCCGTAAACCTATAACATAGGTATTCAAATGAAGCAGAATGAGCAAATTTAGATATTTATGGTGATTCAAATTGGTCTCTTGGTTTATATAAAAATTGAAAAAAAAGTGATTGTTGGGTATTTTTCGAGTATCTACTGATTTACACGGCTATTCCCACGACAGATTTATCTGCCAATGGTGCTGTTCTGATGTACGCCCGAAAAATGAATAAATAAAAACTTCATGATTGATGTTTTTTTCTGGCGTATGTAGACAACATAGATAGAAGGGGAAATACCAATCAACTTTTTGCTAAGGCTAACAGGGTCCAACGAATTCATGAAACAAATCAGATATACATGTTACATAAAATTTATTATCAAATCATTTTTTGACAACCAATCTAGCCCTTGACGTTACGATATATAGCTTCACATGAAAATATGTATAGCTTTAAAAGGATACAATTTACACTCGCGGCTGCAGATCATATGGCCGCAAAATGCTCAATTTTCAATATTCTCAATTCACGACAATTTAAATTGATCACCGCGTGTATAATATGCTCAATAAATGCATATAATATGATAAACTCTATTTTATTTTTATTCACGCTATGAATGCAAAAGATGACAGGTAACTAGTATGTTGTGCTAATAAAAATAACGAGATTGTTAATTTGTTTTCCTCGCGAATTTCATAAAGGTGCAGGTTTATAGATATCATTCTAATCATTCGTGTGCCATTTCAACTCCATGGAGAGCATACCGTCCTGAAGCCATTTTGGCGCATTGAACTTATCGTAACGTTACACATTACCATCTCTGTAGGCCCTACTACCAGGTAGGTCGACTCATTTTCACCTGAGTCAAGGCCGAAGGCCTCGGCCTTTTCCACAGCTAATAATGTCGAGCTCCGAGGGTTTTAACTGGCTTAAAACACATCCGACCATAACGAGGATCCCTCATAATCAACAGCTCGGTCACACCTGATTGATTATAGCACAATAGGCCTACCATGATAATTGGTGTGTACTTGATCAACAATAACTCTCCATTCCTGGCTTAAAATGTAGTGATAGGACAAAGAAAATAATGTAGTGACCAGTGTGTTTTAACTGCGCATCGCTCCCGCCAAGCCTACCCACGCTACCGTAGCGCGTATTTCGTCACTCTTCACTCAGACTGCAAAGCGAGTGGACGTCCCGCTCCACAGAGCGCCGAATAGGCTGATATGGCCCGCCACACCCCCCCCCCCATCTCGAGCGGTGCATAGCAAGCAGTTATTACCAGATATTACAATAAACGAAAGAATGAACTTCATATAGTTATCCTGATTATTTCATCTCCTCCCGCCGACCCGGCTGGATCAGGAGAAGGTTTGAGGTTGGACCCTAGTGGTTCGCACCAACACGGTGACCGCCCCTCCAAACTCAACAATATAACCTAACATGTCAAAGTTATAACACATTTAAATCATACAAAACTTGGAGATTGGTACAAAATGAGAGATAAATCTATTTCTGAGTGTTAGACGCCTTGAGCCATCTAACCTCAACCTAATATACTGCTGGGAAGGGAGTGCCTAAAAAATGGACCGCCCATCACCTGGGACAATTACCAGGTTTATTCTTGACTCTTACACAGTCACCTACCAATAGTGCTGGTAACTGCTTTGTCCGGAAGTCACATTACATGAATTTAATCGGTAAGGTGTTCTTTTCGCTTCTCTCTCCAATAAGCAGTGTTGGCCCATATTGGAGACATAGGCCTATCTGTTACATCCAATAATGTAATAAACTACCGATATATGTAATAAAAATTAACCGATAATGTAATAAATAACCTCGCTGATAATATAATAAACAAACTTCCCGATAATGTAATAAAACTAACCAATAGTGTAATAAAGTTAGCTTCATAACTCGCCCGGGCAAGATACTAACTCGCCCGAGCAAGATACTAACTCGCCTGGGCAAAATACTAACTCGCCCGGGCGAGATACTAACTCGCCCGGGCAAGATACTAATTTGCCCGGGCGAGATAGGCTACTAACTTGCCCAGGCGAGATACTAACTCGCCCAGGCAAGATACTTACTCGCCCGGGCGAGATTGGCTACTAACTCGCCCGGGCGAGATACTAACTTGCCCGGGCGAGTTAGCCCCATAACTCGCCCGGGCAAGATACTAACTCGCCCAGGCAAGATACTAACTCGCCCAGGCAAGATACTAACTCGCCCAGGCAAGATACTAACTCGCCCGGGCAAGATACTAACTCGCCCGGGCGGGATAGGCTACTAACGTGCCCTGGCGAGATACTAACTCGCCCGGGTAAGATACTAAATTAGCCTACCATAGTCCAGTCCCTGTCCCACAACCCCGTATGCATTTTGATGTACCCTAAATTTCTCAATGCTTTCATGTAAAGGGACATATTCCCGATGAAAATTAACAGGGTAGACATTTGATCAGCAGGGCATAACTCGGCTACCATCATTTTTTTCAAAATAACCGCCGGACGACATATTAAAAAATAATATTGAACTACTCGTCCAAAAATCTCAACTACAAATATCTCTTTTTCAACTAATTTGAAGTCCAGAAATTAATTTGTCAGGTTATTTTGACGATATGAGTAACCATTTATATATAAATCCAAAATGGTGGCCAGCTGTCATCTCAAAAATATAATTTACTACAATTTTTGTAAATTGAATCCTTCGACTATTGGTTAATTTAGATTTTTAATTTAGGTTTGGGTAAGAAAGTTACCATGGGCTAGTGTTGTGCTAATTTGCTGGGGTACAACCCCAAAGTCACTTTAAGGTCATCTCAAGGTCACTGCAAGGTCGAACTGTCAAACAACATGATTTTTTAGATTTTTTATCGATTCCAAACTCATTTGGGGTGCAGGTGAGTATTATATGGGAAGCCGTTGGGGACATAAATCTATGGCAAGCCGTGGGGGACATAAATCCCCGCGTATCCGAGCCTCGGTTGCGCGTACCCGAACCTCGGTTACACATAGCCAAATTCGGTTACGTGTAGCCGAACTACGGCTACGCATAGCCGAAACGCGTAAGGTATTTCGGCTACGCGTAACAGAAGCTGGTTACGTACGTGTACCCGAGATCTCGGCTACGCGTAAGGTATCTCGGCTACACGTAAGGTATCTCGACTACGCGTACCCGATATCTCGGCTACGTGTAAGGTATCTCGGCTACGCGTAAGGTATCTCGGTTACGTGTACCCGAGATCTCGGCTACGTGTAAGGTGTCTCGGCTACGGAGATCTCGGCTACGTGTAAGGTGTCTCGGCTACGTGTAAGGTGTCTCGGCTACGGAGATCTCGGCTACGTGTAAGGTGTCTCGGCTACGTGTTAGGTATCTCTGTTACGTGTAGCCGAGATTTCTGCAGGGGCAATAAATAACTTTATATGAAGGAATAATTACTAATTTAAAATTAATTGAAAATGTCTAATTATTTGAAATAATCAATATATGTCCACAATATTTTTACAAGGTGGTCCCCAGCAAACACGAAATGTTATGCTAATGTTGTTTTAATGTTGGGGCACTAAGCCATGGGTCAACATTAATTATGCTGTATTGGCTCAACGTCTCGTGTTTGTTGGGTCATGACATAATTATTAATATACATGATATTTCCTGTTTTTTTCCCAGCAAACAGGAGAAATTGAACCAATGTTGCTTGAATGTTGGTCCACTGTCTTCGATGATTGCCCAACATTGACCCAATATTGTCTTGTTTACTGGGTTTTGTTTTCTAGTTTAAAGCGACACAATAAGGCTAAAATTATCAAAAAATCGGTAATTTATTTTGGCTTTCCTTCGGACATGCATGTCCAAAATAAGAAATGCGGGAATTTTGTCTCTATATGTCGCTTTACTGGTAAATGCACAGCACGAAAATTAAAAAAAACTTCTGCAGTTCTAATGTATGGACATGCTTAACCCTTTTAGTACGTGGGCCGTCGCCACGACGGCATAAATGGCTCCACGACGGCCGAATTATATGACGTCATACATTAGGGCCAAAAAAATTACTGCCATTAGTGAAAGGGTTAAATCACATGGTTTTTTTATTTGATATTTTTCAGGAGATCATATAAGCCTACTCGTATTTGACAAAATACAGGTTATTTCAAAAAGGACATTATTGTACAGTTGACGAAATTTCGCACGTGAGAGAAAGCCTTGGACCAAGAGACATGCTCCATAACCAGCTAAACAGTCCTCTATACTTGATGTGATAATATTCATATAGATTGTTTTTTATTTCTTTTGAGTACGCTGTATATATATATATATATATATGTGTTTGTGGAATATTTTTCTTCCACTTATTTCAATACAAAGAACATTTAGCCAATGTTTTGCAAATGTTTGGCCAACGTACGAGTAATTCGGCAACCATGATTAAAACAATTTGAAACAAATTCTCGTGTTTTCACGCGGACACTAGGCGATTTTTCAGCCAATCACGTCATTTATGCAGTGGTGACAAGTGATTGGACGGGGAAATTGGGGAACTACCAATCAAATCACATTGTTTATAATTCTGACGTCACAATAGATTAATATGCATGAACCTCCTCCCTATATATATATATAGGCCTAGAGTGTAACAGGGCCCGATATATCTGCCCCACTATACTATGAGTTAACATTGGGCCAGCGTTGCTAACATTGAAAAAACATCCGGCCAGTCAGCGTTGTACCACAGTGTACTGCTTGTTGAAACTGGCCTGTATCAGAAAAGAGACGAGCCACCGGATTATAATATCATCATCATACAGACCAAATTGTCATTGTACTCCGGAATCTAACCAATCAGACGCGTCATTCAGTAACGTTACCTACTGAGGAAATGTGGAGTGGGCGTGGTTAGGAGTAGACAAGAATACCGCGGGTCCATTATGGGGAGCATCTAAAAGGTGAAATGCGAGCGTTTATGATAAGTATAATAAAACTAAGTAACATAACTCACTGTTAATAGATTAGACACTATTTTGTGAAAAAGTACAGAAATTACACCAAATATGTATTGTTTTAATTTAAAAATATAGTTTGTTTTACTAGTCACTGGTCCTCGTGTTCATATCAATTTAGGGCGTGATTCACATGATTTTGAACATTATCGGTAGATAATCACTGTCCCTCTTTTTTCCTACTGTTTCTAGAAGGGATTATCTCGTCGAAAACGAGTGGACTAGATTTCACCCTGCATTATTAAACTTCTACCAGTGATTATTTTTATTAAATGTAACGTGCAGCTGAGGTGAGCTCAGAAACACTATAGCAGACATTCCGCAGCTGCCCCTGTCTGTGACGTCACAGCCTACCCATAGTCTCTGCAGTTTGGTTTAGATACCCCTCTCTAAAATATGGTAAAACTGAACTACTGGGCGGGGGTCATAGTCATAGGAAATATTTTCTTTAGGACTATGAGTCTCAGATCCGGGCAATCTCCGGTCACTAAGTGTCCCCATCTATATCTCAATTGCAGGCGAGCGTGGCCCTATGGTAGTGGTTAGCATCGCTGCCTGACACGCTAGAGTTCGGGGTTTTGGGGGGGGGGGGGGGGCTGAATTTAAAAACAAATAAGTGCTGGGAAATAAATAACGAATTTACTGTTATTTCGTATCTAAGCCTACCCCCACACGCAAAATGTGAAAAAAATAGATCACACACATTTCCTTTATAAAATAAATATTTCTATGCCAACCAAACCAAACCCCCCCCCCCCCAACATACCCCGTGTCCAGCCTCACATATAAGTGATGTGATGCACACCCCCTTACCTGCTGACATAGGCTACCAACACAGCCTTGTGGATTTTGTATTCACAACCTTATGCGATACCGACGGTATAGGGTAGAGCTGTGCGGCGGTTTAAGGGGTAAAAAAACGCCACCTACGATATCTTATGAACTGTTGGTTGGATCGCATTCACATTTTATGCAGTGGTTCTATATGCATTTCTAATGATCTGATTAACTGCTAGGAATAATTGATAAAGCAAGATGGCCGATGGAAGACATTTTGAAAAAAAGTAATTGGTGGGGGAATTTTTTTCCCTTAGATTGCTTTATTGTGGCAATCTGTCCAAGTTTGAGTCATGTAACAGGGATGCAATTGATTTTTTCGTGCCAAAAACAGGCCAAAAGAGTCACATCTATTTTGTTTTATTAAAATGATAAAATTTATTTTTTCGGCATTAAACGTTGAAGATTCTTTAGATCCTACAAAACAACAGAAAAAGATTTTATGGTTTCCAAATAGACGAAGAATATAAATTAACCAATAGTCGAGGGATTACATTTACAAAAGTTGTAGTAAATTATATTTTTTAAATGACAGCTGGCCACCATGTTAGATTTGTATGTTAATTGTTACTTATATCGTCACAATAAGCTGACAAATGTATTCCTGGACCTCAAATTAGTCGAAAAAGAGGTATTAGTTTAGATTTTTTGCCAAATAGATCGATATATATTTTTTAAACATGTCGTCTGGCGGCCATTTTGGATTTATATGTCAAAGGTTACTTATATCGTCAAAATAACCTGACAAATTATTTGCTGAAATTCAAATTAGTCGAAAAAGATGTATTAGTTGAGACTTTTGGACGAATAATTCAACATATTTTTTTAATATGTCGTCTGGCGGCCATTTAAAAAAAATGATGGTAGCCGAGTTATGCCCCGCTTATCAAATGTTTACCTTGTGAATTTTCACCGGGGATTGGTCCCTTTACATGGAAGCATTGAGAAATTTAGGGTAGGCCTACATCAAAATGTATACCGGGCGAGTTAGTATCATGCCCGGGCAAGATAGTGTCTTGCCCGGGCGAGTTAGTATCTCGCCCGGGCGAGTTAGTTGGCCTGGGCAAATTAGTATCTCGCCCGGGCAAGTTAGTAACTTGCCCGGGCGAGTTAGTATCTCGCCCGGGCGAGTTAGTAGCCTATCTCGCCGGGCAAGTTATTATCTCGCCCGGGCGAGTTAGTATCTTGCCCAGGCGAGTTAGTATCTTGCCTGAGCAAGTTAGTATCTCGCCCGGGCAAGTTAATATCTCGCCCATGCGAGTTATGAAAATGGGAGAAAAAATAAAACACACCATGTCCCCAATGCGCTTCCGTACCAAGTCAATGGAATAATTGTATTTTAGTTATTTCAAGACGTTGTAGACAGTGTTATTTTCATATTAATACCTGTAGGTCTATGCATATATGGCGTTCTATACATACGACATGTGTGCACATATGGGCTAAACTGGGCCAACCTCCTGAGGATGTTGGGATAAATGAACAGAATTCCATCCCTGAGGATCTGAGGCCAAATAAGCTACCTCTCCGTCACGGAAGCTCCCCACAATACTGAATATTTACGTGTGAGCGAGGAAGAAACTTTTGGTTCTTGTAAACCTTCCCAGCAAATAGGAGACGTTGGCCCAACGTTGTCTAACTGTTGGCCCACCGTCTGCGACGCTGGCCCAACAGTGAGCCAACGTTGGGCTAACGTCTCGTGTTTTCTGGGTTATTAATGCCAGAGCAGTGGACGAAGCTGCGATCTCATATTTTTCAGACATTCAGCTTCAACCACTACACCAGGACCCCGCCCTTGATACGTGCAGGTCTAGGCCTATAGGCCTACAAAGCATACTCCTATTCTATTCCTACGAGGCTGATATAGGGGCCTATAGTCCAGAGCCTATAATGATTAACCTCTCGGGTCATTCTATTTTGCTCAAATCCATTTCATGTAACGTTACCCAGTGGGATTCGGATACCTATTTTCACTATGGCCGCCATAAAAACTTGAAATATATATCAATTATGATATTTTGCTCAAATAATGTAGGCCTAATAAACTAATAAATCAACCAATAATGTAATACTTCCCGATAATGTAATAGGCCCTACAAAAACCAATAATGTAATAAACAATATTTTTTTAAGTCATTCGATTGAAATAAATCAATAATACCCATTACAGGTATAATAATTTGCTCTAATAATATAATAAACTCCCGATAATGTAATAGGCATACTTCCCGATAATGTAATAAAATCAAACAATAATGTAATACTTCCCGATAATGTGATAAATTTAATAAACAATAAAAAAATTCAAGTCATTCGATCTTGCTAAAATCCATTTAATATGCCCAGTGGGATTCGGATACCTATTTTTAAAATGACCGCCATAAAAACTAAAGGAATATCTTGAAATATATTATAATATTTTGCTCCAATAATGTAATAAACTCCCGATAATATAATAGGACATACTTCCCGATATTGTAATAAAATCAACTAATAATGTAACGTTAATACTTTCCGATTTATAATGTAATAAATTTACCCAATATTGTAGCCTAATAAACAAACAAAATTGTTAATGTCATTCGATCTCGCTAAAATCCATTAAGACTAATATGCCCAGTGGGTTTCGGATACTATTTTGAATATGGCCACCATAAAAGCTAGAGAAATATCTTGAAATAGTCTAGGCCTATATCAATAATTATTATTTTGGACAATAATGTAAAAACGCTCCACGGTACAGGCTATTGGAACAATATAATACACCTCTCATTCACCAGGTGACGCCAGCCTTTGGTCAGCCTCTGGGTCTTAGCAGAATAAATAAATAAATAAAATTATTTCTGAATAGATCTAGACTAGCTACAATTTTTTAAAAATGTATTTAATTATTTTTGATTGCCGCTGCATAACAGGTCTACAAAGAAAGTAAGCCTACTAATGCGTACATAGGCTACAATACATAAAATAATTCTAGTTTGTGATCCACTTACACTTCACGGCACTTGTCTATTTTAATAATCGAAAATTTATAGATTGTTTGATTCACCAGATGACGCTCGTCAATGGAGACGTTCAAATAATGATCACCAGATGCCGCTTCTTGTGTTTCCATTTTCATTCGCTAGGCTCTGGCGGTGCTCACAAATCTGAATCTGTCAGCAAGGCGTGCTGCCTCTCACAACACTTGTAAACTTCTGCCGTGTTGACGGCCCTCCATTGCCACTCACCACTGGTCTTCATCTTTTCCAGTGTTTAGTTACACTGTTTTTTAATCTTTGTACTGTGGTAAATAACTATTTCATAGCTGATTGAATTTGGATTAAAATAATAGTAGTCTCTAGGGCCTAGACTCTTGATCTACAGAATTTCAGAAACAGTCACTTTCTTTCAGTGACATCACCGTGATCACGACATTGAATTTGGACCATTGGCATTGCATTGGCATTCATGGCATTGCATTCGTCACAATTACTTTGAAATTTTGCTCAGCGTTTTTCTCCTGACAAATTAACTGATTAACGTTAGCCTGGACTTAGACCATTCAATGACCCGTAAATTTATGATGGACTGCTTAAATCCCAATTTTTGAGACCGTGTGTCAATGCCATGGGCATGGCAATGGACATGACATGGACATGGTGAGTGTCACTCACACTCGCAGTCAGTCAGTGACAGTGTCACATAGTCTACTTATACCCAATATTTCAGCAGAATCCTAATATCCCTGAAAATTTCGTAAAATTATATATCGTAGTCTAATTCAAAAGTTAGACCATTTGACATGTAATAAATTAAAATTACGACGTCCCTCTATAAACCCATTAAACTAATTCTAGAATTTTATTACATGTCAAATGGTCTAACTTTTGTAATATTAAATATAATTTTGCGACAATTTCACCGCTGTTAGGATTTGAATAGAAAATGGCCTTTGCAAAATTTCAAGAAAATCGGTTCAGAATTTATGGGGATATCGCCGAAAATCATGCGATCCTGGTTAATTTGACGGCGAGTATAGTTAGAACGATCTCGCCCTCCACTATCATATGTTCCGGGTTAGAACGCAGCCTGTATCTGAAACGTAAGATCACAAATGGTTGAAATGGCCGAAATATTTTTCGGGAGGTGTTTTAAAAATGCTCTCACTTGATAAATAACTGATGGAATGCTTCAAAATCAGCTGCGTGGATGCATTGAAAGGTCACTAAGTTAGGTCAACCCAACTAAAATGTATTTCGAGGGCATTAGTAGCTAGGTGAAATCGATCGCGTGTCGCCGGCAACGCGACACGCTATCTTACGGTTCAGATATGGAATGCTTGCTAACCCGTAACACGTTGCGGAGGGTGGCCTTTGCTAACTACACAGACTCAAGTCAAGCAGTGGAGGATCCAGCATAGGGCGTACCCGGCGTACGCCCCCCCCCCTTCTTGGTGAAAATATTGCATTTTCATGCATTTTTTGGAATAAGGTGAAGCTAACACCCCTTTTTTAAGCCAAAATGTGGCTTACGACCTCTTGCACATTCTGGAACCGCCACTGTCAAGAGTCAAGTCTAGCCCCGAGTCAGTCACTGGCCTGAGAGACGCAACACATGAGTCATGATATTGATACGTTAAAGTGTTGCGTCTCTCGGGGCTAAGTCAAGGCTAGTTCTTCTTACAAGGGTGTGACCGTGTCTATGACTATGTCAGTATGTGTGTGAGTAGGCACTGTCCTGACTTATGACGTCTTATGACCGTTATGTGACTAGGCCCCTAACTTTTAGCCTATATTCTAGACGTCATATGACATAGCATAAGGACAGTAGCCTATAGATTAGGCCTAGTAGACTAATAGGCTAGGGCTAGGCACGTTGCCTATCCTACTACACCTGGTCCTAGGCCTGACAGAAACACAATTTTTTTGTCACTCAGTTTTGGTGTTTAAAACTAAAGGTATTTTTACGTAGGCCTACAAGTGATTAATTGTCATACATGTCATGTAACGTTACCAGATCTGTCTGTATTTTTATGATTTGGTTTGAATTAATAATAGTCTAGTGGATTTGGTTAAAATCGTTCACAATGTGATAAAAGCACCAACTTTGGTACAGAGCTGATATAGGCCAGGGTATATTGATTCCTATTGTAAGGGGAACCACCTTACAGCTGTAGTGTAAAAGTTTTTTCTGGGCATTTTCAACCACCCTATATTTTTTTCAAAAAAAATCAAGTAATTGGTAGTCAAACAATTTTTTGTCACCAAATATGTCTACAGAACTGTGTATTTGTGATGTAGGTAGTTTATTACAAAAAAAGGACGGGAGGTTCCATGGGGAGTTAGGGGTTCACACCCCCTTTGTGGACAAATTATTATAGTAAATAACCTCAACAGGGCTAGACACTAACTGATTGAAAATTCTTGCCCGAAGGGCTAGAAATTATTTGGGGTACTTGCCTCTCCAATTTATCACTTGCCCGACTTGCCACTGACATGCGTGTCTGTTGTGACAGTCGTTGAAATTTAAAATGCTGCAAATTGAAGCTATTGCCCTGGGGGTCATTGTCTGTTGTCTGTTACTTGCCCCCACCTAAAATCGGTTGCCCCGGGCAATCAGGCAACCTTTAGTGGCGAACCCTGCTCATTTAGATAAAATGGTTCAAAATGTGATAAAGCACCAAATTTGGTACAAAGCTACACACAGGTATACTAATCCATATCATGAGGGAAACTACTGTGTAGCTGTAGTGTAAGGGCTTCGTTCAGGGCATTTTCACCCCCCCCTATTTAAAAAAATACAGTAATTGCTAAACATAATTATGTTAAAAATTTTGAAAATAGGTTTCTTCAAAATATCTACAAAATTGTTTCTTAAGGATGTTAGCCCTTTTAATCAAGGCAGTGGCGGATCCATGGGGCGTAAGGGGTGTCACTCACCACTATTGTCCATTTTTTTATTGAAAAGAGTTGTCACTCAATATTAGAAAAATTATGGTACCGTAATTATATTTCCATATTGTGGTAAAGACAACTAATATAATGAATAAATAACAAGAAACCTATTCCTCAGTAAACTGTTAAAAAAACAATGTATTTGGGTACAACATTAAATGGTGCCCCCCTAACATGCCTAGTGATAAGAACTGTTGATACAGATGTTGTTGTCCTTGCAATTGCCAATTACGGTACTTGTCTCTGGAAATTGCAGAGCTCTGTATCGCATTCAGATTGCTGAGGTATTTTCGAAATTAGTTAATTGGACCCCCTGTGAAATACTGCCTGAATTGATATTTGGCGTTGAGCGAATGGAGAACGCAGTTTAGGCAGTGCTCGATTTTGGAAGATTTCAGCTGAGAGCCAGCAGGGCACCCACCTAGAAAATCTACAGAGCCCATCATTTCATTTGAGTGCCCGAAATAATTTGACCTGTGTTAAATAGAAGTATTGGACCAAAATTTAGCGAGCCACAGGGGCACAGTCATGCAGCTAATAGAGAACCCTGCAGTACATTTGGGAGCCCCGGGCACCCGGGCTCTCCTCAAAATCGAGCACTGTCAGGAGGTCTGGGGGCATGCCCCCTGAGATTTTGATTATTTCTAGCTGCAAATTGGTGCAATATGGTGGATTCTGGAGGATGTTGCTGGGCTAAATTTTCAGCTTTGTGGTCACAGGGGGGGGGAGGGGGGGGGTCGTGCAGCCCTCTCGAACTCCCCCAAATGATGGGCCTGTCTATGCTAAACTGCGCCAGGAGAACCTTCTGAGGATGGTGAGATGAATAAGATGACACTGCCCTCAAGACACAGGATTCAAAATTCGAGCTCTGGCGGTCTGAGGCCAAGCACCCCACCTCTCGGTCACAGAGGCTCCCCACATTATTGAATCTTTACTAGTGATTATGAAAGTAACATTTCCTTTGAAACTTGAAGGCCAGAGTGGGGTCCGTACCCGCGATATCCGACTTTTCAAGCAGGCAGCTTTAACCACTGTACCAGGGCCCCCGCCATTCGGAGTTGGAAGGCTCTACCGCTGTATTCCAGCCCACACCTTGGTAGTTTAAAATCATCGCGGAACATTGCAAATACATGTATACTGCCTACTGAGGCTGTCCTTATTGAGTACCGGTACACAAAAAGAGCGGTATACCAGGCTGGTCACTGCTGAGCACACTAAAAGACCCTTAGCTGTCTAGTCCTGCAGACTTGTTAATGAGTCATGGAGGGTTCCAGACACCCAGTCGCCCACTCGCCATTGGCCCCTTGTTTTTGCTGTGGGCTACTCAAGTTGACATAACTTTTGTACCCCACATTGCAAATGTATAAGAGCTTGGACTATCCTTTAGAACTTGAATGTACAAAAAACATATTTTCATTTTCTTCAAAATAATTGGGATTTATATAAAATCTCTATGAGTCTGGGAGTATAAAATGTATTGTTCACAAAAAATCCACTATTTAATGTATGAACTATTCCTGAATTCCATAAATGTGTCATGAGTGGATGGCAGGGATCGACACTAACACTGGCCTGAAGCCAGTAAAAATCACTAAGGGCCAGTAAATCACCTGAGATACTGGCCCTGGGGGCCAATGAAAAATACCAAGTGTTCTGCTTTATTATATTTCTACTCCCCTTGAGTTATTGCTAATTTACCAAAACAAGTAAAGTAAGTTAGCAATTAAAGTAAGTTACAAGTAAAGTACCGTTAAGTTACCAATTTCCCTATTTTGATTATTAAAATTTGATGTAAATCTAACTGTACCACACAGTTACCGTACATCAATTGTTTATGATTTAGTGTAAGGTAAGGGGTATCAGACGACGCTTAGGGCCAGTAATTATCTAAAGTTACTGGCCCTTTGGGATACTACCTCAGAGCAACTAGTGTCGATCCCTGGGATGGTCAGGTTTTCATAGGAAGGAAAATATACGATTAAGTGGGCAACTGGAATTTGATGTGGGCGACCAAAATTAGCATCTAAGGGGCCCACATGGCTACCAGAGTTTTTGTAGGTATCTTGGCCCCTGCCGAGGCTGCTAAGTCTTGTCGTGAGTTGGTAAAGTGTGGTTGCAGAAAGAGCTGTAAAGGTCTTTGCAAGTGCCAAATCTTATGTGTACCGGACTGTGTAGATGTGAAGAAAAGAGTGGATACGTTTTATATATTGATAAAAATTATAAGCGTGTCAATTCAGTTGGTTTTGAATACTAGAACTAGAGCTAAGTCTATTAACCAAAAGATTTGACAAAAATGTTTATTCCACGTGCATGGATTTCTTTAATTTTTGACACATACATCCCTTAGGGGGTGTAGATGTGCCTTTTGGGGTTCTTGAAATTTTACCTACTTAATTGGCCGACCATCGGCCATAACTAACTTTAATATGCCTGATATCTGACAAACCGTGCCATATAGCTAGACCATTACTACAAAACAAAATGTGCAGTTTCAGGTAGGGATATGCTCTGAAAATTTTCAACTTGATCAAATTAAAAATGGCCAACTATCGGCCGTAATTAACTTTAATATGTGTGATATCTGACAAATCGTGCCATATAGCTAGACCATTACTACAAAACAAAATGTGCGGTTTCAAGTTGGGATATGCTCCGAAAATTTTCAACTTGATCAAATTAAAAATGGCTGAATATCGGCCGTAATTAACTTTAATATGCCTATTATCTGACAAACCATGCCATATAGCTGGACCATTACTACAAAACAAAATGTGCGGTTTCAGGTAGGGATATGCGCTGAAAATTTTCAAATTGATCAAATTCAAAATGGCCAACTATCGGCCATAATTAACTTTAATATGCCTGATACCGGACAAACTGTGCCAGATAGTTGGATGCTCTAACCTTCAAAATTGGCATAATGTGGAAAATGATGATGATGAAAGTTATTTGTACACTTCTATAATTTTTCTGATGCAAAAAATAATATTCATTCTGTCCAAATTTGCATAAATTCAAAATGGCAGACAAAAAACAAAATGGGCCAATTGTTATCAAAATTTTTGAAATGTGCACAGGAGAAGCAAAGTGAGTCATCGTCTCAACTGTGTACAATCACCGTTTACGGCGGGGCTGCTCCCCTTTCGAAACCCCGTGAATATAGTTTTAGAGTAGCCGCGCGCGAAAAATGGATCCCTTTTTAGGGGTAAAAATGTTTTTTTTTGCTAGAGATAAACACATAAAATTAAAATCTACCAACAAAATTCAACATTGATAATGCATTAAATCTATTCACAGCATCAGCCCTTGGAACAAAAATTCCATAGGATATGTACCAGTCCACTAAATAGTATAAAACAAAATTTATGGTTTCAATGAGGGATATATATATACCCTCTTAATGGCAACTTGCTCAAACTAAAAAAAATTGCTGACTTGCGACCAACATTGACTTCAATATCTGTAATATACACAGTAATCTAGATAGGTGGATCATTATTGTAGAACAGAATGTGAGACTTCAGGGAAGTATGCACCTTGTAAAATTTCTATCACGCGGGCTGGGCGGGGAATTCTGGTTGCCGGCTGGCCTCTTGTTACATGATGTATTCTGTAACTCATCTGTTAGTCTCAAAGTCATCTGACAATTTCACTACATTACATGTCAAGTCAATTGTTCTAACTTCTGCAATGCTTACTGAAATACTTCAGAGATTTTCATGGTAGAGTCTAACTTCTAAGACTAAACTACCCCGATACTTGCAAAATTTTATGAAAATTGACATCAAATAAATTCATTACCCAGTCCACATATGGTAATATGAATTTCTATTTAGGTCTAGACCCTAGATCTAGGTCACTTTCACAGTGTGCGTCATTAACGCTCGACCGCTCGACCCAGTTCAGTAGTCCTGGCACTGGGCGAATACACAAGTGAAGTCTCACCCACTGGACCTGCTGGTCGAGTATATATATTCTAAAGCCTCATCAGCTTATGCAACGTTACTAGCAGTATTGTTAGCATGCCTGACCAGTGCATGGATAGTCTGCCGTAGCGGTATTAAGACTACAGCGGGGGCGACCAGTCTCAGTACGCTTATATCCCAACAAACACAAGCTATTAACCCAGCGTTGATTAGATGTTGTGCCAGTGTCTGAGACGGTGGACCAACATCAAATCAACGTTGATTCTTGTGTTTGCTAGGACAAGACAGGCGTGTTGGGGGAGAGGGTTTTATCAAACAGACACGGCTCCGTGTGAGTGTTGAGGCGATATACATGATATAAGAGACTGGGCCGTCTAGATCGATTGTTAGCATGTCTTACCAGTGCATGGATAGTCTGCCGTAGCGGTATTAAGACTACCGCGGGGGCGACCAGTCTCAGTACGCTTATACCCCAACAAACACAAGCTATTAACCCAGCGTTGATTAGATGTTGTGCCAGTGTCTGAGACGGTGGACCAACATCAAATCAACGTTGATTCTTGTGTTTGCTGGGACAAGACAGGCGTGTTGGGGGAGAGGGTTTTATCAAACAGACACGGCTCCGTGTCAGTGTTGAGGCGATATACATGATATAAAAGACCGGGCTTTCTAGATCTGTCTGTGACGCACAGTTATAATCCCAAGCCAACACAGAAAACGTTATGTCGTGTCTATCCAATGATGTTCTAATATATGTTGGCCCACCATTTGCGAAGCTGTCACAAAATTAAAATGTAATTATGGGTAAATATCCGCAATGCTAGCCCAGCATTAGAAGACTTGTAGGTGAATGTTTTACCTTAGCTGTGTGTACCACGGACACGCTTGCCTGATCCTGCATGCACTGTCTGCGAGGCTAGTCTTCAAGCAGCACTCATTGACCATGCCGTGTTGTCAATACTAGTTCTGTAAAATTTGTGGAGAGATTTACGTGACACGGCATGGGCATCTGGAATTTGAGGCTTCAAAATAATGGATTGTCAAAACTGAACTTTTTCATTTCATTTCAAATTAAGTGTAGATATGTCGTAAGAATTAAATTTGATATATTCTAAACATCACTAACATTGTCAAAGCTTTATTTTTGCCTATTTTCTTTCAACGTCATAAAAAATAATGTATTTTAATAACCCCCCCCCCCCCCCAGTGTCCCGTTAAATTGACACCTCAATGGGAAACAACAAGTGATTATTTTTTTTTAGAAATGATATGGTATGTTTGTCTCTGTTATTTTCCCACCAAAAATCACAATAATTACGGGTTGTACATCATCTGTACTGTACATATATTTTTTTAAAGTCCATAGTATACCATATCAGATTTTCGATTACCTGGTCCAGTGACATGTCACCAGGTCTAGTGATAAACTAAGCTTACTAGACCTGCTGGTCTAGTGATACAAAATGTTAATGTCACACCCTGCATTCAAAAGACAACTTCTTCCGGGTGGATCTATTGGGTGTAGACTATTTTCTTTCATTTTATTCTTTCATCCATGATGAATCATTGAATGATAGTCAACTTCGGTTGAGTCTATTTTTCTTTTATATTTAAATTAGGCCTAGCCTAGACCTAGTTAGATTCAACTTCATCTGTGTCAGCTGGTCTGGAACCAGGGAAGTAGGCCTATCTGCACTAAACCAGCATTGGGTCAATGTCTTGTGTGCGCATACCAAAACGGTATTTACCCAGCAAACACAAAACATTTTTATTACATTTATACAATGTCGGCCCACCATCTTTGACATTGGTCCAACATTGTTTAGTTGATTGTTTTGTTTTTGCCTTTAGATTCATTGCAATGCTAATGATTCATTTGGTAGGCTACCGATTTTAGGCCCTGTCATACTGATTTTATCAGCAAATCCTACCACTTTCCAGATAGTCGAGATTATATGGTAAAATTGTGGCTAAAATGCAGGAAATGGCACCATTAATTTTTTTAAGCAACTTTTCCAGATTATGGTGAAATTGAATAAAATTAGTGTTTAACCATAAAAATTTACAATTTTTCGGAAAATTTAACGAAAACTTTACTATAACGTGAACTTAGTTTGAAAGATTTCATTTTCCTCTTTCTCATTGCCTGTTACTGACAAAACCACAGACAGGAGACATTGTGATCTTTTGCAATTTAGCTTCTTTCAGTGGAATTTGTTTCATTTTTGTAAGGGGTTATAAAAAAAGAAACTCCTCAGAAAATGTGCTGCCATAGAAAATTTGTGTGTGAGAAGTATTCTGCCACAAGTGAATGCTGAATATGTTTTTGATTGAGTTAATTGTGATGGCACTAAAAAAGTTATTAATTCTAATTAACATCCCCGATGATATCGGATGCTTATAGTGTTTAGCATTATTCCGTCGCCGCCGCGGACTTATCAGAAATTGAGCTCTTACTGAAAAGTTAACTGATGAACTTTGTTTATTTTTTACAGCCATGACCTATGTGCCTGGGCAATTCTTCCCATCTACTTGTTTTTAGCACCAAAAGCCATAAGCGTCCATTTTCCGAGATGGCCGTCTAAAAACCTTGTGGGCACAATATCTCATTAACCGTTAAATGGATCGCATTCATATTTTGTAGGCTGGTTCTCTCGGTATTTCTGATTATCTGATTAACTTTTGGAAAGAATTCATTAAAAACAAGATGGCTGACAGAGAACATTTTAAAAAATTAACTGCCCAAAGAGTTTGTGGGATCGATATCTTATAATACGTTGGTTAGATTGTATTGAAATTTGATGTCATGGTTCTCTGGGTATTTTAGATGATCTGATTAATTTTTGAGAAAAAATTATTAAAAATAAAATGGCTGACGGAGGACAATATGTCTGCACAAAAAGCTTGTGGGTGTGATATCTTATGAACCATTTGTTGGATCGCATTCAAATTTGACGTAGTGATTATCTCCAGGGGTATTTCTGATAATCTGATTGACTTTTAGGAAGAATTCATTAAAAACAAAATGGAGGACATTTTGGAAAAAATAGCCACTTAAAAAGCTTGTGATATCTTATGAACCATTGCTTAGATCGCATTCAAATTTTATGCAGTGGTTCTCTAGGCATTTCTAATGATCTGATTAACTTTTGGGAATAATCTATTAAAACAAGCCTGAGGACATTTAAAAAAAAATAGCCACCCGAAAAACTTGTGGGAGCGATATTTTATTAACCGTTGGTTGGATTGCATTTATATTTGATGCAGTTGTTCTCTAGGCATTTCTAATGATCTGATTAACTTTTATGACATCTTGAAATTTTTATGCTTTGATTTTTTTATTGTTGCAATCTCTCCAAATTTGAGTCATGTAACGGAAATGCTTTTAATGTTTTCGTCCTGAAAACAGTCACATTTAGTTTTATCCTGTGAATGTAACCATTAGCCAAATTTGGCCTGTGATATATGCTAAGCAATAAGAATAACCTAACTGAAACTGAACAGATTTTAAATTTTTAACATTTTAAACATTTAAACTAGGTAGCCTGTTGCCCAATATAAGTCCGTTCATCTATAGGATTGTCACCCACGTGGCCATCATCACGTCCCTTGTTTTATGTTTGCTAGGTTCGTTGAGTTGTGATGCATCATCACTGTTAGCCAGCGACATGTGCACCCATCTTTTGGACATAATTTGTTCAATGTATTGTTTACTGGAAGCGCTTCCAATAGGTTATTTAAAATTTAAATGCTCTCAGGGCTAGACACTAACTGATCGAACCTTCTTGCCGGAGGGCAAGACAATTTTTGGGGTACTTGCCCACCCCAATTTATCACTTGCCCAACTTGCCACTGACAAGCGTTGTTTGTTGTGACAATCGCTCAAATTTAAAATGGTGAAAATTGAAGCTATTGCCAGAGGGCCACTGTCTGAAATTATTTACTTACCCCAACTAAAATAGGTTGCCCCGGGCAATCGGGCAACCGTTAGTGTCGAGCCCTGGCTCTTTGGCCACCCTCTGTGCCAATGCCTGTGTTTTGCAGAATATGAAGTTGGTCCATCAATGGCCAAGTGATTTGCATAACATGCCAGCATTAATCCAACATTGGTGCGAAATTTTGTGTTTACTAGAAGCGCTTAGTTTTCAATTGAACTGCCCATAAGTCATCCTCCGAATCAAGGGCTACGCTGGTGAAGTGTGAAGTTGATCCATCAATGGCAAGGTGGTCTGCATTACCATGACATACATACATGTTCTATTCTTGTAGCATGCCAGCAAACACAAAGCATTTGTACAACGTCGCCCCAACGTCTTCGACTTTGGTCCAACGTTGTACAAATGTTATAGAAATGTTTCGTTTTTGCTGGGATTATGTATAATAGATTTTATCATAGAAAATAATGTGGTTTATGGATTTTTTCAGAGAAAGGTTCGAACAGGGGGAGGGGGGTGAAGAAAAAGATACTGTATGGGGGAGTGGGCATTCAATATATTGGAATATGGGTGTTTATTAGAATAAATATCCCAGCTAACACAAGGCGTTGCCCCGGCGTTCGCTAAGCTAACATTGGGTCAACATCTCGTGTTAGCTGGGACAGTATTATTCTATTAATAAAATGGTAATTGTACTAATTTTGTTGATTATAGGTGTCCACGGGATGGCCGTGGTGATGGAGGAGGATGTCTTTATGTCAGATATGATCTTGGCTGCGAAAGAATTTGCTCCTATTTGGGAAGGAGCTTTATTACACAAAAATAAGGTCATATCCAATGTTCGGGCACTGGGGAGATCACGTCTACAAAAGCAGATGTGGGTTATCTGTATTACAAGTACTTCTTTTATTAAGTCTTCACCCACTATGTGGTGGTGGAAACTTATTGTTTTTGCCGAGTCCACCCGCCGCCGCCGCCACTTGTTTCTGCTCTCACTCGAAAACCCCTACTCGGATTATTTCCAAATATTTGCAGTATGCATACTGGCCCTGGGGAATTTGTCTAGTAATTTTTTTTTTTGCGTTTTTCAGTTTCTTCAACAAAATCCAAGATGGCCGCCAAAATCCTATGGCGCACGCTAGAGCTCGAACCGCTTCATCGATTTGTTTCATGTTTGGTTTAAATGAAAAACCTTACTCTGGCCGTGAGCTGAAAAGCTTTTGGTGTGATTCTGATAATAAAAACTTTGATTTTTTTTACGTTTTAGTATTTTAGCGGATATTTCTGTTTTGCTCATTTTGGCCATCGTCAAAATTTGGTAATATAGCCATACAACCTTACTCGGATTATTTCTAAATATATGCCGTATGCATATTGGCCCTGGGAAATTTGCCCTGTGATTTTTTTTTGGCAATTTTCAGCTTCTTCAACAGAATCCAAGATGGCCGTCAAAATCCTATGTCGTTCTCTA
The DNA here is from genome assembly GCA_964017125.1 of Flabesymbios commensalis. NCBI lineage: Eukaryota > Metazoa > Annelida > Polychaeta > Terebellida > Flabelligeridae > Flabesymbios > Flabesymbios commensalis. The sequence goes on along the minus strand of OZ024904.1, from coordinate 80,959,970 downwards.
GAGCGTGAACTGCTTTATGGATTTGTTTCAAGTTTGGTTTAAAGGAAAGACCCTACTCTGCACATGTGCTGATTAGTTTTTTGTGTGATTCTGATAATAAAAACTATGATTTTTTTACGTTTCAGAATTTTAGCGGATTTTCCAGGTTTGTTCATTTTGGTTATCATCAAAATTTGTTAATTAGCTATACACCCCTGCTTAGAGTATTTCTAAATATTTGCAGTATGCATATTGGCCCTGAGGAATTTGCCAGATAAACTTTTTTGCGTTTTTCAGCTTGTTCAGCAAATCCAAGAGATTGAACCGCTACCTGAATTTGTTTAATGTTTTGTTTAACGGGAAGACCTTACCGTGCTCATGTACTGATTTGTTTTTGGTGTGATCCCGATAATAAAAACTTTGATTTTTTTTTCGTTTCAGAATTCTAGCGGATATTTCAGTTTTGTTCATTTTGGCTATCATAAAAATTTGGTAATATAGCTATACACCCCTGATCGGATTATTTCTAAATATTTGCAGTATGCAATTTTGCCCTAGGGAATTCGCCCGGTAATTTTTTCTGGCGTTTTTCAGCTTCTTCAACAAAATCCAAGATGGCCGCCAAAATCCTACATCACTCTCTAGAGCTTGAACTGCTTCATGGATTTGCTTCATATTTGGTTCAAAGGAATAACCCACCCTGGATGTGTGCTGATTAACTTTTTGTGTGTTATGATAATAAAAACTTTTATTTTTTCAACTTTTAAGGATTTTAGCTGATATTTCAGTTTTGCTCATTTTGGCTATTATCAAAATTTGGTAATATGGTTATACAGCTCAAATTTGATCTTTTGTGTATGCTCAGTGGCCCTGAGAAAAAAGTCAGGAGAATTGTTTTTCTTTTTTCTTTTTTTTCAACAAAATTCAAGATGGCCGACTAATCACATGTTACTCTGAAGAACTTTAACTGCTTCACCGATTTGTTTCAAGGAAGCAACTTACCCTGGTCATATGCTGATTAGATTTTGGTGTGATTCTGAAATCACATTTTCACGTGGTTTACATAAAAATTTGGTGACAGTACTGTATTTCTCTATAATGAATGTACTATGTGGGGCGGGTGGAGACGCAAGCTTTGCCCCTCAGGCAAATCTAGTTGCTATTATTTTTTTAGATGAATTATGTCATTATTTTTTATATGATTATTAGCTGTCAAAGTGACTTGACTTTGAGAGTTTATAATGATACATATGAAACTTTGAAACCATTTTCAATAAAACATCTAACACAAAATACAACCATTGACATTAACGTCCAACCGGTTAAAAAGGTCAAGGTCAAGGTCAGATAAACTGTCCACATCAGGTGGCCGGGTAAGGTTTTCATGTTCTAATCGTCGTACCACTTCCAGGTACAGGACAGACAAAAATCACAGTTTCACCTGCCCTGTTGTCTAGTATAAAAAAATCCTAATGTCAATGGCTGAAAATGTGTTACAAATTTTAGTGGTACATTTATTTTATGTAGTCTGAAATTTGTTAGCAGCACAAGGGTTAAGGGCGTCCCCATGCTAAAATAATATATTATAGTAAATTACAATTTTTAAGTCTCAAGCCACTGTGTTGTGGAGACTACCATAATTGTTTTATTGCCATGTATTGGTATTATTATTATTCGACGTAATACTTTACAGTCTCTAATATTTAGTATATTTATTTAATCTTCACAATATTTTATAAGGCAGATTGCCCTGTAATGTGTAATGTGTTCAAATTTGAAAATCAATTGGCTACTTTGCATAACCAAGATGGCTACCACAATAGTTCCTCACCCTTTGACTCAACCCTCTTTTAAACCTTCTTTTTTTCCAGGCCCGTTGAGCTGAACATTGACAAGAAAATAAAGGCTTCTCTTTTCCAAGATCGAGTGGTGAACAAAGTGTTAACTACAGCTTTGATCCAGGATCATTCAGGTGATAATGATTAAACCTTTTAGTGCGGAGACCGTCTTTTTAGACGTCAGAATATGACTTCATTAGACGTCAGATTCTGATGTCTAAGGATGATCCCCACACTAAAAGATAAAAAAAAAAATTGTATTGGCAGAAGACCCATAACATAAGAATTGTAATGAAGCTTAAGAACTAACTAAGACATTTATGATGATTTTAAATTGAAAAAGCCCTTTGGTTTCCATAGTTTTTACAAAAATATTTCAGCATTGTAAGAATTGGATAATGTCTTTGTGTTGGGACCGTGACATTTAACATTAAAGCTCCCTTTTCAAAACAATTTCATTTCGGTAGAAGCTATTGTAATGCAATAAGTTGGATGTTGTAGGCAAGGAAAATGCTGGGAAATGTCCTTGTACACACAGAATGTTTTCTGCATGTTAGCCTGTGAACTCCTGCAGTGGCCGGTCCACACAACGCACAACCCATCATAATTTTCCTAATTATGATGGGATATTGACAAAAAATATTCAATTTCTTTCAGAAAATAACATACTTTGAAAACTATGCTCATATCAGCTTTAAAAATAGCATAATTTGATTCAATATTTATGATAAATTATGAAAATTTGCAGGTAGGGGATGTACGTGGCTACATGTAGCTACATCACACCCTGACTGACATATGATTTTTTCAGGACGTGGGACAATGGTTAGAGCCTGGCACTTTGCAATATCTTCTGCCTGGCATGCAGGTTCAATCTCTGCTTTGTGCAGAATTTCAGAAAAATAATATTTTCCTCCCTCCTTAACTCTGCGATATTGGTGTTTCGATGTTGTGTCCTTTGGCAAGGTGCGTACTGGGATGGTTGCTAGAGGAAGTACTTATTGCCCCCACCTGGGGAGGGTGTCCCGTCTGTTCCATGCTGTATGGCATGGTACAGAAGCACTAGTCTACAGCAATTATACAATGGAAGCTGAAGCCTCTACATGTCTGGCTATAATCTTTGGACGGATTGCCAGCTGGGAACACTGGTTCCTCCGCTCAACAGCAGTACCAATGCAGCTCCTGCATCAATGCAGGCACTGGTGTTGGGCCTGGCCTTAACCCTTCTTCGCAATAATGTGAATCCTGTAGCCACCAAGCTCGCAATTTATAATGTGATTTTCATACATTAAAAAAAGCAACTTTTTTGACCTTGAAATGACCTTGGTGTCATCTTACACCTATGTCACATTAAAGCCCTGAGGGTTATATAGTTATGTGCCAAGTTTTGTTATGCTGCGTATAGTTGTTACGCACCCGGTGTAACAGCACATATAGCTCTGTTCTGAAAACAATTATATGGCCTGTCACTGACTGACATTGTAATATTATTTACGCATGTTAATAGGGACCTATGACCTATGGTGTAGAGTAGGAGCGATGATATTTCTAATTGCAACCAGTAGTCTCTCTCGTTGAGCAGCATAGAGGGGGCAGTCCAGGAGATAATGAGGAACAGTCTCATGTGTTACGCCACAAGAGCATCTAGGAGACTCAACAAAGCCGAAGGGAAAGAGATGAGCAGATAACTGTGACATTCCGAGACGCAGACGAGTGTGCCAGATGGAAGCTGCTCGTAAACCTAAATAATAATGAGGTGGTGGGCGCTTATAACCAAGTTTGTCTTTTATGCGTCGCTTAAGGAGAGATAACGAATCTAAGTTTCGAATACTGTAATCCAAACTGTTCCAGTACCTAATAGATGAAGGAAAAAAAGAATTTTTAAAATAGGAAGTTTTACAACGTGGCACCCTGATGTTATTAGCGCTTTGAGCTAGCTGTTGGTTGACAAATTTGGGACAAATACAATGGTGATAGCCCATGAATGATCTTAAACATATAAATTAGTTATGCCACTTCCTTCTTTTAAAAAGGGGTTCCCAGCCAAGTTCTAATAAGAGTTTTTCGGAGTTGGTTTGCCTCATCCCACCAGTACATATTCGAGCAGCCTCCATCTGCACACCCTCAAGTCTGTCTGCTAAATATTTAGGACAGTTGTCATATATTACGTCTGCATATTCTATTATGGGTCTAATACGGTTAATAAATAGTCGTTCAAGTGCTTTCCGGGGTAGAGTATATTTCAGGCATCTCATTATGTTTACAATTGTCCCTGCCTTACCAAGTATGTAATTAATGTGGTTTTCCCATGTTAAAGATTTATTTATTACTAATCCAAGATGACAGTGCTGGTTTACTTCTTCGAGTATAACTCCATTAATAGTTAGATGTGGGTGATGTAATAGTTTACGCTTTCTAGTCAGTGTCAATGCTAAGCTTTTTAAAGCATTGAATATCATAAGCCATTGGATAGACCAGTTAAGTAAGGATTGGAGATCAGAATTTATCTTAGTCGCTGACACAGCCGGACTTGAGTATACAATTTCTATGAGGCAAGCATCGTCAGCATATAATCTAATAGCACATGCTAAGTTTATAACCATGTCATCCAAGTGCACAAGAAAGAGAAGGGGCCTAAAATAGATCCCTGTGGTACACCAGCGTCCACAGGGAGGGTCTCCGAATGGTGACCATCAAGTACAACGCATTGTACTCGCTGATGAAGATATGATGAGATCCACGTGAGTAAATTTCCAGAAATTCCTTTCTGCTTCAGTTTAAATAGAACACCTTTATTTTTTACCTTATCAAATGCCTTTGATAAATCTAGGAAAACAATTCTCACATCTTTACCATCATCTAAGGCCTCGGTTAACTTATGCGTAATGGATAATAGTTGAGAAACAGTACCGTCACCAGAGTGGAAACCAGAATTGTGTGGGTTTAATAACTTATTTTCCATCAGGAAAGAATACATTTTATTGTAAACAAGCCTTTCGAAAATTTTAGAAACATTACAAAGAAGGGATACCGGTCTATAATTACATTTATTTTGGGCATCATTTTTCTTGTGCACAGGGACGACATTGCTAGTTTTCCAATCGTTGGGAAACACGCCTGCTTCTAAAGAGTAATTAAAAAGTTTGCAAAGTGGCTTAGCCAAAACAGCTGCGGTATTTTTTAACAAAAAATTACTAATGCCATCAGGACCAGTTGCCTTATTTACAATAAGTGATTTTAAAATCTTCTTAGCTCCTGGTATTGAGAAGGACATATCAGATAATCTTGCCTGTGTCTCGTATTCAAAGGGTGGTAAAGGGTGGTTTTCTGCTCCGGGTGGTTGTGTACACTGACTGGTAAAGTATTGGTTAAAAATGGCAGCTTTCACACATGGGTCAGTAAGAGAGACGCCGTTTTCAATCAATGGTGGTATAGAGGTGCACACTTTGTCACCAGTTACCTGACGGACAGTTTTCCCCCACTTACGATTAGGCATGTCAGAGCTGCTCAACTCCTCCCCCAGGCTTGTATAGTAGTTGAGACGCAGTGTTCTGTTGAGGGCAACCACCTGATTACGAACAATTTTGAAGGTATTGAGGTGTGCATCAGATCGTGACCGTCTGTAACGCCTCCACGCCTTCTTAGACCTAGTTGTCTTGCGTCTTGATTTTTGACATAGCCTAGGACTACATTAATAACCCTACACAAAATTGCTTAAATCAAATTCTAATTCGGAGCGGGAGCTCCTGGTCATCCCTAGTATTATTTTTTCACCGGGACATTGTTTAAACTTTGTAAGCTCAAAAAGACATTTAATTCGGTCCGGAACTCATATTTTATTATATCTGTGGGCCTGGTTGCCATGGTTTGCACTCGAGGTCACAAGGTCATCACGTGATATGTGCATAAACAAACCAGTCATTTATCTTGAATTGTGTGCCTGTATGAGACATTTTTGCGGTTTCTAGTGTTTATATTCAGGACAAAATAGTTAGTTTTTTTCCACACAATCATTGAATGTGGCCATGTTATAGTTGACTAAGATGAGGTGGCTGTACACATCAATGGCACATGACGTCACCACAGACACTGTCTGCACAACAGTGATCACACACCTGGGTCATGCACTTAACAATGCTCACGAGCTACCACACTGTAAATTGAAAATACCTGTCACTTCAGATGTCATTATTATAGATATAATCTATATTGTAGGGTTTATCACAGTTCATATACATGTATACAGCAAAACATCTTTTGAATCACACACCCATTTGAAATTGTGTATTATGATGTGAATATTGCAAGTATCTGTGGATGACGTCAGGATAAACCTATCAAATCTAATACAATGAAGTATGGGGGAGGGGGACTCAGCTCCAATGTTTTCACCGAGTTAGCTTTCTCCCCTCCGAAACAGAAAAAGAAGATCTCTGATGACGTCGTCACGTTTCTGAGAATTCAATTACAGATCTGAGCTACTTGTAGCACACTCAGTCACTGTAGTCAGTAATTTTGGTCAACAATCTGTTAAAATCACGCTGAAACGGAATTAACCAAAATGGGAAACGGAAAATCAATTTTTTTGAAACGGAATACATTATTCATTTCATCAACGGACTACACTGTTTTTAACGTATTACAATGTCACTTAAATGACCATTCTCTCATGTCCCTAATAGATGAACCGGTTTGTTTGTTAATCGGCGGTCGATTTTGCAGACAGGTTCGTTTGTTGTGGTCAGGTTCATTTAATAGAAAAAGAGTTTCAGATGACTGTAAAAAAGTTTTCCAATTTCAAAAAACTACTTCCCGTGGACAAAATGAGAAAGATACTAACGGTGTTATGAATAACACACGCCGAAGCGGCCAGTAATTATCAGCTCTGCATGTCTACACGCGCCAACGTGCGGGTAATGAGTAAAACATACAGTAATGGGATATTTTTTCCTAGAGGTGCTTTTATTGTGGACAGGTGCTATTAATAAAAATATAGGATTTTTCCAACTGGTGCTTTTATTCCCAACGCTCTTCTATTAGGGACAGGAGAGTATGATTAGTTCTGAAAAGTGACTTAAGTTAAAGCAATTTTTTATTACTACTACTTCTACCTTTGGGAAGGGACTATACCCTCACATGCTTCACTTTACTCATGAATGTGAATGATTATCTGGTAGGACAGAAATGCCATTTTGTAAGATAATCTACCAGTGCACAACAATGTTTGCAGTGTTTTATGCCAGGAGTTCAAATTGTATATACATGTAAGAATGAGCAGGTCCGGTGACCAGCCACCAGGGAGTATATGATGTGTAAGGTGTCATGAGCGGCCCTATGTCAGATATGTGTGCCATATAAATACTCACATTATTATCATATTTATTATTCTGATTACTTGGATTGAATGTGCCTGGGGCCTTAGTACCCTTATAATATATGCCGGTATATATACATTATGATGTTTTTCTGAACAATTTTTTTTATGTTGATTTTAGTTAAAGAAGGAGATAGTCTTGTTCAGCTTGCTGTGGTTCAACCGCATCCAATTGAGTCTTCAGTTTTCACCATCTTCTGTGGCTTCCTGCGCTCAAACAATGTAGTGAGTATGCTGTTGAAAAATAATGTTTTGAAACAAATGTCATGATAGCATATTATGATATTGGAAAGATGAATGTACTACTGTGTAAGCATACACATTGTCTGTAGATTTGACATTCTCACGTTCCAGCAGAAACCTAAAAAGCCAATACATTTTTGTAGTTACTTTTTTTTGAGAGAGTTGCTGTTTTCTTTAGCAGCTTGACTATTAGCCGTTTTTTTAAAACACAAACTTATTTTGATAACCTATTTAATCCACGACTCATAAAGTTCTCTGAGTGGGTAAGAATTGATTATATATGTACCATTTGAATCTTGCAAATTCATTTTTTTTTTTTTTAAGGATAACAGACTATGACGAATTTACACTTAAAGTACAATACAATGTTATGCAATACGTGTACTAAATTGTAAAATGTTTCACACTGTTGTTAGTTGTAGGTTGAATCATTTGTGTTCATGCTTGTGACAACTATAGTCCTTTATAATTTGTTTTATTAGCCCATCAAACCACTGTTATTTTGAATGGAATGAGTGTTTGAACATCAATATTTGAAAATGTTTGGTCTCAAAATAATCAAATATGAATCATTTTCACTCACTTGAAGTTGTGGGTCGCGGTAGTAAGACACAACTTAAAGTGGGTGAAAATGTAAAGTATTTTTTAGCGGTTTAAGGGTTAATATCAGATACAAAGATGACATTATATTTCTGAAGTCATTAAATAAAATACGTTAATTTCCTTTTTTTTTAATTTGACACTTGTGTGAGCTGCAGTGGCAGTTCAGTATATTTTTTGCAAGCTCATTCAGGAGATTGGAACGCTCTCTGGTGCCCTCATACTCTAGTTTAATTTTTGTATTCATACTAAAGCTTATTTTACAAAATTTTATGAATACATTTTACGGACATCAAGGTAAATTATGTCCTACTTTTTTCAATGCTATGTCAGGCAGAATCAACAACTACTTTATTGATGTAGATACAAATTCTTTGATTTTCTTTCAGAAAAGTCAATGGACTGGGGTTTATTTATTGATTGCTGAATGATTGTATTGGATGAAATCCAATGTCTTTGGATTTTTGTACTCATGTCTATATAATGAATATGCCGGATTTTTTTTTTTTTGGGGGGGGGGCAGACATAAAACATGTAAGCTAAACATGAATAAAATCTATTTATTTTAAAATTGTATAGTTTATTTGCATAAAACTATTCTCCAGTAAAAATTCATTACCGTTACTTCACTGTTGTATACAGGTAGCTGTTTGTGGTTTGAAGGATGGAGGCTACTTTTTTCTGACCCCGCCACATCTTATATTGAATGACAATAGTAAGTAAATATTTAATGTAAAGATATTGTTTGACTACTTTACCCTTTCATATCCCTCAAACTCTATGGTTTATATGTGTTTTTTTAACCTGTTAACTCCTCAACCCTTTATCATTCATTTAAAGCTAGAAATGCTAATGCAATTTCAAGTAAATAAAAAAATTAAAAGGTATCCATCCCGAATTTTCATTTTTTTTTTTAAGATAAATGAAAATCTTAAAATACAAGAATTTGCCCTCCTCTCACCAAAAGGGTCTATGTATGTGACAGTTTATGCAACCCTGTTTCGTTTCCGGACGATATCTCTGTTACTGTTAGCTGGATTGCTTTCATATTGCATACACACATCCCTTAGGGGGTGTAGGTGTGCCTTTTGAGGGTTATGACCTTTGACCTAATTTTTGATCTTCGATTTTGAGGCCAATATTGACTTTACTTGATTGCGGATGATAAGTTCAGTTTCCGGATGATATCTCAGAAAGCTTTTGCTGGATTGTTTTCATATTTTATACACACATCCCTCAGTGTGTCTAGATGTGGCTTTTAGGGGTTGTGACCTTAGACCTAATTTTTACCTTCGATTTTCAGGCTATTATTGACTTTGATGGCAGACAATAGGTCATTTTCTGGAATATATCTTTGACCTATTTTTTAGCCTTTAACTTTTAGGCCATTATTGACTTTAATTAATGGCGGGGGATATCGTTAGCGTCAGCGCTCTGATCTGATCTGATCACTCAGTTGAGTTCAATGAGCTGTGAAATGTCAGTAATTTTGTCAGCGAGTTTGCGCATGCCGGCAGTACACAGGCATTATTATATAGTTTATTGCACACAATATTTTTAAATGATGGTAATATATTATATGTGACGTGCCGTATCAATACCAGTTCTATGTCGCAAAATATAGAGAATGAGTTAGTAAGTGGCGTTTGAAGAGCCAGCGCTCAGGTTTCAAATGCACCAAAAATTATAAATGTATCTCAATTATTTAGGTAATCATTGATAAAACATGATTTGAAAACTTAAGCCGAAAATATCGCAAATATTGAGAAAATGACCGACAAAGTTTAAATCTAGTTGACAAATGGTTTATATAGTTCAAATTAAATCATTTTTTTATGTAAGAAATAAAACTAGGGTATCTTCAATATTTTGTACTTATATTGCTTAGAAGTTGTATTTTCGATCAGCGATAAAAAAGAAAATTAGCCCAAAAATATTATTTTAACAAAACATGGCCATAACTTAAAATCTAAAGTTCCGACATAGGTCGGGTGCCGATGTGGCACGTCACATATGTGTCACTGTCGATTATATGTGTCACAGTTGACGATTGACAGCTACTTGCATGTCTCTGATTTGTCAAGATACTCCCTCTCCCTCTGACACCTCCCATGTCAAGATGTTGGGCTGACATTCCCCATGTCTTTTGCAGATGATTGGCAGCTTACACACATATTGAATCTCGCTAGATAATATTCAATGGAGAATGTGAGATTCTCTCTGGCACATGTCCCCCCCCCCTTTTGGAGAAGGGCAGGTTACCCTTTGCGTTTCTGGTGTAAACATGATGCAGTCGCTAATATTTGACTGATTTAAAACAAATTACACATGGGTCTAACTCCCCCTAGCTTGGTCAAATTTGAAGATGAGGGTTGCTCGATAATAATTAAAGTTTAAAACAAAACCTAGAAATTTCTTATGGTACATAAGTATTTCTTATGGTAAATATGGTACACTCCTCAATAATAATTCTATTGCTCTAAAAAAATTCCAGTACCTCCATAGCATGTGAGGAGATATTTAGCCTCAAATATTTCTAAAGAAACATATTTTTCAAAGTCATGTGGTGACACATTTTTCGATTTCTGTCCGCATTTTCGTTTCCGGAGCATATCTCGGAAATACATGGGGAGTATTTTTTTCAGATTGCAGACACACATTTCTTAGGGGTGTAGATGTGCCTTTTGGGTGTAATGACTTTGACCCTACTTTTTTGACCTACATCTCTGGTCCAAAATAGCGTAGACACTAACAATTTAATTCCCGGAACAAATCTTGGAAACCCATGGGGGCTATCATTTTCATATTGCACACAATATGGTTTGGGAGTTTGCCATACATCTCTAGGCAAGATAGCTTTATTAACAATAATATGCCCGAACAACCGTGCCAGATAGCTAGACCATTTAGTTTTATTAAATAAAATGGGCTCAGAAAACTTTCAGCTGAAGATCATTATTAAGCATCCCCCTTTAGTTGGATGCTTACTGTTTTTGCATTGACTGTCCACCGCCGCTGTGTGCGCCCCCGAAGGCTTTGGTTTTTGCCACTGAGTCTAGGCCTCCATCTATATTGTCTTTTAAATTTCAATAATGCACTATGTCTGCATGGGAATTCTTTTGGTGACAAAATTACCGCCCGAGCACAACTATATTCGTTTTAATTTGTTTTATTAGCCGATGAAATCAATTATTGGGAATGAAATGAGCATCAAGATTTTCAAATTTTTGGTCTCAAATTAATCAAATATGGGCTGTGTCTCGCTACTACAACCCACAACTTCTTGTGGGTAAAAGTTTAAATTATTTAATTTTTTGCTTCAAGGGGTAAAATCCTTCCTAATTTTCCAATTGCCTCTTACTGACGGACAAACTTGCACTGTAATCTGTAGCGACAGCTACTTTTTGTACAATGGATGTACTTGATATAATTATACAGAAATTTTCATTTTGTAAAATGTGAAAATGAATGTGCATTTGTTATTTTTATAACAAATATAATGACTTCACAAAATTTACCTTTGTTATTAGCCCCAGCTGGAAGTAGCCTACTCGCAGTGTTCTACTGGGATTGCTCTCTCAATCTATCTGGAGGACAAGCTCTTTCTTCAAGTACAAACACGTAAGATATGTTTACTCATACTGGTGGCTACACTGACTTATCAGCAGGTATCACAGTATGTCACCCACTGATCCCTTTTTTTGCATTTGCTATTAATCAACACCAGGGGTCTCTGTCCTCTGTTATATCACTGTCTGCCAACCAGCAGCCAGCAATTCATAACATCGCATGAGCCGTGAGGTAGATCATGATTGGTCAGTTGTGTTTAGATGCACATTTGTCAAAACGAAGGAATCTGTACAGGCAGTGCGCAGCATACAAGCCAGAGGGTATAGAAGATTGTACCACTTTCAGTTTTATATTTATTTATGATTATTTTAATGGATTTTTTAAATCATTTTCAGAAGCCTAAGTGGTAATAACATGAATTGGGTAATTTTACACTTTGTGGGCCCCCATTTTATAAGCAGTGGGGGCTTTTCACCCATCTAGACGCGACAGTGCAAACAGTGGTTGTGAAAGCTGTGACCCTGGTGGTGATTATTAGCTAGTCAGATGATAAAGACCAGTGTCTGAAGTACAGACACTAGTGACACGAGTAAAACTAGTGGTGTGACATACATATTATATGTACAGTATATATATATTATTTATGAATAAATTTTAAATAATTTTTTTTATAAGAAAATAATTTTACCATCTATATACTGTGTAATTTAGCATTTTTTCAATGTTTATAATATGGTATTGATGAAAAGTACATTGATATTTCATACTCTACTGTTGATGTTTACACCTTTATTGCCTTTATCATATCACTTTACCATTTTCTTTATTTTTTTTAGAACACCAAGAGATTTATGTCCAGTACCTCAGAAGAAAAATGATGATAATTTCAAAAAGACTGGTAAAAGACTTTCAGATCCTGATAAATTGGAACCTGAGAGTAAAAAGATTAAAATTGAGCACACAGAACACTCTAACAAGACAGACATTGCTTTACCTTCAACAGATACTAAACCAGGGAAAGCCGAATCGTCAGTGTCTCTCAATAAAAAAAGATCATCTTTGGAACAGTGTCAGAAAATGCCGCCTCCTCGGACTACTAAGATCATAGCAGTTAAGAAAAATGTTTCAGGTAAAGAGCTAAAAAATGATGCTACAAAATCAAATGTGAAGACGTCGCACCTCTCATCCAGGAACAGTCCAGTCTCGAATTCTTTTAACAAAAAGCTAAATACTTCCCCTATTGACCACAGGAGTAAATGTCGCCTCAGCCTCACTTTACCTGCAAAGTCTAAGGATTACATATCCTCAAAAGAAAGACGCAAGTCTGATTATCAAAATCGGAAGAGTCGTGCCATTCATTCAGATACTAGGGTGAATAATAAACCAGTCAATACTAGCAAGAAGTATAATGAAACTCCCTCCAGCCTTAAAAAACATTCAGAGAGATCAGACAAGAGGACTGCGGTATCTTCTGATCAAAAGACAGAAAATCCTTCACAAATGGAAAAGGAAAAATCTTATTCAAATAAATCTAGATTAAGAGGTCCTACCAGAGGGGGAAAAGTTGATGAGAATAGAAGTCATGATAAAAACAATACTAAAGTTAGTGCTTCTCAGGAACAGAAAAAAACAGATAGAAAAGATGGTATTGGTAAAACTGAGCGATTTCGGAAAGACGGGAAAGAAGATAAATCAAATCATGACAAATATAAGAAAAATAGATTGGAAGATGAATCGAAGAAAAAGAAACTGAAAGAGCAAAAAGAAGTAGTAAATAAGGGATCCAAACAGAATGAAAATAAAGAAAATAGAACGAAGTGTACAAGTAGAACCAAACAGGAGCAGTTAAGCAAAGAAAGAAAGAGTGATAAAATCACCTCAGAACAACTCAAGAAAGTAAGAAAAAATAGAACGAAGGAGGATATGAAAGAGAAAGTTAAATCAGAATTAAATTCTACAATAAACACAACAAAATTCAAAATAAGCAACGATGATCATACAGTTAATCCTCCAAGTAAAAGTAAGCAATGCAAAGGACTGGAGGAAACTGTAAGTGGCATTGAAAAGAGTGAAAAGAGTGATACAACTTCTCAGTCACTGCTTCCCATTTCTTATGGAATAACAGAATGTAGGTCAAAGAACAATACTGAATTAGGTAACATAATTTTTTATTTATTTTCCACAGTCATTGTAAATGTTTTAAATCATTTAGATCTAATTGTAGTTTATCATCATTTATCATCATCTGCTTAACCCTTAAAACACTGAATTATTTTCCTATAAACTGTGGAGACCAAAGGGTTTTTTCAATTTGAAATCATCATAAACAGCTTAGTTAGCTCTTTGTGATTCATTTGAATACCTATTTTATCTCTGGGCTGTAAGGGTTAACCCTCACAGTGTTGGGATTGACTTTATACATCAGAATAAAGTCGATCCCGGCGCTGTAAGAGTAAAGATATTTATAATGGTTTTAGACCCATATAATAACATGGGTAACAAATGAAGCGGAAAAAGCTAACTAAGATATTTTTGATAAATTTCAATTCAAAAAGACCCCTTCGGTCTCCATGGTTTATGCAAAAATATTTCGGCACTTTAAAGAATCATTCAACTGCAAGATGCGCATCCCTGGGATGGTCAAGTGTAGGCGAGCAGTAGCCAATTAAGTACAGATTGACGGCATTGACGCCACTGAACTGATTACAAGATACTACTTAAATGAGACATTGAACAAATGCTGTTTTAATGCTAGGCCAACGTCTGCAATGCTGGCCCAACATTGAACAAACATTGAATATATGTTCAGTGTTGGAGAGAAAGTCCTGCCCAGCAAACACATTTGTATAACATTTATACAACGTCGGCCCAACGTCTTCGACGTTGGTCCAACATTGCATAAGGTCATACAAATGTTTTGTGTTTACTGGGTGTCAATACAAGCTTGGGGTCAAGCAGTTTCCACATCCCCGCAGTAATACAGTCTGTTTGTTTGCAAGCCAGCGACCAAGTAGGGGCAAGCGCCAAGGGCTTTGAATTATTAGCTCATTGATGTCGCTCAAGTATATATGAACTTGCTGTGATTTGAGAACTTGCTCTTAATGAGGCTTTGGGTATGAAACGCATATTTAGTATTATTATGGAATGGGGCCTTGGCCTACCCATGGGCACTATTGCCTTCTGGGGGACCCTTGTCCCGCAAATTTTGACAGATGACCACACCTTTAAGGGTTTATTACATTTTAGATCATCTAGTCTGTCACTGGAAAAAATGTTATATGGTTTATTTGACTGCATTTTATCTTCATTATTGTTATACATAGAAATACCCATTGCCCAGCTGTCAGTCTGTTCTCTTTTTTTACATACATTTAGATATTTGAGATATTTTTCTTAGTGATAGGATTAGCTCATACAATTACAATGATTAAACTCGCTTATGCTACAGACAAAGATACCATTGTCATATTACAATTGATAACCACTTAAAATTAAATGTAAATTTTATAATAGGCTGTGAATGATTTTATTTCCCCAGCATATATAATTTTCCCTTACAACATTTGCAGAGGTAATCTTGTGTCTGTTGCATTGTGTTGTAGATGAAAACATTGCAGATTTGCAAGTGAGCGCATCCCCCGATGCTCTGTTAACAAGTCAAGATTGGATAAATATTAGTAATGTGGTCCTTTGTACAAATGAAAGTAGCACTGATAATACAAAATCTTCTCTGGAAACTACTGGAATAACTGATAATGAAAGGATGGAAAGAATTGCTGAGAATATAAACTACCTGTTAGAGAAAAATACAAATGAAAAAGAAGTCAAGTATGATGAGCATATAAACTACCTGCTAGAGAAAAATACAAATGAAAAAGAAGTCCTATATGATCATGATGTATCTCAGTCAGATAAGTCAAGTTCTGCCACAGAACCAACATTGACTGATGAGGAGAGAATGAACAGAATCGCAACAGATATTGAGAATCGGTCGGAAAAAGTTTCCTGTGAAAGTTTTTCAATGTCTCCCATAATAACTGATGATGAGAGAGTTGAACGAATAGCAGCGAATGTTGGATACCAATTAGAACAAACAAAATGTGATAGTGGAGTTGATAGCGGTTTCTCAGACACACAGTCTCTTCAGGACTGGGAGAAACCACATACAGCTGTCAATGTTCCTTCACTCAGTGTAGATAGTGTGAAAGACCATGTGTCCACTGAAATGCTGATGGATATTCTCAAAAAGGCTCAGGACAAGTCAGAACACTTGGCCACAATGCCACCTGAGGTGGACAGCACAGATTCCAGTAGTGATGGTACTAAAAGTCCTGTTATTGTGATTGACTATAAACATGGTAAGGCAGACACCAATTGTGATGAAGATTATCTTCTCGATGATATGAAAATGGGTGCATCAAAATTACACCCTGCTTGTTCTGAAAATGCCACTGATATTGGCGTAGGTTTGTCACCTGAAGTCCCATTCAATGATGGCACTGACAACACATGCCAAGACTCGAACATATATATGTCAAATAGAAGACTAAGAAACAACTATTGTGACGAACAAGAACAAATAGTTGCTTACACGACCAGGCGACCAAAACGTAATGATGAGAAGAAAAAAAATGTATATGATGACCGATGCTCATCTGATGTGCTGTACACAAAGGAATATGTACCAACAGAAATTGCAAAACATTACAGAAAAAGACGCTGCAGCGGAATAATACACTCTGGTTCCGATTCTGCTGCAGAAATACCTTTACAATTTATTTCAAAGACATTTGTTGTACCCCAATTACAAGTCAGTGATAAAAACGTAGATTTATCAGCAGAACAATTGAAACGAGGTCCGGAAGGTGAAAGGAGATGGGTCAAAGTAACTGATAATCCTCTTGATATACCATTGTTGCACACATATAAGGATAAGTTTTCATCACAAGGGTACCTATTAGACAATGTAAATGATCATATGGTTCCAGAGGAATATCCAGGTGTGTTGCAAAAAGCAAAGAAGGAGAATAGCAATGAACATTTTGGTTTAGATGGTCTTGCTAAGAAGCATGATTTTCCAACAAGTAGTTTTTCTGGCAGGGGTGATATTGATATGCGTAATATTGATAAGCATTATCATGCAAACAATAGGACTGATAGCAGTGATAGTAAAACTGTTTTATCACCACGGTACCCTTTACAAGATGTAGATTACTATAATGATGAGATTACGAATCAAAAGGAAAATCCAGAAAAGTTGCGAAAAACAAAGAAGGAAAACAGAAGTGACTATTTCGGTTTGTTTGGTCTTGCAGGGAAAGATGATTTCCTAACATGTACAGGTAATATTTCTCGCAGGCATGATATTGATATGCGTTGTCATGAACAAAATAGTGCTGTTAGTAGTGATAGTAGAATTTCTTTGACTAATGACAAAGAAAACATGTCTGGTTTGATGAGAAGGTCTGAGTACTTTGGTGTAACTAATTTTACAAAGGAGCCATCATCAATTAAGGTGGTTGAAAATATCAGTGGGGTGAAGAGCACAGGAAAATCAATAAATAGTCTGGCCCGTAATATCCTGCACGCAAGAATCGTGGAAGATATGGATGATAATTATCCTGAGACTGAGCAAGATAATGTGTTTGATATTATGCAATTATCTAAAGACTTCGATAAGAAGCAAAGCCATGATATTCATTCTAAATCAGAGTTTACACATGGGCAAAAATGGAACAAATCTCACAGGAGTGACATGCAAAAATCGAACGAAGTACTCCCACCAAACGACAAAGATATAGTTATACCTCCAAAATGTGCAGCTGGTCGTTTCATTCCGCAAATGTGGGACGTAATGAGAAGAATTCTTAATGCAAATAACAAGATAGATTATTTTCAGAAAACTATAAGTGATGGTGTGAAGCGAACTACTGCAATGCTCAAAGATCATGCAAATAGCTGGAGTAAAAAAAGACGTCAGTTTGCAGACCAATTTAAGATACTGAACACAGCATTTGCATCTCTACAATCGATCGCAAAAGCTGCACACTTTCTCAGTCAGCAGGAGAATACCAAGGTGAAGTGTAATCTGGACACAATTGCTAAAGACCTCAAAAAGACGGATCAAATTCTTTGGAGAATGGTTAGTTATAGCCATACTGAAGGTGACGTCGTACTTAAAGCAAGAGACAGATGCTCCATGGTCATAGCAGCGATAAAAGCCAAAGCCAAGCAAATAGAACGTAGTCTAGATTATCCAAGTGAGACAGATTCCTGTCACACAGCAGTTGACAATAAGGCGACTGTGGCATCTTCAAGTGGATCCTCACTCTTCTCATTTGGAAAAGGAGAATTTTCCTGCTGCGTTGATCGAGAGGATCGCCCTTTCGAGTCAATTGCAGTTATTATGTCAAAAGTTTGGAAAAAAAAGATGGAAATTGAGAAAATAATCGCAGAGCAAGAGATGGACGAGAAAATCTTAATGGATGCCAACATGGATAGTGATAGTGATGGTGTCATGGGTGAACAGCAATGTAGTAAACCTAAAAAACGGCTAGTGCTTGATACAACCTTTACTGGTGGCTGTGTAGATGAAGCAGTTAAGTCACAAGATCCTGCACCAAGACTGACATATAATCAATACACTGATCGATATGAGAATGATGGAAGTAGATCTGGAAGTAGATCTGTAGATACACCCTCACAAGCATGTACACAACATATTTCATCGTTGAAGTCTCCTTTAAGAAGTTCTACTTGTGCAAATAGATCTGTTCTAGATTTACACCTCTCCATAACCCAGACGAAAGACAATATGTTCTCACATGCTTTAACAAAGAATGTAGAGGATAATACTCAATCAATCATTGCTTCAGAAAAGAATACATCACCTGAGCAGGATAAACAAAGTGTGTCGTTAGTGTTAATGCCAGATAAAGGACTATCAGAAGTCAAACAGGAACGGAATCATCAAGGTATTCTCAAAAATAATAGTGCTAACCACATTAAAGCACTCAATACTACATGTAAACCTGTGTTTCCACCACATATCAAGGGTGATGAAAACATGAACTTGAGAGGTAAGCCAGATAAAGTGTTACCCATTGCAGACACTGCAAGACAAAATGGTGGAGGTAGATCTATATACACATCTTCACAAGTATGTACACAAGGGAGCAGTAGTATGAATACAGCTTCTGCAACTCAGGAAATATCACGTAAAATATATCATTTGAAAAAGTCTCCTTTAAGAGGATCTTTGCTTCAACGTTCCACTTGTGCAAATAGATCTGTTCTAGATTTACCTCTCCCCATAAGCCAGACAAAACAGGACATTACGAGGAATGTAGAGGAGAATACTCAATCAATCATTGCTTCAGAGAAGATTACATCACATCACCAGGATAAACAAAGTATGCCGTTAGTGTTAATGCCAGAGAAAGGACAAGCAGAAGGTAAACGGGAACCGAATCAACAAGGTCTCCTCAAAGAAAATAGTGCTAACCACATTAAAGCACTCAATACTACATGTAAACCTGTGTTTCCACCACATGTCAAAGGTGATGAAAACAATAACTTGATAGGTAAGCCAGAGAAAGTGTTGCCCATTGAAGATAGTGCAAGACAAAATGGTGGAGGAAGATCTATAGATACATCTTCACAAGCAAGTACACAAGGGAACAGCAGTGAGAATACAGCTTCTGCAACTCGGGAAATATCACGTAAAATATATCATTTGAAGAAGTCTACTTTAAGAGGATCTTTGCTTCAACGTTCGACTTGTGCAAATAGATCTGTTCTAGATTTACCTCTCCCCATAAGCCAGACGAAAGAGAATGTCTTTTCACAGGACATTACAAAGAATGTAGAGGAGAATACTCAATCAATCATTGCTTCAGAAAAGAATGCATCACCTGAGCAGGATAAACAAAGTGTGCCATCAGTGTTAATGCCAGAAGTCGAACAGGAACGGAATAATCAAGGTCTCCCCAAAGAAATTAGTGTGAACTACATTAAGGCGCACAATACTACATGTAAATCTGTGTTTCCACCACATGTCAAGGGCGATGAAAACATGAACTTGAAAGGTAAGACAGAGAAAGTGTTGTCCATTTCAGATAATGCAAGACAAAATTGTGGAGGTAAATCTATAGATACATCTTCACAAGTATGTGCACAATATATTTCATCGTGTAAGTCGAGCGGTAATGTACAACAAGCAATGTTGATTGAAAAAGGGAATAGCAGTATTAATACGTCTGTAAAAACTCACAAAATATCATGTGAAATATATAATTTGAAGAAGTCTCCTTTAAGAAGTTCTTCGCCTCGAAGTTATACTTGTCCAAATAGATCTGTTTTAGATATACCTCTCACCGCTATCACGCCAAAAGAGAATGTGCTCTCACATGACTTAACGAAGAATGTGAATGAGAATACTAAATCAATTATTGCTTCAGAAAAGAACACATCACATCAGCAAGATAAACAAAGTATGCCGTTAGTGTTAGAGCTTGAGGAAAGACAATCAGAAGTCAAACCCGAACGGAATCAACAAGGTATTCTCAAAGAAAACAGTGTTAATCAGATTAAAGCACACATTACTACATGTAAACCTGTGTTTCCACCATTTGTCAAGGATAATGAAAAAATATATTTGAAAGGTGAGCCAGAGAAAGTGTTGCCCATTGCAGATAATAGAAGACCAAATGTTAGAAGGGACGTTTTAGGTGACGCAATTACTCGAGAAGCAGCATTAGCAAAATTGGTGTCTTTACCGTCAAAACCCATTGTGACACGTGCTGATGATTTGTTACCAGTAAACATACTAAGTGCCGGTGTATCATCTTCCACATCATTGCCGGAAATGATTGCTGGTATTGTCAATATACCGAGACCTGTCTTGCGATTCCATGTGAAAAATAAAAGGAAAGAAAATGTTTGCATGAAAAGTGTGTTTGGAGATGACAGTCCGAGCGAAACAGAAACTGACGATGATAAATCCCCTGACAATCACATGTATGAGGCCAATAGACCAATGTCACCTGTTAGCAAAGTCGCTACAATTAATGCAGCCCTATCAAGTGGGGAACATCATGCTGATAAGATTGCAGCTAAGACATTTTCCACAAATTTAAACGTAAATCAACAATGTTCCAATAAAACTAAAGGTGAAGGTTTCAATAAGACACAAATCACCATGGTGAATAGTTTGTTACAAGCTAATACAATTTCTCAAGGAAAGAACAGTATAATGGAAGTAACAAACATAGAAATGAACAGATTAGCAACTGATGAGTTTATGCGTACAGAAAGTAATTTATTTGAAACTACTCTGAAAAATACAAGAGCGGAATCAGTTGATAATAATGAGCCTTCCAAGACACAAATCTTGACGACTACAAGTGTTGATCCAGGAGGAAGTGAATCCCTGAAAGAAAATATACCTGGTTCCTCTGGTATGGTGGACAGTAATTTAAAAACTGTTGGTAAGGGCAATTCAAAGGTGAAAAACTCCCAAGAACATATGACAAAAGTGCGAGGAATATGTGGGAATCTGTGCATGAGACTTCAGAAAAGCTCCTCCCCAGGGCAATGGATGGTCAAAACTTGTAATGTGATGGACGATGACAAGTATGATCCCGCCAATAATAGTAGAGATATGAAATTTGATAAACAGCAAACTGATGGTAGGTCCGGGCGCATAATCAAGTGTGGTTGTGGTGATGATCCGGAATATCCCAAAATGAATGACACTGTAGAGCCTCTGGTGAAGAAATCTGTTGTTTTGAAATCATCCACCAGAGATGTAGATAACTGTGTTAAGACAAATCACACTTCTATCTCAAGTAATTACACAAATGCTACTTATACCTCCATTATCCCCGGTAGACACAACAATTTTCCTGACGGTGAACTATTGCAGAACCAAGGTGTGCCTTCTGCAAATGTTTCCACAAATTGTGATAGAAATCAACACGTCAACACTGCTAGGTTTAGTGACAGAAATCATCCGTCCCTATTGATTGATAATATGTTGAATAAAAACGAGACTAGCTTTGACAAAACAAGGCTTAGTCCCACTTCTCCCAATGTTCCAGCTATAGTGATAGAACCCCTGGGAATGGAAGAAGAAGAAGAAATGCGTCGGACATATGAGCAGCTATATATGGCCAATAAGCAGACTCCACTCCACGATAATGCATGTATCAGGAGATCACCTATACAGGATACCCCAATATTTGAAAGCTATTTTACGACAGACTACCTAATAAATTCAAAACTTGTTGCAGACAGTCAAGCCTCCACTGAAACACAAGTGTCACTTCCGGCCACCTCACCTCCATCCACAGAGTACAAAACATTGGGGACACATGGTCACCCAACACATTGTAATGACGGAGTTCTTGCTAAATTTGTAACAAGTCCTTTTGATTTGTCGCGCGAGAAAAACACTTTATCCAGCTCATCAATATTTTCTGATTTAGTCATGCAACCAATAAATAATGATCATCAGTATTCTTCAAAAGACAGACAAACTACTGTTAGCTCCACAGCAGCCGTGGCTACAGATACTGTACAAACACAGATGACGAGCGATGGCAGCAACAGTTCATCACTGTGTCCTAGTAGTGGTACTCCGTTATTAAATGTTATTGCAAGTGATCATCAGTATTCGTTGAACCATGATGATAATGTAGCCAGAATGACACCCATGGTCACAGTGCAGCCTCCTGCATGGACTGGTAGCTATCCAGCTACAGCTTTTGCTTTTGTTAACCCACCTCCCACATATGGTAACTATATTTATAACCATCACACAGGACAGTGGCAGCCTATGGGCATTTATCAGGGATACTATGGTGTACATAGCTAGATGTTTTTTGTGGTTTTTTTTCTATATCTTTTTATTATATCTACACCTAGCTTTCAGATTATCGTATGTGAAAATGAGTGAAGCATATGACACTCTGGCATCTAGAGGTTGGTATGTGTGTATTCTGTAACCATGTCTTTAAAATTGATATGCAGGGTCGTGTCCCAAGACCATATTAAAATTTAACCCTTACAACGCTGAAATTTAATATATTAACCAAGAGAACAAAGGGTTATTTTTAATTTGAAATCATCATAAATGTCTTAGTTTCCGCTTCATTTGAATACCTGTTATGTTATCAGTGGTTATTTGTCTACTATCAGTATAACTATTTTACTCTTTCAGTGCGGAAAGCGTGATCATAGATCTGTCGTCTATAGTCCGAGTCGGTCCCTGCTGTGAATAGATTAAGTGTGAGCTAGGCTGCTCATTGACATTTACTGTCAAAGAGAGCTATGAGCTTAACTTTTAACCCTTTCAGCGCGGCGAAGGTCTTTAGACGTCAGAATCTGACTTCTGTAGACATCAGATTATGACGTCTTAAGACGGGTCTCGGCGCAGAAAGAATTAAAATATGTGTAATGGCGGTAGACCCATAACATAGATATTAAAATGCAGCGGAAAGAGCTAACTAAGACGTTTATAATGATTTCTAATGGAAAAAAAACACTTTCGTTTCCATGGTTTATACAAAAATATTTATGCGTTGTAAGGGTTAACCCTTGTCCTGCTGAATTGTTTCTATTCTATTTTTTGTCCTTCGAAGCTGGAATTGCTAACGCAATTTCGACGAAAAAACGAAAAGTATCTATATTTTTTTAAATTATCCATCTCTAAGGTAAATTATTTTACTGATTGTGCATCTACCACAACTATGTTGTCCATTTCAGTGATATATTATTTGATTTAAAATCTGTTTGAAACCGTATGTAGACGAGTCTAGCAGGACAAGAGTTAAGAATGTCTCTGAAATTGCACTGGTGAGATGATTTTCAAATTCAACCGGATTAGCTAAGTCATCTTAACCAGTGAAGTCATGTATTGCTTTAACAACTTGACTCATAATTTAACTTTAATTGTTGTCTAAAATCATGGCCCCATCATACATTCAGGTATGTGCACTTTTAAGCACATTTTTATGTGTTTTTACTCTCATATTTATACATTAGCGATATCAGTTTCCAAAAAAATGGGATTGTAAGCTACATATTTTAAATAAGCATTACTGTTTTGATCATTTTAAATAAGTATTACCATTTGATCATAAAGTTTTAAAATCTAAACTACTTTTTATTTTCTTGTCTTAAAGTCCACTGTTTTTGTGAGTACATGTGTATTTGTCACCACAGGTAAAAATATAGGTTGCATAAAAATCAATTTGTAATTTCAAATTCCAATGATGAAGTGCATTTGATGTGACTACCTTCTCATTGTCATTTGAGAGAGCGAACATTTTATTTATGATAACATGGCATTACTATCACCCTATAATGTTAATGCTAAGTTCGGTCGCAGTTGATTTTTCAAGTTTTACAGTAATAATTATTTTACCAGAGTATAATTGAACTTTTAATACCACCCTAGTCTGTCAAATAATTCAAAGGTAAATTGTTCGGAACAGACAGTGTTAAGATCAAGCTGTTAAATCAGGTAGACACCCTTGGGCTCCTAAACTGAAATGTTTAATTTCTGTTTCCTGAAACAGTAACATGTATGGTACTGCTTTATATGTATCATGGTCACTTCTTGTTACAGGATATTTCCTCAGCTTTATTGCTTCTTCCTGACAAATAAATATATATATATTTGAAGTGTTTGTTAAGTTTTATTAAGGCTCCCCCCCCCCCCCTACCAGGGGGCGGCTTTTTGTTTTTGTACGGTTTCGTCCGGGCGGCGGGACTTTTTATACCATGTCACCCTGATATCTACAAAACCGCTTTTTGTATTCATTTGGTGTTAAACATACTGAATACAAGTATTAATTCCTAGGCTGCATCAATTTTTTAGAAAGTTCGGGTAAATATTCGCGTCATGGCGGCCATCTTTTTTCGTCAAATTTGGACCTTGTCACCCTGTTAGCTTCAAAGCCGCTTATCTGATATACACGATATTCAAAATACTGCATAGTAGTATTAATTCCTAGCCTGCAGCAATTTTTCAGAAAGTCTGGGTCATGGCGGCCATCTGTAATCTGTTTTTGTCAATGTAGGACCTTGTCACCCTGATAACTTCAAAGCCACTTATCCGATATATTCAGAATTCAACGTACTGCATAGTAGTATTATTTACTAGACTGCATCAATTTTTCAGAAAGTTCAGGAAAATATCAGGGTCATGGTGGCCATCTTTTTTCGTCAAATTAGGACCTTGTCACCCTAATAACTTCAAAGCCGCTAATCTGATATACTCGATATTCAAAATACTGCATAGTAGTATTAATTAGTAGCCTGCAGCAATTTTTCAGAAAGTTCGGAAGAATATCCGGGTCATGGCGGCCATCTTTAATCTTTTTTCTTAAATTTAGGACCTTGTCACCCTGATAACTTCAAAGCCACTTATCCGATATACTCAATATTCAACATACTGCATAGTAATATTATTTCCTAGACTGCATCAATTTTTCAGAACGTTGTGAAAATATCGGAGTCATGGCGCCCATCTTTAATCTTTTTTTCGTCAAATTAGAACCTGGTCACCCTGATAACTTCAAAGCCGCATATCCGATATACTCTATATTTAACATACTGCATAGTAATATTATTTCCTAGACTGCATCAATTTTTCAGAAAATTCGGGAAAATATCCTGGTCATGGCGGCCATCTTTATTCTTTTGGAGGCAAAATAGCACCTAGTCAGCTGCTAGCCTCTGCCTCATAATATTACTTGATGATTACATATTGATTATCCGGTAAAATTATAATTAATGTATAACTCTTATTTGAAAAGTGCGAGGGGGAGCCTTATTGGGTGTTTACATGGTAAACACTTACATCTAGCTCGTTACTAGTTACGCATTTAAATAATTTTAATTAAAAAGTAATATGTAACTTTGCAATTAAAAAACTTAATGTGCCATTTATTTTGATGGACAAGTGCGTGATCATTGTCTCCGTAATGATTGTCTAAGCCGGCTGTTTTTAGTTTCCAGGCCACTTTGTGGATTAATTTCATATCGCACTCTCGAAACCATTAAGAGAGTGGTGGGGAGAGGGGGGGGGAGGCAGCTGCTTCTTTAAATTCTGTTTACTCTACTTTGGAATACTGTAAGGCTCTGTAAATGTGCCGTGTGAGGTTGTACTGTACTTCCATCCTGATGGGGGGAGGGGGGTGTCAAGGGCTCTGTAAATGTGCTGTGTGGGGTTGTACTGTACTTCCATTCCGGGGAGAAGATGGCGTCCGATCCGTGGAGGAGAAAACACGTTATTAGGGTTGTTTTTCGTGAAAAACGCGCGTTACGTGTTTAAGGGGTCAAAATGACCTAAACCTCCAATAAGGCCAAGAGGTATTTTTTAAAGAAATAAAGAATCAGGGGTCATTTTTTCAACAATCACTCAATAGCAAGTAAAAAGTGTTTTTTTCAATTTCACTTGCAGTGTTTAGGGGTTGTTTGCAAATCTTCATGGATAGGACGCCAGCTTTACAGGGAGCTGTCCATTGTAATCCAATTTGGTGGAAATTATCCCCATCAGCTTTAGATTTTTCACGGTCATTAAAAAAACGAAATGGCTTGTAGAACTTGGAATAATTACTATTTAAAAGAGCCTGATGAATATGACTGGAGCGTGTATCTAATTTGAAGAATAGATGTGTGAAAGAGCTTGGTGAACTTGAAGATCCACTTGTACAAGTATCAACTATGAGAGGGGGTGCGAGATAGGTGAATAAAATTGATAACATTCACCGGGTTATTTAATAATTCGGGTAGTATACAATGTACCTTATAGGACAAAATACCATGTTAAAGAAAACACCAACATTATAGATGGCGAGCAGGGCGATTAGTGCTACATGCACACGTTAATGATTCAGGCTCTGTGCTTGAAGCTAGTTTAGCTAACCTGGAGTTTAGGCTTAATACCTTAGTGCCTTTGTGTTCTAAAATATCAACATGTATGCCAAAAGCAAGGTTAGCATCGTGTTAACAAACAGTCCGGTAAGTTCTAATTGTTTTAGTGCTGTCTATTGTTGTTATTATCATTCTTCAACAATTTGACGGTCACGTTCTCCAGTAGCCAATATTTATGCGATCCTTACGACATTTTTTTAACACTCCCTGATGGATTATCCTGCCCAAGTTAGAAAATCAGCTAATTTGCATATATCCAAGATGGCAGCCATTGGCTAATTTGCATATTCTAGTCCGATGTAAAGCGTGAACGCTCTCCAGTCGCGAATATTTATCCAATCTTCACAACATTTTTTTTGAACACCCTCTGATGGATGATCCTGCAGCCATGAGTTAATTCGCATATTCAAGATCGACATGAACGCTCTCCAGTTGCCAATATTCATCCAATCATCGGGAATTTTTTTCTGAACACCCTCCGATAGATTATCCTGCTTAAGTTTGGAGATCAGCTAATTTGCATATCTAAGATGGCAGCCGTCGGCTAATTTGCATATTCAAGATCAACGTGAACGCTCTCCAGTCGCCAATATTCATCCGATCTTCGTATAAAGTTTTCTGAACACCTGAGTTGACTGGGAAAATAACACTGTACTCCAAAATTGTGCTCATAAACCAGCTGCAAACTCCCTTATTACAAGTATGACCACTCACTCACTGAGCCAATTACAGAGAGAGCCAACTAGAGGTGATAATGTATTAGATCTTTTCATCACAAACAAACCTTCTATCACCAAGTTTTATCAGAAGGCCGACGATGTGCCAGTGTGCCTGGCATATCTGATCACTCTGGTGTCGTCGCGGAAACGGTAATAAATCTTCTGTATAACCGCCGTCCTGCACGTACCATCCATCAGTACAAAAGAGCTAACTGGGAAAACATCAAGTCAGACATTAAAAATCATTGGCCAGACTTTAACAACTCCACTGAAGATAAATCACTGGAAGAAAACTGGTAGTCATTCCAGAACATCACAAATGCCTGTCTTGAGGAACATATACCCCTGAAGAAATTTTCTTCTCGCTACAACCTCCCATGGTTGAATAAATCTCTACAATCTGGGATGAAGAGGAAAGCCAGGCTGTTCAAAAGAGCTAAAAACAGCAGTAAACCACATCATTGGGCTGAATATAAACACCTGAAGAGGTCAATCCAACGCGGCCTACGTAAAGCCCATTGGGGATATATTGATAACACCCTCACAGAAACTCTAGAAAAGAAAGACAGTAAACCGTTCTGGCGCTATGTAAAGGCTCAACGCCAAGAACAGTGTAGTGTTTCTCCACTTAAACAGTGAGGTCAATTGATTTCGGACTGTAAAGGTAAAGCAGAGATATTGAATGACCAATTCTGTTCTGTCTTCTCCTCTGAAGACCAGGACCAGCTTCCCGAGATTCCAGGCGATCCAGCTCCTTCAATTCCTAACCTAGAAATCTCCCTAGATGGTGTTACAAAGCTATTGACTAACCTTAATAGCTCTAAAGCTGTTGGACCAGACAAGATTGTCCAAACCAAGTCCTCAAGTATGCAGCTAACGAGATTGTGCCTTATTTGAACAATTAAACGAAACTGACCTGTAAGTTGAAGTTTGATGGAGATTCTACCGTAGCATTTGCCGGAACAAGGGAATTACATGAGATTGTCGTGTGGTAATACGAGCGTCAGACTTCAGCGTTGTTGTGAGAACGACTGTTAATAATTTCATAACCACTATTTGGGTGGATATAGGGTGGGATGTAATTCCCTTGTTCCGGCAAATGCTACGGTAGAATCTCCATCAAACTTCAACTTACAGGTCAGTTTCGTTTAATTGTTCAATTCTACCTTGCATTTGCCTTCACTGCAGGAATCACATGAGAACTTCAGAGCACAGTCGTGTGCACAACAACAAATAGTGGAGTTGGTTACACAGAATCTATTTAAAAAAATATAGATTACACTCCAGATATAACATTTTTTGCAAAATCATCTGTATGTGTTTTAATAATGGGTAAATTATAATGTTTTGAAAAAGTTGAATCACTACTCCACCCGGCTGTGGTTAATATATTTTGGAGTGGAGTTCCCATTGCACTTGCTTTTGATACTGCCGCTCCTCTTGTACTATGCGACTTGAATATAGTAATGTCAATTCCAGCCAAGCGCAGGATGGTTTTAATCCATCTAGTTATTGTATCCCGTGAAGCTCCGCCATGAGGCTTTGAATAACAACAAAGTAGTTGTTGGGAAGTGCAGAGTCCAGCCGTTTTTTCAATATACACATTAAGTAACTCTACAATACACAATTTATTTTCGCCTGAAAACGAGTAAAGTCTGCCGGACCTTGATGACTGTTTTAACAGTTTTGTTATGACAAACACATATCCACTTGTAGATTTCTGCATGTTATCCAAATCTAGATATTGCAGCATCTGTCCCCTCTGTGCCGTAATAAGTGACAGCAACATACATAGTTTCAAGGTTAACATCTTAAGTGATAAGTCAATATTTTGTCCAAGTGACACCAAATACCTTAATACAATATCAGTGTCCCAAATGGATGTATATCTTGGGGTTGATGGCTTGGCGTTGTAAATACCAGTTATAAACCTGGTAACTAGAGGGTGGCTACCTAGTCTCTGACTACCGATGTTTATAAAACTAGATAAAGCACTGCGCGCAGTACAAATAGCGCTGTAACTACTGCCACTAGTATGCATATATACAAAGAAATCTAATATATCTTGCAGTATCTGGCCAAATATATTACACTTATTTTGCTTGGAGTAGAGCAGCCATTTTTTCACATAAGTTTGATATTGCTTCCTTGTACCTTTACGCCACGAGTTTATGATTATCTCCATGGCGGGCCCTGTGACACCCTGCCTGATCAAGGCTTGCCTGACACACGCCAACCAGTCAACGCCAGGCGGCGCCACAGTGGATGAACCTCCTCTGGTTTGTGACAAGAGTGTCAACAGGTGCTTCTGCGGTTTCATTTTGAGCGGGGTATCTTTGCTCATGTCCAATAATTTGGGGTACCAATATTTTCCGAGAAGGCTGAAAGGTGGGAAACAGTAAATTAGATTGAATTTCGTCCAATTTACAGTGAAAGCATGTATGGCTATTGCACCTGGGTCAGGGCACCATGATACATACTGATCTACTTTATTATTTAATCTTGACGCGAAAAGATCAACAGACGGTCTGCCCCATAAGCTTGTAAGTGCTGTAAAATAACGATTTTGTAAGCACCATTCTCCGTCATCATTGAATTTTCTGCTTGCACTGTCTGCTTCTATATTCTCGCTGCCTGGTAGGTGTGTAATTGTTAGCCATATTTGTCTTGTAATACACCAGAACTATACTTCTCTAGATAAAGCATTACAAAGAGCAGAACGAACACCACCCATTTTACGTAAATATGACACAGCTGTCACATTATCGCATTTAATTTTTATATGTACACATTTTTCTTTATCAAAAAATGACTGCAGCGCAAATTGTATTGCCTTCAATTCAAGGTAATTTATATGCTCTTTAGCTTTCAGAGGGTTCCATCTCCCCCCTGTGGTCTCACTTGAGTCAGACCCTAGAGCCCAGTGTACCGCCCCCCACCCTTCTTTAGAACTATCAGTTCTAAGTAGAAAGCAAGGTTCACTACGGAATACAGCTGCTTGGCAGGTGGCTACGTTTTTACGCCACCAAATTATGTCACTTTTGTCTTCTGCAGATAAAGACATTTTTGAATCATAGTCACCCTTTGATATTTGCAATGCTCTATTTCTCTCAATCTCTATGGACCTATAATACAAAGGGCCAAATTCTGCTGCTGGAAATGCTGAAACAATCAAACCCAGCAAATGTGACACATCTCGAATCGAAACCAGCTGTGATGTTATCATTGTGTTACAGGCATTAACACGTTTGTTGATCTTTTCGTCAGTCAACCTCACTACCATATGGTCTGTGTCTAATATATAGCCCACGAAAGGCTGTGTTCTTGTCCCACTGAATGTCGACATAACGACATGAATAACAAAGCCTAAGTTTAACAGCAGCTTTGTAGTGACATGTATATTAGTGCATAACTTTGCCAGGGTATCAGCTTGCAAAAACACATCGTCAATGTAACTCACAGACAAGTGACCTTGACTTCTCAATGTAGCGAATACAGGCTTCAGTAATTTTGTAAATATCCTGGGTGCACAGGATAAGCCATTTGGCAAACAAGTGAAACAATAAAGTTGTCCTTGAAAATATAATTTTAAATATGTTCTGTGCTCAAGAGTGATTGGCACAGAATAATAAGCATCCTTCAAATCCAGAACTGTCATCCATGCATTCTTTTTAAGCAAGGAAATTGCGCATTTAAGCGTTTCCATTTTGAATTTTTATATGCAATAAAGATTTAAAATTAGCATGCGAGAACCGTCTTTCTTTGGTGTTGTGAAGATAGTAGATCTTCCCCTTCACACGGAATTGTTTTTTCTACAATACACAATGATTCTAATCTAGCTATCTCACCATAAATAAATTTTAGTTCTGTCCGAGAAAATGTTGGCTCATTAGGAACCCTGTATTGAATAGGCTGCGTCACAAATTCAATCTGACAGCCACGTGCTATATCCAGAATAGCTTTATCTGATGTAATTTGACGCCATGCATCAATAGGTGTAGAAATTTGACCAGCTGTAAACTTATTTATCTGCGCAGCCAATTGCCTTGACGCAGGAAAATGACAGTTTGTATCTACAGATAACTGGATTGTTCTTACCTGGTCAGACACAGGTGCATGGTTCAATTCGGGGAGCTGTGACGTTTTTTGTTTCTGTCGTAACCCCCTTTCTGACGGTAGTTTTTTGACTTGTTGTAATAGCCACGGGCCTTGTGGAAATTGCCTCTTCCATATGAATAATGATTGGCTCTTCCATAAGACGATCGGCCACGATAAGCGGTGTAGTTCCCAGTATGCTTTGGAACCAAGGTCTTGCCGATTCTGTTGACATCTCCAATCTCTTTTAGGGATTTTGAGAGGTCATCACCAAATAGCCACTCAGTCTGTGGCTGATCTGAAGTACACAAAGCAGCATAATCTTTGCCGATATCTGGCTTCATCAAAAATTTCCGTTGCACATTCAGATTAAAGTTGGTATGTGCACATAGTGAGAGTGCATCCAACGCCAGTTGTCTGGTCTGCTCTGTTTGACTTTTGTCTAGTGTTTTAGATTTTGTGGTCATGTCTGCTATTCTTGTGATAGCAGTAATGCCACTCAGTAGAGATTGCTGTAGTTTATAAAAATGCATATCCCTTTTTCTAGTATATTCTTTTAATTTTCTGTAAACACCTTGGTTTAATTTGGTTGCCTTCATATTGGCACAATTAGATGGACGGCTGTGCCTCTCCATCTTTTCTTTTACTTTTTTGTCATGTAGGGGAGTATACATAATTTTATCCACAAATTTAGCTAGTGATCCCCCTGTCGTATCACCCTGATCATACTCGCTTGCGAGTTTTTCTAAAATTTCAGCTTCTGAGATATCATCACTCTTATTAAATTCGGATTGATCTGAGCCATAAAAATCATCCACAGGGTCATCTTCAGAACTAATTGACATATCATCTTTGTCACTATCAGACATCTTACCGGACTTTTGACGTTTGTCATGCATGTGAGCATGGTGATTGCTATAGCGAACTTTGCGCTTTGAGCTTTTTGTTTTTTTAACCATATTCGACAGATTTTGCACCGCAGTAACAAGTTTAGTAACATATAAACGTATCCAAAATATCCGATAGCGGTATCCAAGTAGCTGACTGACTGCAGCTGGTGTGAGAAAACACGTCTTGACAGCTCGACGACCAAACTGACACTGACGCTCGTATTACCACACGACAATCTCAAGTGATTCCTGCAGTGAAGGCAAATGCAAGGTAGAATTACATGCCATCTTCACACAGTCATTAACCACCGGTAAACTACCAGATGATTGGGTTAAGGCCAACATTGCTCCTGATTTTAAGAAAGGCAACCGCCATCTGCCTGCTAACTATAGACCTATTTCGCTCACCTGTGTGTGCGCGAAACTGCTGGAGCATATTATCTGCAAGCATATGTTAAACCACTTCGATTGACACAGCATATTAACACCATTACAGCACGGCTTCCGGGCGCGTCATTCTTGTGAAACCAAAAAATTATGAAAATAAACTACAGACTGATGTAATCGTCCTTGACTTCTGCAAGGCTTTCGACATTGTGGCCCATCAGAGACTATTACATAAACTTAACCACTATGGTGTAAGAGGTAACATCCTAAATTGGATTAAAAACTTTCTAATCAACCGATCCCTGTGTGTGTACGTAGACGGAATTTGATCAGCAGAAGCGGCAGTTAAGTCAGGAGTCCCACAAGGCACTGTCTTAGTCCCTATCTTATTTTTGGCCTTTATTAATGACCTTCCAGAATCAGTGAAGTCTAACGTCAGATTATTTGTTGATGACTGTTAACTCTATCGATCAATTCGCTCCTTAGCCGACCAGTTATGTCTTCAGGATGATTTGAATAGCTTGCAGGACTGGACACAGAAGTGGTGCATGAACTTTAATCCTTCCAAATGTAGGCTACAGTACTCCACATTAATCGCCCCCGCTGTAAAACATACCAGCATGATTATTAACTTAAAGGCGAGACTCTAGTCACCTCTACTCATACACCATATCTCGGAGTTACCATCAGTGACAGAGTGGGAAAATCATATCAACAGAATCACGGCTAAAGCCAGTAGCACCTTAGGCTTTCTACGCCGTAACCTGAAGAAGTGCCCTCCTAAACTGGAAGAAACTGCATACATATCTATGGCAGGACATAGGCCTACACTGGAATACAGCTGCGCCATATGGGATCCCTTCCGAAAAAAAAACATTGATAAAATTAATCAAATCCGTAGAAGCGCTGCCAGATTTGTAACGTCAAACTACAGCAGGAACGCTAGTGTGGTGCAAACAACAAGAACTATAAACATATCCGGTCAGCTACACCAGTAGCAGCTGCTAGTTATTACAGCAGAACGATTCCAGACTGGAATAAACTACCAGAGGAGACTGTAATAGCTCCCTCTGTAGATGCCTTTAAAGCACGCCTATCAGCTAATTTACATATCCAATATGGCCGCCGTAGGCTAATTTGCATATCCAAGATCGAAGTAAACGCTCTCCAGTCGTCAAATTCATTCGATCTTCGTGAATTTTTTTCTAAGCACCCTCTGATGAACTATCCTGGTTGAGTTTGAAAATCAGCCAATTTGCATGTTCAAGATGGCCGCCATGGGCTAATTTGCATATTCAAGAACGACGTTTACCCAAATGCTCTCCAGTCGACAATATTCATCTAATCCTCTCAAATTGTTTTTTAACTCTGATTGATTGCCCTCAAAAAATAGTTAATTTGTTCATACAAGATTGCAGCCATGGCACCTCTGTCATATAGCCCCATTGTTACTGCATTTGCAATGAATTCTTAATTGGGCAAAGTGGAAAAATTTTCATATTTGCTATGCAAATGTGAGATCTAGCTAACCAGTATTTTATGGCTCTTTATAAAAAAAATAATGTACACTGGGGAATTCCTCCTGCTCCAATCAGGCGTGAACAAGTCCACACGCTTAATAGGCAGATAGCTTAATTAGCATCACAGTTTATGATTATCGTTATCGGGCTGATAAAGGGACCACATTATTTTTAAAGCTCAGTGGCCTGTGCTGATCAAAATTATTTTCTAGGTAAGATGTCGAATAGTGACAAAATTCAAAATGGTGACGTACTAAATGACACAATAAAATGACATTATTTTCGACAGAATAGACACAGATTCTTGATTTTGGTGTCTAGCATACAGGTTTCAGTTATGCCTGACATTGTGATGTAGTCAGAAAGTAATTTAGACAATCACATTGCATTTTAAATAAAATCCAAGATGACCACCATATGTGCAAGGTGAAACAAAAAATTGAAATCATTTTTGCCACATTAAAAGCAAAATCATAATTTTGGTGAGTAGGCCTACCACAGGGTTTCCAAGCATGTCTGACATAAGGGTGTGGCCAGAACGTAATTCTGTCATTGTAGGCCTATTGCAAGTAAAATCCAAGATTAGAAGATTAGAAGTAGAAGTGGTCCGGCTGTGATACAGGCCTGTTCTAGGGGAGTGAGGGGGCATGCTCACCCTAAATTTTTTTGAAGAAATGAATGCTTTTGACTGAAAAGTGGTCCGGCCATGGCCGGACCGCTTCCGCCGCCGGACCTGGTATTGGTGTCTACCATAGCAGTTTCAGATAGGTACCGCAGCCCGACACGTGACAATGTTGGCTACATTTAAAACAACTTCAGAGATGGTCGATGTAGTGAAAACCGAGATGGCGGCCATAAGACAAGCAAACTAACTATCACAGAGACATGGCCGTGCAAGAAATGTTTATAACCTTTGTCGGAAATAGGATAAATACCCGACATGATCAGAAAATAATTTTAGAGATGATCAAGATGTTTAAAACCATAATGGCGGCCATAAGATAAATTGCCACTTCAGTGTCATGACCTAAAAGAAATGTAGTCTAGTCCTATACAGCTTTTGCTGAATTAGATATAGATGGATGGTTTTGGTTGCTATAATATGATCTGTAGATATGTTAGACATTGTAGCGTGATGATAAAGAACGTAAGATATCGCAAAGGGGTAAATATATTGGCCAGAAGGAAGCCGTGTCGGGTACCACATGACCGTGATAGGAGAACACATCTTTTGGTAGGCCTAAGTATGCCGCTTCCCTCTTTTGGATAACGCATTGTACATGTTGTAGCTGTCGAATACAACATGCAGACCCTGGAACAAACTGAGAAATCTTCAGAAAAAAACATTTTGGTTCACTTTTTTGAAGGTTTAAAATCCATCAAGTTAATAAATGACCCAACGTTTTATACGAAGTCATAAACAATTTTTGCCACATTTTCTCACGACTATCAATGCCATGCTGTGCATTTTTGTCGATGCAGCAAGACACCCATTATTCGACATAGTTTGTTTTCGTTACAGAACATTCGTTGTCTATTTGTAGAAAACGCTACAATGTCAGCCATACCTTATAACTCTATGATCAACGCCAAACTCATCGATCTATCTCAATTCCTGTTAAAGCTAGACATATTTTGTGTTCATTCGTGGCTTTGTGACGGCTCTCAAATGACTGCTATGTGGCTCTCAATCCTAATGAAAAGTTGCACATAAGTTGTGCCCTCTCATGGCCCTCTGGTGGCCATTTTGTTTGTCTAGTGACCACCATCGTGACTGGCTAAAATTATGTTTGCTTGTCACAGATGCGTATATGTGGAAATCCTACATGGTTGTTACCAAATCACGAATCTTCTTCCAATTATATAAATTTTTGGTTTTCACAAATAGCGGCCATCTTGGATTTTACCCATAATGCAATGTCTAATATACTTTCCAACCACACCACTATGTCGGGCATACTTGAAAAGTAGACACCAAAATTATGCTTTTGCGTCCATTCTGTCGAAAATGATGTAAAATTAATGGCTTAACCTTGCAGAAATAGAAGCCATCTTGAGTTTACCCACAGTGCAATGACTACAATAATTTCTGGCCACACCATTATGTCTGGCATACCTGAAACCCTATGGTAGATACCAAAATCATGAATCTGCTTATATTCTATCGAAAATTATATCAATTTAATCTTTGATCTTGGTCCAAACGGCGGCTATTTCAAATTTTTACCTCAACACATTTAAAAATTCAAGAGGGATCCTAGGCTAATGTTAATTTGTGGGTCCAAATAGAGCGTCATACTAAATTTGGTGCTTTTTTCTGCCAAGTAACGATAATTTGGCTAAACTACACCTGACTATACATAAGCGGTTGGGTCACTAACAGGCCCCACTTTAGCACAGTATAGGCCCACTGCTCTAGGTTTTAATAGATGAAGCACTGTCCTGTTGAATTGTCCGCTGGTTTTTCTCATTCCCCTTAACCTTGAATTACCCGATTACCTGAACGTCTACCACAAGTTTTGTTTTCAATTAATGGTAGGGCCTATTACAATTTGTTTGACCGCGTATTTACGACAAGGCAGGCCATAATTTACTGAGCATGCATAAACATCATGCAAAATTATATTTAACTTTTATTTTATGAATTCGACCTACTGTAGTCGTCGACTTAAGAATATATATTTTTTTCGTTTTGCTGCACAAATAATTTATTCTGAATAATCATGGTATAAAGTTTTTTTTTCACAAATAAAACCAGTGGCATGTAGGAAATGATATTCCCGACGATAGACAAAATTAAAATTTACAAATTGAAGGGCTCCATGCATAAACATGCTAACACTGTTTTTGCCATTTTGTGATAAAGGAGATTTTGTATTTTTAGCGTGGTAAAATGCTTATAACTCTTTTACTTTTTATCGTAGGGAATCCCAATAAATTTCATTATCTTCGTCTTTTTATCTACTTTCTGATTCAGTTATGTAATAAATATTTTCGCCGAAAGCTTTTGACAGAGTCGCCTATAAAGGGACTTAACATATTTGTGCACGCATTTACTCTTTATTCCTGCATGCATAAGAATGCCAACTCGAGTTAGCAATTTCAAAGCTGAAGAAAATGTCGATGCTACGTACATAATGCATTTCAATGTCACAAAAACATGGCATGCAAAAAGATGTCGATTAGACTTGTCAAAGGCAAATATGAACAAATATGCATATATCAAAGTGAAAAGTCGACTTGACATGGTTGTTTTGATGGTTTATTTAAGTTAAATATGCGTAACACGACAGGCTGAAATGTGTACACCTATCTGGTATCATTATTAATGTGGTGAATTTTGCTATGAAAATGTAAAAAAAACATTTTTTACTAACTAGAATAATATTTTAAAATAATGAGACAAAAATGTTCTAACGCAACGATGGTCGTGATATTAAACCCACATGTAACCATAATAGACCAGTATTTTGCAAACGAGTTACTGAGAAAAACCCATTGTAATATTTAAAATAGCTCAAAGACGTATAAACTGCATAGCCATCGTAAAACTTATTAGGCTTTTGGACTGGAATCAGTGTACATTATAACTTGTCAACCGTGAAGCTTTAGCTGACTGATCCACTTGATGTACAAGATAAAAAAAACAACTTTATATAAAAACGATTTAAAATAGCAATAGTTAAAGCCATTAACCACACTCAGAATGGGTCGAGACAATAGATTTAAAAGAGGCATAAATGGCGTGTGTTAAAGACTCTGGAGCCACCAGCTTAGGCCAGTTCACCTCCATGACACCAGAAAAGACTTCACAAATTATAATTTTGGACAGAGACGAACATACAGGTGACTAGAGGACGTTCTGAAACAACATAGGATGTATCTGCAAGAGACGTCATTTTTATTTGTTCAATTTTAATAAATGCCATCTAAAACCCAGTCATATATTTATTTATCTGTGACTGATATTTATCAAGCAATTTTCTTTGGATTGGGAGATGCGTTGCCATGTAAGACAGTCAGAAGAGTTTGAAAAAATGTTAATCTGATTCACTGAAAGCAACAGATAAATGTATTCAGAAAAACAGTACGCATTTTATAGATCTTTTCATTTACTTAATATCAACTCAGATTGCTATGTAGGCCTGATACTTTTAACATCCAGCAACATTTGATGTTCAGGCCAATCATTTTATCCGCTCCTCCTCTTATAAATGGACTCTAATCTAAAAAGCTGAGTGGTAGCAAGGACTTCAATATAACGCCCTTCGGGATTTGAAAAGAATCTCTGGAGAAAGCTTTGAGACGAGAAATCTACACATTTCCCTTACAAGAATTGATCAGTGGAACAGGAAGAAATATGAGTTTGCTAGGAAAAAAAATCATCTGGTAAGACGTTCAGGCTGTGAATTATAGCTTAAGTTATGTATCTGATCTTGCTCCTGAATATCAATCACATTCGTTTTAATTATAAGGTCAAGTGACTTGGAGTCTTATGCATATCAGACCCCAATATTTGCTCTTAGCTAGAGATATACATAAGATTACGTTTTTTGTTCTTTCATTTGTCAATTGACTAGGAGGTACACATGCAGAAGGGGTACTGGGATGATTGCTAGTAGTAGTACTTTTCGCCCCCATCCGGGGAGGGTCATTAGGGATCTGTTTCGTCTGTTGGATGCTGTGTACGGCATTGTACGGAAGCACTAGTCTACAGCAATCGTCCAAGGGCAGCTGCAGCCTCCTCGTATCTGGCTATAATCTTCGGGCGGATTGCCAGTGGCGTACCCTGGTTCCTCCGCTCAACAGCGGAGCCAATGCAGCACCCGCATCAGTGCTGGCGCTGATGTAGGCCGTGGTAGCCTTAAATAACCGGCAATAGCGTGTTTGACATTAGGTCTCTCACGTGGGATGAATAGAGTTACCCAGAGGGAGTGATCCTTCCTATTGTTACTCTGGGGACTATCCGACCCGAGGATAGCGGAGCTGCGCGAAATGCCACAGAGTTTCATCATTAAATTGTACAGCGAAACTCAAGTCTCCGGCCGTCTGGGCATGTCTGGGGGTATATCCCCTAGACATGCCCAGAACCCCTTATCGGGCGAGCGAAGGAAAACGCTCTCAATAACCCACCATGCCCTATCACCCCCACCCTCACATCATCATCTGTACATCATTTCATCTCATCAATTGACTACGACGTTTTTATCGTATCACAATGTCACTTAAAAGACCTTTTGTGTCGAAAAGTGACGTAAAGCAATGATTTACTACTACTACACATGCAGAATAAGATCATGATCAGCCTACTTTGATTCCTATATGTCATGTGAAATTGTTCACATGTGCATATTATTGTAATTATTATCATAAGCAATTTGATTCCCTAAATTTCTTTAAAACGTGATTGGTGATGTTACAAAGCATGACGGTTAAATATTAGACAGGTGATTAAGTATTTTAAACTGTTTTCAGTTGAGTTTCTCAGTTTTCGCTAAATAAAGAGTTATTTATTGAATCCCTTGTCAACACACCATGATGTTCTACGACAGAGGATAAAAGAACAAAACGATATTTTGGTGCCATGCTGTCCACTATTTTATAACCCTATAGGGAATACAACAAGGTGAAAATTTCATATGGTTCTTCAACTGTTGGATATCCCAAGTTACAATGTTTATACTAGATCCATCCAATGCGAGTGGCTTATGTTTGCACTTTTGAAAATAGTGTGTAGCGATTTGCAACCAAGCTCCTGATTCATTGGGTTTTTCCAATCTTTAAACATGAACTATTTCGCTAATCAATTTTAAGTTTGATTAGAATTTGGTCGAATTTGTGTAGCTTTTCGCCACGCAAAACTGACGAAATTGAATCCTGAATATTGTATGTGGAAATTTGATTTTTTTTATTTAGAAGATATCGATTGATTATTTTTTATTGTCAAGAGAAAATGTTGTCTTGGTCTTAAACTTAGCGTGGTGCACGCAACAACTGTAGAGAGAAGGATAAAAGGTGCAGACCGATAAATATTTTTCGTCAGATAAAGTACATTTCTTAATGTATATTTGCTATGTTATCGGTGCAGCGGATTTTACAATTATTGTCATTAAACTAATCAATCAATTAATCAGACACTACGTACATGAGGAATTTTTAACCCATCAATAATAATATTTTAAAGGATATCGAGATTGATTTCGTTCAGATAATAGTACATATATCTATATTAACCGACAGTGTTTGTTCTTTTTGGAAAAAACTCCACAGATTTATCAATATTTTTATATAATAATAGTAGGAGGAAACTGACAGGCCTCTACAACCTAACAAATGTCTAGATATTATACTGGATAACGTCACCAAGAGGTCTATTTCTATTGATATGATATTTATTTATGTAGTGACGATAAACTCCACATTTATAGCATTTTTGAAATGTAGTTTTGACATGCTATGTGGATAAAGCATACAGATTATGATCCGCCAGATCAATGCTTATTTTAGTTAGCACAATCTTGCAAGTAAATATTTAAAAAATGCAGGTGTTTTCTTCAGATAGCATAATACTGCTTGTGAATATCTACTGGCCGTACAGGCTTCCCGAGAGCAAGTCTATGTCAATCAAACATTTCATGAACATGCACCCTCTATATTAGATAATGTGTAGGCCAACTCTACATGGCATTATTTGGAACTAACGATATATTCACCCTAGAGCTCCATTTTTTTCGCACAAGATGCATATGGGTACAAGAAACAGCATGGAATACAAAACTCAAATTTATGCTAACTCGAGTTAGCATGTTTATGCATGGAACCCTTCAATTGTTCTTGCTATTAGGCCTATATATAGGCTATAAATATATACGCTTATGAGCCAATAACCGGTATAATTTCTAAAATATAAAGCCCTGATGATTAAAATATCGGTACCGGTACCTTACTTTGGAATGTCGTAATAATAAATAAACTGAGTTTCGTTGTTTTGGTATCGACGATAAAGTAAAAACAAAGAAACAGTTCGCTAGGAAACCAGTATAATTTATTTTAGATATTGATAGCAGATTTGATAATATATGGTCGGTTTATTTGTTACACGAATATACACATCTTACTCTCAATGCCAAAGTTCAAATTTCAGACCACCCCTTATGCAATGGCTTAAAATCCGGGTCAAGTGAATCCGTCATTGAAAAACATTTGAGGTGAAGGCCTATGTCACGATGACCTGTTCTGTGGATTGTCATCACATTTTAACCCTTAGAACACTGACCTAGTCAATTTAAATTCTCAGACACTTGAAGTTGTGCCTCGCTGCCGCGATCCACAACTTCAAGTGACTGAAAATGTGTCTTATTTGTGAAATTCAAGTCCCGATATATATCAGTGTTTCAACATTGAACGCACTTTTTATGTTTAACAATTGGTTATACATGTGCCAATAAAAACACAGAATGTCTACTGTAGTCGACATCAGGGTTACTCGACTAATCAGCCTACTGCTTATCATAAAAAAAAAGACAGGATATTATAGGCCTACACTCTTGCTGGGCTAGTTGGAATTTCAAAACATGACATCACACACAATGTCCGCCCATTATTAACATGATTTATTATATCCAAATATATAGTAGAAGTTCTCCTGCAGAGGTCTACGGCGCTGGCCCAACATTGAGATGTCGTGTGAACTGGGAGCTATCTAACGGCAAGCAACCCAGGCTGGGTTGATGTTGGCCCACTGTCTACGAGGCTGGCCCAACATCAACCCAGCATTGGTTCAACATCTGGTGTTTGCTGACAAGCTAATTTCTGTCCCTGGAGGGCGATCGTGGAAACTCGAGCATTGGCATCTCCTCAAGTCGTGAGTCCAGCCTCATCCGCGGCTGAGGGGGCTGCACCATGGCAGCCGCCCGCTTGCTCCTTCCCAGTATGAGGAAGATGATCGTGAGCACCAGAACAGCCATCAACAGAAGCACTGCTGCCGGCCCGTGCAGGGCAAGCCTCAGACCCTCTCTGTCGTACTGCACGCACACCCCCTCCTCGTGATGAACACAACACTTGTCCAACAACACCCCCATAACTACAGGTCCAGTAGTGTGTCCTGAAAAGTGAATATTCTCACTGAAAATCTGAGTTAGTTACGGACTGAGTGATTTACACCAGCAGCCTTTTGGCTTCCATACGTGTTATTTTTTGCAAGGAATCATTTAAATTTATCTATCAGCTAGTTGATATAAGCATATCTAAACATAGAGAGATTGAGTTTTTATTGACATTCACAATAAGACTTATATCATTGCATAATAATTCATTTGTAATCAGATACATAATATTTCATAAATGATAGGTACCTAGTAATAATGATAGACAGGTGCAAAGGGTATTACAAATAGAATAAAAACTCGTTGTCGGTAATCAGTATAGGCCTCCTCTTGTAGTAAATTAAAATCAAGACAGTATGAAGATCACTACTATATAACTAACGTACATTATTGGTCATAATAATCATTGTAGTAGAAGGGGCCTAGTAGTAGTGAAAAAGCTTTAGGTTTTTTTACCAGGGTCAATTGGGTCGACACTTTTTGAGCTGGGTATAAGTTTGTCTGATGGGAACTTGCTGTCATAAGCCCTGAGTCACCAGAATATGACAAGGTGATTTTTTAATCGATCAGGTGCTCGTCTGATAAATAGTGCAAAAGTTCCGCAGAATATAATATTCCAGTTTTAATAGTGTATTTTAACGAGAAATACCCACCTACTATACTAACAAATATAGTCTGTATGCCCATAGCTGAAAATCTCTGCTGTTCTGTCACACATCTGAAATTGGAATACAGATATTTAGATAACTATGTACATGTATATCCTAAAACAATCGGCTTAGAAAAAACACTTATAGTCAAACCAATATATTTTTTACATGTTTTTAATATTATTATTCGTGTCCATCGATTGTATATTATAATGAATAACTCATTGTTATATCAAAGAGTCTAGACCCTTTGCTAGTTCTATTACACATCTTGTTCTGGTCATTAGTTGGAGAGACAACTATTATATCTGATTCCAGGTGATACTCTGTGGGAGTTTAGGGTTGAGTATTATTACGTGCAGGCCTACATAGTGTAAACGTACATGTTTTGAGCTAACCGGCAGAGCAGTAATAACTAGATTGCCTGTTGCTGAAGCAACATGAAATGAGTTTTGACAGTTGGAATAGAGAGTAATAAGGGATTTCACCTAATTTGACCGGATTTTAGCATTATTTTTGACAAATTGGTCATTTTTATTTTTTGTCGGTAATTTTAATTGTTTTTGGACATTTTGGATTCTCTTTGAAAATGGTTTACGGATGGTCTTTAACCCTCAGGGTCCAAATTTCTCTCCCTTTCTGCCTCAGAAGCACTATTTCCGAGATATTTCAGTTTCAAATTTCACAATGCAATATCTTTTCGTGGAATTTCCCCAAGGTCTCGGCAAACGGGTGACAATAGGAAATTTTATTGCACCATAATAGAACAGACTTTTATACCCAGAAGGCCCAAACTTCACTCCTTTTTAGCCTCAGATGCACGGTTTTCGAGATATTGCAGTTTTTAATCCAGCCAGTTTGCTATTATTATTTCAATGGAATTTTTAGAGCCGATTGGATAAAAACTGAGCGGAAAATATAGTGTGGCAATTTTTTGTCTAAAACTCAAAGTTGCAACAACAATAATTTGGCGAAGTCATTCGTCCAAACTACTAACGTTGTGGTCCGACGACTGCACATCATAATTTATATCATATTGCATAAAACGTATTTAAACCTAAACGGTGTCCATTGGGAGAACGCAGAATTATAGTCAAACGAAAAAGGCGGGAGCGAACATGATTGTGCTATATTTTTCATATCGCACGAAAAATGAACAAATTTAATATTTTCTGACACAATCAACCG
This sequence comes from Flabesymbios commensalis, assembly GCA_964017125.1. Classification (NCBI taxonomy): domain Eukaryota; kingdom Metazoa; phylum Annelida; class Polychaeta; order Terebellida; family Flabelligeridae; genus Flabesymbios; species Flabesymbios commensalis. The sequence goes on along the minus strand of OZ024904.1, from coordinate 80,915,869 downwards.
CTATTCGTCTCATAGTGGGTATCACTGTACAGAGTGTCGAAGCATTCTATGCTAAAGCAAGCCATTGACAATGTGCTACGTGGGCCCTTAGTTTTTTTCGCGAAGCTACTTTTGCATTGGTTTCCGTTTTCAACAATCTGACACTTGTATAACTGACATTACGACCGTGAGATCCGCACACATAGGGATGTTTGCGTTTATAACAGCTACAGCCGGGTACAGAGTATTCTGGAGAAAAGTCACGACATAGTTATTACACGCTGAATTGTCCCACTGGACACGCGACGTTCTTGCGACGTTGAATCAACGTCATTGACGTTGATTCAACGTCGCAACAACATCGTGTGCCCAGTGGGAGGGGATGGCGATCACATATTATATCATCCGTCGGCTCAATACCTCGTGTTTGCATGGGTGGGATAGAATCAGCTACCGTCATCCAGCTGACGTGTAGCACTTTCAGTTCCCCCCCCCCCCTCAACCCGCTGTTCCATATTACCCCAGGGGGTGATTATAAATTTTAAACTGTTTTTATGTTATCCTGTTTAGTTTGAAATTACCCCTTCAATTTCAACTTATAGATGCATTTTTTCGAGTACTTTATATAACATGAGTACAATATTTTTTCACTTTTGTTCCACAATGATTTTCAAGTATCTTAATATCATTGGACCTAATCCTTTCAGCGCGGGAACCGTCCACAGACGTCATATTCTGACGTCTCACTGAAAGAATTAAACTATTAATTTATAAAGGGCGTGGACCCATGACAGAGGTATTCAAATGAAGCGGAAAGAGCTAACTAAGACATTTATGATGATCCTAAATTGAAAACAAACCTTTGGTTTTCATGGTTTATACAATATATCGTCCCCTTGGAGTTAGAAGGTGCTAAACTGCCACTTTGTAAAGTGGCAGTTTAGCAACTTCTAACTCCAAGGGGACGATATATTTCAGCGCTGTAAGGGTTTATAGGGCGTTGCTTGTCCTTTTCGAAACCAGGACAATGACAGTCGTTCCGAATGTTTATAATTGAGTTAAGAGATCTGTCACCATTGGTTTTCTCATGTCCACCGTTACTTCCTGGTCTGGCCTTCAGTGAAATACATTGTGCATTATCAGTTAAGGAGGCAATCTTAGACAGTCGTACTTTTGGCTCATGTTGGATAGTATTGACAGTAATGACTCAGAATTGGAAGATATATCAAGTCATCTTTCCTGAAATTTGTTTCAGTTTTTTTTGAGGGCGACAACTGAGGCACACGAGTTAGAATTATAGAATGTGTGTGCTACACTATATTCACAGGTAAGAAAATATCCTGCTCGAATAAATTATGTTACAATTTGTTTTGGGTTATCTGTAATATCGGTCACAAAATGAGTGGTATGGGTATCGACATTAGACGTCAGCATCTGACGTCCATAGACGTCCAAAGTCGATCCCAGCGCTGTAAGAGTAAAATATTATAAAGGCCGTAGACCGATAGCATATGGGAATTCAAATGAAGCGGAAAGAGCTAACTAAGACATTTATGACGATTTCAAATTGAAAAACACCCTTTGGTCTCCATGGTTTATACAAAAATATTTTAGTGTTTCAAGGGTTAATACCTATATTCTGTCATTACAATCCTGGGAAGCATTTATCCATATTAGCTGTTGTGATTTATAGATTTAGTGTGAGGGATACAAGGGCAAGCATTGCTGCTGCCCCCCAGATTTGTTACCGATTAATAGACTCGTTTTGACTTTTTGAAATGCCTCAAAAAAGGGAGCGGTGTGGAGTATAACTGTAAAGTAAGCATAATTTTAAAGAACGATACGTTTGAATAATTCATGTTTCTTACATTTTGGATATTTTAGTGATAGAGTACCGTAGTGATTAATATTTCTGTATAGTCATTCGTATGGTCTTTTTCTCTCCAGCAGTTAACAATTATAGGCGTTGCACTTTAACGACAAGATAGTAATTTAAGTTTGAATACTTTTCTTGTTTATTTAATAATTTGAATTCAGTTTAGGTATCATAGATACTAGTATGACAATGTAATTGTCTAATAAAGAAAATTATAATAAAGAGGAATACTGGTTGATATTGGGGACTGTGCAATATAATTAGGAGCTGGTTATTTTCTGAGTACCAATATGTTATAATTGTTATTTTTAGATCATCAGGACATAAGAGAAAGAACAGGACCATGACACCATTGAAAATACAAAGCCTGTTCATTTGCTGCTTATTGATTATTATATTCATTATATTTAGCCATTATTATCTTCGACACTTTGCAGAAAAGAGAAGATTTTTGCCCATTTCCCTTCAATCAAAGTTACCGGGACATAGCACAGTGAATACTATGTCAAATTTTCGAGAAGGGATGATCACATGGATTGACCCGCTAGGGTCGTTTATGGAGAGACTTCTACCATACAATGAGGCTCTGGACGCTTTAAGAACACAATTATCACAACAAAGTCATTTACCTTGGCGAGACTTAAACGCCGATATCACTATTTTAGACGGGATCAAAGACGAGCTACTCTACACAACAAATAATACAAAACTTTACACGTTGGCTTTAAAACGGCGAAATGTGTCCAGTGAAGACGGAGGCTATTTTTGTCTGAAGGACACGAGCAACTATTTAGTTCAGAATTTTTACATGTGGTCCAGCACATCACCGCATTGTGATTACCAGAAAAAACTCCCTGATTATACACAATTACTACTTATGTATAAGTGCAACGAAAACATAACCCGATCTCAGATTCCGGAATGCTTAAAACCTATTGACCATTATTCTGCAAAGGTGGTTCGTCACAACAGAGAACCAAACTCATCATTTCCACGATATTTTCTCAATAATTACCCAGAATATATATTTTACATTCACGCTCTTCATGACGGCATTGTTGACGCAGATGGTTATGTGTTCACAGATTCAGTCAAAATAGTTGATGTTGGGTGTCTCCATGATTTCTCGGTGAGCCCACCGAAGAACTACGGAAACTCTTCCCTTTATCCCGAAGTGTTTGTTATATCACAGAAATGGGGTAAAGGATATTTTCACAAGCTCGGTGAAGACATACCTCGCATTTCCCCCTACACAGAGTTCCTCGCGAAAAACAAGGACATAAAAGTACATGTGAAGGAGACAGAACTCAGATCCGTCACGGCAGAAACTCTGAAAATGCTGGGAATACACCCCGATCGTCTGATAGAGGGCGTTATCAGAGCCAAAATAGTATATTTACCTCAGGCTACAAACTGTGGCTATTCAAATCAACATTCAGTACAGCTGGCCTCAAGACTGTACAGAGAGTATGTGGATAGAAATCAAAACGACAATAGGAGAAATTTAATGGTTATGATTCACAGAACCGCGAAACGCCTATTGGTGAACTACGATGAAAAGGAGAGAGAAATGCGTAAAGTAGCCGAATATTACAATCTGAAGTTTGAAGTGTTGTCCGACGACGCTTTACCATCTTTTCAGGAGCAAGTCCTGCTTTTTCGTCGTGCGGCGGTCGTGATTGGGTCGCACGGGGCTGGTTTTGTTAATATGATCTATTCAGATCCGGGGACTCTTGTGATAGAAGGCACGGGTTCGCCACGCATGCTGGGGCTGTGCTACGTAAGGTTAGCGCATGTGCTCGGACATTATTATCATGCCATTCCTTCACTTGGCAAGTGGAGAGGCACCGTCAACATCAAAACGGACATTTTTATCACAGAAGCAAAAAAAGTCATTCACGCTCACTTCAAAGGAGATTTGAAAGTAGAAAATGACAGATAACGTTTATATTTTGATTGGAAAACGTAAAATTGGACTCGTGCACCATTGACATATTAACATGCGATTTTGGGGTTTCACAATGCGGTATGCTAAATGTACCAATTATAATTGTGAAACGTTATATAATTGGGATTTTAAGCAAAGGCCAGCTAAGCTTAAAATCCCATTAATGTTAGTATATTGCTTCGACAAAAAACAATCTTTGGTTAAAATACCAAATTACTTGTATTAAGATGATGGTTTTCCTGTGGACACCGTGCTAATGGTATATTTGATATTGGCAGATTAACTTATCGTTTTGCAGAATCTGCTGATGAATAACAAAAGCAATTGATTGCCCTTTATACATAGTGATTCCCTATGACATAATTATCATAATCAGCATCACCCTCGAAAAAGCACGATACAACAACATATTTTTTATGCATTTGTTTACTGTGGAGATATTAACCTGATAGGAAAAGCTGAACAATATAAATACCTTGGTCTGGTGCATAGCACCAAATATGATCATGTTTTCATGGTGTGACATGGGGTATTACCACATATCAGGACGATTGTTATTTTGTGTTTTGTTTTTTATTTTAGGTACTTTTCCGTCGCCCGTATCACACCAGGAGGGCTATTAATTATACCCGACAACACACGACGATGACTGTCGCCGTGGTGTGGACTGTCTTACTACAACGATTTCGTCAAAATTCGTCGAGTCATAAGCCTTTGTCACAACTGGACATGTCTTTGGTGCATGAGTGTAATCGGAAGTCGTAGTGTCTGTGTAGACTGCCCTCCATGACCTACGACGTGATCAATAGTCTTGATATAATTTAGCCAATTAGAGCGCACCAGTTTAAGTGATGTGGCAAGTTTTGGTCGTGGAGTCAGGCTCCCACACACTGCAAATACTCCCCGCGATTGCTTAATTAAAACGTGACCGTCGTTGCAGGCTTTAGAAAATTGCAGACAAGCTATGGGCCTATCTACGACGGTAGCATGTCACACCAGAAAGACTGTTACCGACTTGGCATCGTAAGCTATAGCAGCGATCCTATAGCGCTGACCGTGTAGGCTCACTAGTGGGTGTTTCGGAAGCTATATTTAGACATTACGATCGCGTCGCAGGGCATGCCACATCGCAACGACCGTCTACGATGGCTTAGACGGGCCACGACTATAACTGAACATGTTCAGTCGTGACAACAGCTTCCGACACGACGGAAATCGATGAAATCGTAGTTGTGGGAGTGGCCACACCGCACAGATTGTTAAGATTATCATCGCGTCTTAAGCAAACGGGGACAGTATTTGCTGTGTGTGGGAGCCTTTAGATTTACTTGCCGTAGCCAAAGCCAGTCTTACATTTTTCCACCACGCACTCACGACGATCGATTTCAGTCGTCGCGTTGCGTTAGTCATTTCTTTGTAGACTTTCATACAAACATATAATGTATGACTATCCATGTTTGAATATGGCGAAGTGTTACTTCAGTTTCTAAGCTTTTCAAGAGTGTCGTTTTTGCCACTGTATATAATATGTGATTATTTTATCTCTGGTTGTTAGTGCGGGAAACACAGTGCTTACATATCATCGCAGGTGTAGATATATTGTATATATTCAAAATATATATTCTGTATTTTTACAAAACATATCTCAGCAATGCGTTTAACCTAATTTTAAGTGTAACTATACAATATGTCACCCGGCCCAGTTATATCGTATAGCTATATCACATACATTTCATTAAACAATTCGTTTTTCTTGATTTTTAAAAAGTCTTCGATTACATAGATGGAAACATACATGACGCGCCCCGGTATCATCATGTGAATATTTTATGTCATACAAAGTATATATGTATACATCAACTTTTAAATCCAACACCAATGTTTATTAGTAGTACGTTATGGTGAATGTTTATGTCCTCTTTATAGACTTTTTCAGATTTTTATGCAGATGATGTAACGATAATAGAGTTCACTATAATCTATGGTAGCGATATACAGCTAGGTTTAAACTTATACTATGAACAGTGTACAAAACAAATCAAATACAGATGAAATAAAATAAGTGTGGCATTTAGAAAATGTCATGGGTTATCAGTGAATGTTAAATGGTATTGCTATGAGAGAGAGTCATAACACATTTCACATATCTGGAAGCTGCATTCTCATTTTCTCAGAAACGCTAGCTAGTAGAATCCCAGTAAATTCAAAACATTTGTAGAACATTTATACAGCGTCGGCCCAACGTCTTCGACGTTGGTCCAACATTGTATAAATGCTATACAAATGCTTTGTGTTTACTGGGATAGTCAGATAAATCTGTATTTTCATGAAATACGTTGGCGTAATCCTATGCATCATCGACAAAACACAATGCAGTATAGTCAGCGGGGAGGCAAACATATATCTACCTTATGAGCATTGTGACCATGGGTGGCGCCGAGAGAGTGACGAAAAAGCAAACCAGAAAGAGTAGTATGGCGTAAGGAATCAGCGTGACACAGACGGCGTCACAAAACCGCGTGTTGTCACCAGGCATAGGTAGATTGACCCCGGTCACGTTAGCAGCACAGTCACATATATCCTGCACTAGCACCTGCAGAAAGACAACAAATTATTACATTTACCAAGTCATAAGATATCCATACAATGTTAACATGACTTGTATCACACAAGTGAAGTATTGGATATTATGTTTTAGCGGCCTTCTTAGCCACAAATAACGGACAAAGATGGCGGCCATGACCCGGATTTGTTTCGGATATTTCTGCAAAATACATGCGATTTATTAATTATTACTAGTAGCCAATATGTTGAATATTGAGTATATCAATGTTTGGTCTTGAACAAATATGAGTAGGTAATTTTTAATCACTTGAAGTTGTGGGTCACATTAGCGAGACACAGCTTCAAGTGGTAAGATAACTCGGCCTTTATTTGAACAACCTTTACTATAGCTTCCCACAAAATGACAAATAATCGCGAAAAAAATGTTTGACCGCATATGAACAATTGTCAGTCAGTGGTGGTAATAATCTCAATCATTACCAAGCCTGCGGCCTCGAGAAGCAAAGCCTTGCTGTAGGGAAGATGGTTGAAGCGTGCATGCAGATAACAAACCACTTACAGAACTCGGTTTATCATTAAACTCCACTGGTTGCTGAACATGGCGTAATGAGGATTTGCTGCAGAATGGCAGAGGAAGCCTTGTATGATGTGTGTGAGCTGATGAGAGGCCGTTATAGGCCAGAGTTCTGGATAAATAGAGGAATGATTTAAAACGATGTGATGAACACAAACTAGAATAAGAGGAGACCTGTTTTCTTGTTTACTTTTTGTTTAATTTGAAACCAAATTATTTTAGGTATAACTGAATTAAATAATTATGTGATCAATCACCTAATTAATGTTATGTCATGATTTTCTATTTACTAGTATAACACAACACCCGAGAAGATCCCAAGTCTGGCATAGCTCGCTCACGAGAGTTACTAACTTGTTTCAACAAGTAGCGTAACTCATTACCAAGATTTAAATCTGTTACCACTCGTTGTTGTTCAGTCACTAAAAGATACAATAATAAGATACAATATATGGATGGATCATAAAGCTAACCTATTGTGCATGCTAAGAATGGGCCTATAGTTCCTATTGGTCATAAATACACTGACCTGGTATGATATTTGTGTGTTTGTGGACAGCCCACTGACATGGCTGAGAGCAGGCATACCAGAGCCAGGAGTAGACTCAGCAGACAAAACCTGGCCAGACTGGTGATCTGAAGCTCCAAAGAACCGGCAACGTAACCACCTGCCACAGTGGCGATCACAACGCCCAGCCCCATTGTCACAGCTACAACAGACAAAATCTAGGGATAAATATACAGTGGCGATCACCACGCTCAGTCCCATAGTCACAACTACAACAGAAAAAAACAAAGAGAATAACACACTGTAGCAATCACAATACCAAGCCCCTTAGTCACAACAACATCAGACAAACAAATATAATGACACACCGTAGCAATCACAATGCCAAGCCCCTTAGTCACAACAACATCAGACAAACAAATATAATGACACACTGTAGCAATCACAATACCAAGCCCCATATAGTCCCAGCTACAGCAAACAAACAAAGGGAATGACACACTCTAGCAATCACAATGCCAAACCCCATAGTCACAGGTACATCAGAAAAACAAAGAGAATAACACACTATATCAATCACAATATCAAGCCCCATAGTCACAGCTACAACATACAAACAAAGATAATGACACACTGTAGCAATCACAATACCAAGCCCCATAGTCACAGCTACAGTAGACCAACACCGAGAATGACACACTGTAGCAGTCAAAATACCAAACCCCATAGTCACAGCTACAACAGACAAACAAAGATAATGACACAATGTAGCAATCACAATACCAAGCCCCCATAGTCACAATTACACCAGACAAACAAAGAGAATAATACACTGTAGCAATCACAATGCCAAACCCCCCATAGTCACAGCTACAGTAGACAAACACAGAGAATGGCACACTGTAGCAATCACAACACAAAACTACATAGTTACAGCTACAACAGACAAACAAAGATAATGACACACTGTAGCAATCACAATACCAAGCCCCATAGTCACAGCGACGGCAGACAAACAAAGAGAATAACACACTGTAGCAATCACAATACCAAGCCCCATGGTCACAGCTACAACAGACAAACAAATATATTGACAGAATGTAGCAATCACAATGCCAGGCCCGATTGTCATAGCTACAGCAGACCAACAAAGAGAATGACACAATGTGGCAATCACAATGCCAAACCCCATAGTCACAGCTACAACAGACAAGCAAAGATAATGACACAATGTAGCAATAACAATACCAAACCCCATAGTCGCAGCTACAACAGAAAAACAAAGGTAATGACACAATGTAGCAATCACAATACCAAGCCACATATAGTCACAGCTACAACAGACAAACAAAGAGAAGGATACACCGTAGCAATCACAATACTAAACCCCATAGTCACAGCTACAACAGACAAACAAAGAGCATGAGACACTGTAGCAATCGTAATACCAAGCCCCATAGTCACAGAATTACATAATGTAGCAATCCAGCTACTGTGTATAATCTCACACTGTGAATGTCGAATGCTAATGAATTACCCTTTTGTGTGTTTTAAATTAAACGGAGAATGCAAAACATAGTCTATTCTATATCACATTGTTTAAGTTTTTAATATCATGGACATATCTAAAATTTCAAACTATGACACCTCATAAATATATATATTTTACGATATTGTGAATATCATCTTACTCCAAGCTTTTCTTCGTTTTACCGCGCAAGCGTTCGACATGAAATATGGGATATTCTACATTGTTAAACTGAAAGCCAATTTGTCTTTGATGTTTTGACCAATGCAGTCTTGTTCAGTGCAGTCAATTATCACCACAAGATACTAACTACAGATCGTACAGTCCCGAAATTCGGTCGCATAGTCTAAACTACCACACTATTTCTCTGAACGTTGATTGAATGCTGGACCAACGTCTGTGGCGTTGGCCCAGCGTAGGCACACGCTCGACAGGGATCGATACTAACCAGCCACCACGTTTGCCAGGGAGAGGGGCAGATTGTACTGTACTTGGAGGTACTTGACCAGGAATGGGCCCGTGCTGCCTGGCAGATAGTAGAGACACCCAAGAGCCACCACTGTCAGCAGGTACACCAGGTTACTCGCCAGGTGGCCGTCGTGCACGTGTGTGTACTTCTCTGAACAACAAAATCATAAAACAGTAATACTCTCTATGCTTTATCAGGTCACTTTGTATTTAAACCTTATTCCAGTAAACACATAACATTTGTATAACATCTGTACAATGTTGGACCAACGTCTAAGACGTTGGACCGCCGTTGTACAAATGTTATACAAATATTTTGTGTTTGCTGGGACAGCGCTGAATTAATTTTCTATTAAACCATAGAGACCAAGGGTTATTTTCAATTTGAAACCATCATAAATGTCTTAGTTAGCTCTCTCTGCTCCATTTGAATACTTACGTTATGGGTCTACGCCCATTATAAATATTCTACTTTTTCGGTGCGGAAGATCGACTTTAGACGTCAGAATCTGACATCTGCAGAAGCCAGATTCTGACGTCTAAAGTCGATCCTTGCGCTGTAAGAGCTAAAGACTGTCCTCAACATTTTCAGTGTCGCAAAGTATCACTGAAACAGCAACAAGTTATGTACTTGATGTTAGCAGGAATGATGACACCAGTCACTGGTATTCACCTTTCAACGGGACGGGGACACTTGACGTGTAGTACTCTGACACATCCATGTCCGTGGTCAGCCTGAATCTGGATCCAGAAGATCTCAAACTGATCCTGTCATCAGCGTGATCTGGAAGTCTCAACTGCAGGCCTATGCCCTGCAACAGCAAGCAATATCATAGGCATAGACATACATAATTGGGTGTCTAGTACCCTAGCAGCTCAAGTGTCACTTTAGCTCCTAGTGTACGAATTATACCTCTTTTAGGTTTCTCTTTTAGTGTAAAACCACGTGTAAAACATCGACCTACGTGGACCAGCATGAGCATCTGAGCATCTACATGCTTAGATGACATTTCCAAAGGGAAGGTCAATGTATGAAATGCAATTCAATAATACCCATTAGACTATGATATAGTCTCAAATATATACTATATATATACTATTTGTTTTGGTTGATGGACAAGTGGTTATTTGTTTTCATCTGCAATATAAATTGATATTCCACAGTTTGAATGCCTTAACCTTACGGCTTACTATCCTTTGAAAAAACCCTCCTGAATAAGATGGTTCATAGACCTATAATTTTATGTAATAACAACGATTACATTTTCATTTTCAAATTAAAACTTTTTTTTTATTTATTTATTTTATTTTTCGTTACACTTCATATACCATGCATACAGTGTGTTGTGGACATAATTTATGTAGATTCTGATCAATGTCGTGCTTTGTATTTGATAGAACAGTTGTTTTGAAGTGTTTACAAAAAGAATTCACGTCGACAAAAAATGATGTTAAATAGCTTATTTTCCATGTTAAAATGATGACGAACCAGTGTTGTATGAATTTTATTTGATTAATTATGTTTATAAAGTAAAGTGCTTATACTAAGAGTTTCCAATAACTTAACTACAGTTTAATTCATGTATTATTATTTTAAACCACCTATTACTGCCCTATCAATCATGATTGAAAATGTTACACTCAACTGGTAATATGAACAATGCTAATATCCGATTGTTGTAGGTTGAACCATTCTGGCGTGGTTTAGTATATGATAATTAAAGAAGGCTTGAATGCGTCTCACAACCTGAGTTTGGTCTTTTTATCCGTCACAATAAGTTCAACAACAACGTTCAATCATTTGAACTCGATATCACAATAATGAGTGAACACGCCAAGACTGAAGACACAACAGATGTTCCTGTACATGAGTATGGTGCTCAATCTGCCATTGATTTGTTAAAACTAAGGCGGTCCCGCGGTGGACATAAGAGTAAGGTAACAATACATGAAATAAAAGTTCTATTGAATAAAAAGGAGGAAATAGATAATAAAAAAATACACGACAAAACCGAAGTATGTAAGGCTGCATATAAAAGTTTTTTGGAAGCACATAAAATTTATCAAGATGCTTTAGTGGATGGTGAAGATGAGGAGGAAGTAATTGATTCTAACTCGTACATCAAGGTAGTTGAAAATAGTGTACGCCTAATAAATGATGAAATAAAGACATGGCTTGATTCACACTCTGTCAATACTAAAGTAAACGCCGATGTACCCAGATCTAGCACGTCAAAAAATGGAAAAAGTAGATCACGACATAGTAAATTGTCAGACGCACAAGTACAGGTAGTGGCTGCCAGAGCAGCGCTCGAGGCAGAGGCAGCCAACCTAAGACAACAACAAGACATAGATAAAGAATTACTTAAGCTAACTCAAGCCAAAACACAGTTAGAAATGAACACTAAATTAGCCGTCCTTAAAGCAAAAGAAGATGTTTATTTAGACAATAACAGTTCAACTAGTTCTCAATCAACACATAGTAATCTTCCAGCCGCCCGTAGGAAGGAGATCGTTCAGTGGGTTACGCAAGTTGAAAACAGCATTGATAAACCGAAAGATACAGCTAAAGTTCCCCAAGAAACAGATAAAGGTACTTTGCACCAAAAGAGACAAGAAGGTAATTTGAACCAAAATAAACAAGATGGTAATTTGAATCCACAGGCTGCAGCATACACGCATGTTCTAAAAGCTCAGGAGGTTCCTGACACGCCAATGTTAAGCCTTATACAACAGGGTCAAATACAACAGCAACAATTGCTCAATGCAGTACAGCTACCGAGAGCTGAGTTAATTAGCTATAACGGTGATCCGCTCCAATATTGGACATTTATCAGATCAGATCAGATTATACAAGATAAAACATGGCATATAGATGTTAGCGAAAGGTGTCAAGTACCTACATGAACCCATTACCAGACAAAATGAAAAGAAACGTAATGCATACACAGTCTTTTTTATGATATTACCTACTTCAAACAATTGTAATAACCTCATTGTAGCAGTAGTAGTAGCAGTAGAATATTGCTTAGCGTCACTTCTCGGCATTAATGGTCATTTAAATGACATCGTAATACGTTAAAACAGCGTCCGTAATAAGGGGTCCTGGGTTTTGCTATACAAAACACAGCTCCGCTATGCTCGGGTCGGATAGTCTCCAGAGTAAAAATAGCTAAGGGTGACTCCATTCATCCCACGTGAGAGACCTAATGTCAAACACTCTATTACCAATTGTTTCCCTAGTAAATTAGTTTATTGACACGTTAACATTTTCACATCGGCCCTCTCAGCACATTACAGAGATCAAGTGTTGTATATCCTTCAACTAGTTTTTCGGATAATGAAGTGGCGGGCGGATAATAAGAATATGACTCGACAAGACCATATATAGGCACGTGTTGGTAGCCCTGGATGTACGAATCTTGTTCACATAATAATAGCATACACCAGCACTGTAGCTACATGTATGGTGTCATATTGCACTTTTTTCAATGATTCTCACCATGATGTTGGGTGACATGTATATATACATGTACTGAATTATGTTTAGTCTACAGCATGGTACATGGTACTGTTACTTATAGTGTGAGCTTAAAACCACGTGAATATCTTCACATGCTGTGAACGATATTATTGTTTTCTTAAGGTACAAATAAGTACCGTAGTATTTGTTTTGGAGATTATCTACAAGTTATTTAAAATAATTTCTTGTCTCCGTTCAGGCAAACGATAGTGTGAATACAAGTCGTGTAGAAAGCTTCAGAAAGCCCACCTCACAAATAATGGGCGATAATGTGCGAACCTCAACTTAATATGCGAGTTGCATGGAATGTGGCATACAATTACTATTGTTTAAATTATAAACAAATAATGCTATGATGTAAAATAATTGCAATCTAAAGATAACGATAAAAATAAAAGTGGGCCTGCAGTAAAGGTGGTTACATAGTTTAAAGTTTGTGAATGATGATGAGCCATGCGATTAAAAAATATATCTAGTGTAAATTAGAAGTGGTCATTTTTGTGATTACGTTCCTAGAAATGTGAGCATTCAGGGACGAAGAACAAATTGGCTGCGCTGGGATAATTGGTATTTTCAATTAGGAACTCTGCATACGATGTCATTGGCAGCAGGCTATTTGCAAATTGTTTTGTTTGAGGCATGCACCCAATGATGGGTTAATGTTGACCCACCGTCTTCGACGCTGGCCCAACTTCAACCCATCATAGGGTGTCATTACGTCGTCCATTTTGTTCAGCCTGCTTCATGTATTTTATCGGAAGAGCTATGTGTATTCACATCCTTCAATTACTGACACGAGATCAACGCGATAACTAGAGGCGACAAATACAAATGGCCACCGAGATTATTTAATCAAGCTCTGATGCGGCCACCCCGATAAAAAAGTCGTGTAATGAGCAAAACCTTCCAGTCTGACTCCAGGATTCAAATAGAAGCCAGACAACGACCAAACAAAGCTATCAGGAGCAAGCTATTTTTCTACATTTTTCCTCTTCTCTTGTAAACATGGAAAGCTGATGCTGTTGTGTTTTGTCGGCACCCGACGGGCCAAAACATGGAACACGTGTTGCAAGTACGTCGCAATAAACACCATGAATAACCCATCACTCACATAACAACTCCTGCAGTGCTGCTCTGCAAAGCCAAAAGGCGGTATCTGCTTACTTGCAAGATAAGCTTATACTGCCTTTGGCCTTGCACGGCAGAGCAAAATGACAATCTCTTATTGCTATCATTCCAGATATCGTCTACAGTGCATGGGGTTCGAATTATGTTCACGAAAAGTGAAATTTCTAAAGAAGTAGGCCTTATAATATGACTGCAGTTTTCTCGTGACAGGGCGGTCAATTGTGTTCCTCATATCCGCAAGAGCACAGACTTTTTTGTTTTTTATTTACAATTGTGCAACCAATATTTAAAAATGAAACGTATTTTATTCTTAATCCATTGAGACCGGCATTCCTTGTGATTTAGATTTAATAGACTCGAGTACTTTTAGACACTTGAAATTGTGGATCGCGGCAACAAGGCAAGTCGTTAAAAAAAGCAAAGACTGAACGTCACGTACTTGCACAACAATGTATTACATAGATTACAGTCTTTGTCAATAAAAACACCACATTTTATTCAAGAAAAACGCGTCGAATGCGTTTGTCGGCTACAACTCACAAAAAATATATGAAAAATACCATTTTATGAATATCGCAAAGGCTGCTCAGTGATAAATCTATATTCGGGACACATATTCCTGCCACAAGCAAGGTAAGTGCCGCTTGTGGGGATACGATCTTTGACCTGGGGGCCACAGAAAGATCAACATTTTTTATCGTGGGTGGAGCGGATGGCTTTAACCTCGTGAGCTCTTGGTCCAGCATGCATGTAGTCTGGGAAAACTCCACCAAAGCGTGTAATAGGGTCCACACAAAATGTTTTTGCATTTTTGTGATCTAAAATGTGTCTAGATGCAAAAACTGGATGATGCCACCTTGGCATTCTTGGGCGTTTTGAGAATTATGCAAATTAGTGCGGCCATTACCGGAAAATCTATTTTCTCCGATATCTCTATGACTAGGCATGATATCACCACAGAATTTGTTTCTATACCTATGTTTTCATGGTCAGGGAATACAAAGGAAACGTTAAAAATGACCTAACACTTGAAATAAAAAAACAAAAGGGAGTATTATAATTTTATTTAAAGAACATCCAAGCCAGTCAAGCATCCTGAAAACTTGTATACATGACAAATAAAAGCCAAGGATTACTAAATGCAATGTATTTTTTCTTCAATACACTTATGTTAGGAAAAACGCTTGATAGAATGGTGGAGCAGTTCAATCGCTTAGTAAGCATGAATTTTACAAGTAAGCGGAATTGTGATGATGACATGGCTGCAATATTGATTTGTTTTAGAGCTTGAAAAGTAATGCTCAAATATTTGTATTCGGCATATTGTGTTCTTAGTCATCTCCCTCGTATAATTCACTAGTTTGTGCGGTTTTGTTACTCTCATTGCCGCATACAGCTTCATTATTGCAGGCACACAACACTGTACAGGATAGCATAGCAACTGAGCATCTACACGAACATGGGGTCTGAGAAGAACAACCACATCTGATAAGCTCCAATACCTCATGTGGAGCCAATGCAACGTCAGGGGGCAGAGTGATTGGTACTAGTGACTTCGAGACTCCGTCACGTTCCCATCCGTCATTAGCAGATTTCACATATGGCAGTTTGGATGTGTGCCTTTAGAACATGTAGTTCAAATGCTTCCTTAGTTGGCGGCAGGGACTTCAACTCAGGTGCTTTCGTTAACTTTGGCTTAGCAATTTTTTTGGACCAAACATCTGCACGTACCAGTGACATATTTACACCATTCTTGCAGCCATAACATGCATCAATGAACTGAGTACATTCTGCAGTGATATCATCTAGCTTTGCATTCATCTCACCTATAGCTTTTTTTTGCTGACCCCCAAGTAATGCCTTGATCACCGTAACTTTTTCTATTCTATACAGTTGTCCCACAGTATCACAACCTGGAATTGCATGCGCAGCCAAGAGTTGGGAGATTACAGGCCCATGTTGCTTAGACGTTGCTGCAATGTCTACTAACATTCTGTTAGAGCTGGTACTTTCCATTGTAAGAGGTTACAGTGCACGTAATAGTAGAGGAGCAGGGCAAAGACATCGGTATCATCACATGGAATGTTGATGCAGCTTATTCCATTGGTGGCTAACTCGAGCATCTGTTGAACGATGATCACATCTGCTTCTCCATGAAATGTTTTAAAGTCATTGCGAATGATTGTGATGCCCTTGAAAACTGCAACAGGGACAACTTTCTTGCCGGTTTGTGGGGGCAGCTTGCGTGCTGACCAGCTCATGCAAGACATGCCCCACCTTTAATACTGTAGCTGAAATATCTATCAAAAACCAATAGATGTCACATTTTCTTGTCGTGGTCGATAAATAGCTGGCAAAATTGTGTAAATAGTCGTGAACAGTACCTTTGCTTGGCCAATTAATTATCCATAGTATTGCACAGCCATCCATTATGGTGGCTTGTGGTTCATGTGTAAGTTTACAGGGTAGCTGCCACTAGCAGTCTGTTCTTAAAAGTAAATTTTGTTGTTGAGAGTCTCATTATACCTGTTTCATCAAACATTGATGTTGGTGGGGGTGCTAGTTAGTGATGCAGTACTTTATCAAGCTGAATACCCCATGATTGATGAAGTCCAAGGACTCTATTGTAGATAAGGTTTGCATCAACAACGCGAGTGGATCCAACTTGCAATGCCTTTCTATTGACAGACATGATCACAATTTTTTGGATATTGTGCTGTTGAAACCATCCGGCAGACTTTCTTCAAATTCCCTAAGTTGCGCTGTTCCAATCTGAACTGACAATCCTGCATTGACAGTGCCCGGGGCTACTCTGCCAGTCACTATATTAACGAGTTCATCTGGATGATTAGTTGGATCCATTGGATCTATGCAAGACTGGACCTTATGTAGAATGTTTCGCCTGTCGTGAACATATGATTTTATTTTCTTTGTGAATCATTACCTCCTTTTCTGTATAACCTCTGTCCATATCTGTCACGTCCTCACCTGGACGAGCCGACTGCATGTGTGCATACTGAGTGCCCACCGTTTTAAGGCAGATGGTTGCAGCGTAATACCAACAATGCCATTTGGACCATAGCCATATCGCATGAATGTAGTTTCTATGTACATATCACTCCATATGGCATTCCATACACCAAGTTTATACCGCATCACATATTCCCCTTTCATGAAGCATCGGAACAATATTTTGTAGTATGTAGTATGTAGCATACCTCGCATAGTTACAATGTCCTGCAGCGAAAAAATACGGTAGCATTTCCTTCACTGCCCAGAGGTGTACAGGCCAGTCTGCCTCCCGTTCTGCCCGGACAAAAAACATCATGATGAATATTGGTTTAACCAAGTTTTTAACCCACAACTGAATAGTCTTGCTTTGTGATGCATTGGTTTCTAAAACTTCCCTCATGCTTTCATAAGTATCTACTTTAGACAGTATGTCACGAAGCAGTTCTTCAACTAACTATTCTCAGGGCTCGGAAGTTCTACGGAAATCGTTTCCCTGCAATCATGTTGGGCAAACCACCAAAGCTGGAATTTAGAATTGCTTTTAAGCCACTGTCTGTCATCATTTGTGAAAATGGTGATCTCCTGTCCACATTCCTTTGTTAGTTTTTGTGCCTGTACCATAGCAGTCATCATGGTATCCGGGTCTGTTGGGGTCATGTCGATAAGGGGAGTATAAATTGCTCTAGTTGCAGGTTGAGCTGATTGATCCTGCTCTCTTGATAGCTTCGTGTTGAATCCACCAAACTCTGGTGTGTTAGGTTTCGTGATAACACGCTTGAGGAAATCAAAATCCAAAACATGAGTTCTTGAGAGCTGTATGGCCTGATGTGCTAATACATGCAGAGGTAGTACGGCACGAGTTGCTTTCTCTGGAGGCATCTGTGGTTTCTTTCGAACATAATCGGGATATACATAAAATCGGAAATTAAATATGTTGGTAATGCTCATTTTTTGTCGGTTTTGGCAATGTTTTCCCGGGATTTTTATGCTTAGATATTAAAAAACACAATAAATCTTTTCGTATGTATTTTTATAGTATTCTGTGACCATAAAAACTTGGGTATAAATGTGAAAATTAATACTGTAGCATGATTAGTCATGGAGATATCAGAGGAAATAGGTTTTTCATTAATGGCCGCACTAATTTGCGTATTTCTCAAAATGCTCAAGGGTGCCAAAGTGGCATCATCCAGTTTCTAAATCTGGAGAATGTCTGGATATAAAATGTGCAAAAACATTTTGTGTGGACCCCATTGCGACGTATCACCCTCAAACCATGTTTCACCCCCGGACTAATGTCAAATCTCGGCGGGGGCACATAATGTCCTTTATTGCGTGTGAAAGCATACATAAACAACATATCGTTATTTTAGCACACGATTTTAAAATAATTATCAATATATTTTTTTTAATAAGGTAATTTAACATAAAAATACTCATTATTCAAATAAAAAAGTAGTTTATGTAGCATGAGACTGCCCCATAGGAAATCGATAACTGGTGAACGATCATTAAATACTTAAATTATTATAAAAAAAAAACATTTAAGGACAGTCTCGAAAAAGAGAAGTAGTCCACCGTGTACCAACAGCGGGGCGAAATATGCACCCAGAAAGCACCGCGCGGATTACAGATATCGAACCAACTGGATAAAAAGGTATAGAGTTGTTTACAGCTTTATTTGGCGAACGTGATGAAAAGTTACACAGGGCCTGCAGTTTAAAGAAACAGTTGTTTCCACAGCGGCAGTGGTCCAGAGGGGGCTATGGTGGTCCCCATCCTCGTTTAGAAACTAAATTATCAATAAACATCTCTCCACATTTCCCAAACATTAGTAGCTCTCAAAATGTATTCAGCTATTACCCTAAACTCTCGTTTATTAGTTCAAAAAAGATATTATTTCAGACCTAAATTTCTATTTTTTTTGCGAGAGCGACCAAATTCGCATGGGAACCCTAAGGAGTTTTGGTGCGGGAGACATATATCTATCATGTATATAATACTAACATGTTTATTTCTTTTAATTATTTTAAATCATTTATTACTTGTACATATATTAACACCACTTTCTATTTTATCATATGCACCGTACCATATAATGTACTGTTGATTTTAATGACAGATAAGTCTACTCAGACTTCCCGTCGTCAATAAATATCTATCTAAAATTGTGGATCTGCCCCTGAGTAGTCTTACCTGATTATTGTTTTCTTGTATGCTGCTGCCAGAATCAGACAGGGAGTCTCTGCTGATGGCTATGGTGATATCTGTGGAGGGAGGGCTGGGGTGCAGAAGACGCGGGAAACAGAGCAGAGCAGACGACAGAGGAGCCAGGAACAGAGCCACAATCTGAGGCCCCACCCACCACATCCAGTCACTGCCTACACGCGTAGTCTCCGGAGGCAAGCCCCAGATAAGGTGCCAATCTGTAAGAAATCACCACAATGATTAACGTGATTTTTTTTGTTAAAGTTTTGCTCATGAGTTTTAATATGTCCAACATGTAGAAGGCAAACATCAGCAACAGTTGAAAATATACTATGTTTTTTTCTTTAAACAACATGTGTGCATAGTCTGCATTGCGAAGCTAAAAAAGCAATACATGTATCCGAAAATTTTACAAGTGAGCAGATATTGGCTTTTGGCTTTGTACTGCAGTATAACAACGCCGTATAAATTCCGCACTACGCATCTGTTGATATGGGAGCTGGTTAAAATTTATGGCAACAGGTCCCTGATGGGCGAATTAAAGTATTCAAGCTGAGAGACATTCTAAGTATTGTCTTAGTGCATGCAGAGCCGAAGTAAAGAACCTTTGAATATCAGTAACCCTCTTTTCTCAAACAGTCCCCTACCCCACGCACTTTGTCAACGCCGATCTTTCATAATAAATAGACCTAAACTAGGGTGAATCCAATGGTCAATGTATAAAACTCACATGAAGTTGCTTCTGAGAGTAGACCTGCCAAAAGAAAACCAAGCAATGGACCAAGAGAGCCAACCACCGCTAAAAGAGCTGTAACAGATCGAAGTAGATAATGGAACACACTGACTTGTGGGCCATTCAATTGTACATTTTATTTTGATTGTAATCTTTGGCTAAATGGTTTCCTTCGCGTAAGCATACATTTTTAACACAGTCGTTTTACCATGTTCACTACATATAATTTTATTACTAAATCATCAGGGGTTGAGATGGTGCGTTTTGTTTTTACAAATCTGCCCTTAGACACACTTTTTCTACTAGGGGATATAAATAAGCCTAATATACACTTTAAAACATTATATGCCTATTTGTCTGTTGCCATCAAAACAATTATATCAAGAGACAAATTTAGAGCTCACGGACGTATCCTTTCAAGAAAAAAGTCACAACACATGAAGAAACTTTGACTGTTTGTGCATATGTGGTTGAACTCACATGCTGCTGTGGACATAAATATAACTTCTGAGTTTTCTTCTAAGTACACCATGGCAACCGTGGCAAAAGGTGCGTACCCACATCCCAGCAGGAGTTGAGATAAAACAAGAGCCGCTATAGAAGCTGGCTGTCGCCAATCTGCATCAGCGGACATCTGCTCCAAGACGCCTTCTGAGTTAGCGCTCTGTGACATCAACGTGACGTTGTTGGTAACGTTGCAAAGAGTCCTGCACGAGGTGGAACTGTGTGATCCGCGGTGAGCATCCATGAAGAGCACGGGCAACGCCCAGAGCAGACTGGACACCACGGTGACCACGGACCCCGCGAAGCAGAGACGTGGCTTGTGCACCTCTCTGCCGCAGTGGTACAGCCAGAAGAGACACGCCAGAAGTCCCAGCTCGTAGCAGGCGGCCACCCCGCCCAGGTGGTGTCCCGAGAGTCCCAGCTCCTGTTCCAGACTCTGGACGAATCCGTAGCGGCAGAACCTGTTGGCCTGTATCACCAGAGCCACCAGACAGGTGCACGTCACCCAGCACTTCACCCTGGCCCTGGAGTGCAGGTGGTCGTCCATGGAGTCAGAGTTTGTGGTGTCCTCCGCCCGAGCGTCTTCATCTTCTGTGTCTGGTACAGCGATACTGCGTGAGACAAATTGTGGTTGAATTCATAGCAAATAGTCCAGGAATGTTAGGTTTTGAAATGGAAAAAAATATTATAGAGCTGAAAATTTCAGGAAGTGTTCATAATGTCCTCCTTTATTACCTGTACAAAGTCCCAAAGTTTCCCCCAAGCGGAACATCCTTTGTTTTGACAAAATTCAAAATGGCCGCCGAGCGCCATGTTGAAGTTGTAATTCCTGAACTATTTGACATATATTTTATTGTAATACCTCATTTCCACATGATTTTTAATGCTTAATTCATTTCTGAAGCTAGTAGTAACTTTTAGGGTTTTGCTAAAGAATAAATCCAAGATGGCTGCCATTTGATGTTTAATTGGGAGCAAGTCTATTGTCATTAGTTTTTGAGATACATATAAGCTTTTAAATCTATAGACTACCAGTATGTCCTCCTTTACCACCTGTAAAAAGTTCCAAGGTTTTCCCGGAGCGGAACGTCTTTTTTTTTGACAAAATTCAAAATGGCCGTCAAGCGCTATGTTGAAATTGTAATTCCTGAACTAATAGACATATATTTTAATGTAATACCTCATTTCCACATGATTTTTAATGCTGAATTCCTTTCTGAAGCTATTAGTAATTTTTAAGGTTTCGGTAAAGAATACATCCATGGTGGCCGCCATTTAATGTTTCATTGGGAGCAATTGTCATTTAATGTTTCATTGGGAGCAATTGTCCTTTGAATTCGCAATACACATAAAATTTTAAATCTGTTAATTACCAGTAATTAATGACCAGTAACAAATAACTCTATATCCAAAAGAAATATGCAGTACACATTTTAATGTATTTATTTCATAATATATAATATCCAAAACATCATATTCAATCAATAAAACAACGTTAGTCTGAGAGAGTTGTGCCATTTCTTCCTAATCATCAACTTGAATTTCATTAATTCGCGATGACTTCTGTACCCAGTTCCCATTCAGCTTGTGTACATCGCAAACCTGCTGCATCGTAACATGCAACCAACTTTCGCAACCACACCTAATCATTTTCATTAATTTGGGAGGTGCTGCATCAAGCTCCGTAAAAACTGGTTACAGGTTTTCATTTTAAATTTGCGATCCCCAGCCTGTTGGTGGTAATCTGTTCCCATGGAATTTTTGTACATGTAAATATGTCAGTGATAAATGTTATTTACTACTGCTTCAGCTTGGGTCCTAAGCAAATGTCCTAAGCAAGGGCTCACACTAGAGTCCACAGGGTCATAGGCAAGGTCTCACACACAAGGCTGCATTGTCCTAGGCAAAGACTCACACCCGAGCCTACAGGTCCTAGACAAGGTCTAACAACCGAGCCCCCAGTGACTAGGCAAGGATTCGCACACACACGTGCATGGTCTATGGGCAAGCAATCACACCCGAACCCGTAGTGTCCTAATCAAGAACTCACACTCGAATCCACAAGGTCCTGGGCAAGGTATCACACCTGACTCTACAGGTTCTAGGCAAGGATTCACACCCGAGCCTAGAGGTCATAAGCAAGGATTAACCCCAGGCGCGCATGGTAGGCGCATGGTAGGCAAGGACTCACACCTGAGCCCGCAGCACCCTAGTCATGGTCTCAAACCCGAGCCTTCAAGTCATAGACAAGGATTTAGCGTGAGCCCGCATGGTCTTAGGCAAGGACTTACACTCGAGCCGCCAAGGTCCTAGACAAGGACTCACACCCGAGCCCGCAGCGTCCTAGGCAAGGTCTCAAACCCGAGCTTAAAAGTCCTAGGCAAGGTTTTACCATGAGCCCGCATGGTCTTAGGCTAGGACTCACACCCGAGCCGGTGGGTCCTAGGCAAGGTCATACACTGGAGCTTGCAGGGTCCTAGGCAAGCACTCACTATATACTAGGCAATATTTCACACCTCATATGCGGGCATAAGGGTCCGATGCAAGGTATCACACCCGAGCCTGCAGGATCCTAAAGAAGGTCCCATACCCTATTTATCATGTTTATATTATATTTCATGCAACACCAAAACCCGAATAAGTTTATTTGTGTTTGGAATAACGAGGCCGTCCTGATGGCCCATTCGATCTCTAACCTCGGAGCTACTGGTGATGTCTATGGCACTGTGCACTATAAAGAACGCTCGAAGTTATTCGGTAAGAGTGGGGCATAGTCCCTTCCTTCCTTCGCGACATTACCATGATTGTGCAGAAAGCAGCGAAGAGCAACATGCACTTGAAATAACGACACGTGTATAGATGGCAGATATTTTGTAGTGTGGTTCAGCTGGGTAGGTCTATATCCTAAAACCTCATCGGGACATGTAAACGTGTAATATCGATTTATTAATGGTGATATTTACGGCACCAAAATTGGTCTGTGTATGCACTTGAGGGTACTGTGAGAACAGCATGTTAGCCAAACCTTAAATTAAAATGACCGTGATTTTTCAATATGACCACCATAATATGTAATATATAGGCCTACATGAATTATTTTATTGACGTTACTCATACGATTGTTTAGTTTTTATTTGATATTGTTATGTTTTAACATGTTTACAATTTCTAAATTGCTAAATTTTTGTTTCTATATTTTGACAAAAAATCAACAAACCAGTCAAACTAAAAAATAACCACCACGAAAAATAATATTGATTATTATATTATGAAAGTTCTTTTAGTGCATCTAAATTTATATGGCAGTTCTTCGTTAGATAAGCCTGAATGTGTTTAATTATAACATGGTAGGCCTATAACATTAACAAATACATTGCCCGCTATTTTTTAAGATGTCCGCTATTAAACTGACCCATTCAACAGATACTTGTCAGTCACCACACTGAACACATGTCCGCAAAAATGCATTCCAATTTCTTGCTTCCAATCTCAATCTGTTTTTTTTTTCCTTTTTCATATCTGATTGATGTCTGATTTGTCTCGTTAGATAAATTGATTTTTTTGTGAGTTATGTTTATTGTGTCCCTGCTTCCCGTGTATCTGTTATGAATAACGAAATCATATTATATTGAGTGATAATAGATACAAATTTACATACAATATTTTATTTATTATATCACCTTTGAAAATATACTGAATTGTTAAAGGATGTTTAGTGCTGAAAAATAACATTAGTAGTACCAGGGACACGTTGAACCATCTTGGTGTGGTAAGTTGTTGAGACATGCACAATGGCACAACGCACGCTGTTGTCACCGTAATAATGTCATGCATCTTATTTTTTAATTATTATTATCACATGCAAGGCTGGAGCAACACCTAGGACAATTTACTGGACTAAACTACATAGCCTAACCACCCTTGATTTCAGAAATACTTTTTACTGACACTGACACATCTTTCCAAATAAAAAAGTGACATTTTTTTCTGAAATTATTCTTTTTCCTCAATGGCGGCCATTTTTAACTGTGCAATGACAGAAATGTTACAATGTTAAAATAAGACCAAAATTAAGTTTCTCGTGAAAAATTATGCAGAAAAAAGGTATTACAAAGGAATATATTTGAATTATTCATAAGTTACAATTTCAGTATTGTACCAGGCGTCCATTTTGGATTTTTGCAAACAAAACACGAATGAGGCTTTAAAACTTAAAAAGAAGACCTGAAATGAGTTCCCCGTAAAACATTAAGTGATAAAGAGGTATTACAAAGGAATTCATGGTAAATTCTTTGTATGTTACAATTTTTGAATGGCCTCTGGCAGCCATTTTGGATTTTCGCGAAAAAAACATGTTCCGCTCCTGGGAAACTTTGGGACTTTTTACAGGTCATTAAGGATGACCATCTAAACAACTCCTGAAATTTTTAGCTTCATATTATTTTTTTCCATCTTTACCCCTGAAAATGCCTAAAATTCCTGGACTAAAATACCAGACGTTATTCTAATGATGGTTTAATGCGACTCTGGACCAATAAACCACCATTGACCAAGATTATTAGTCAAATGTGATTAGGTTGAGAAATATTCAGCTTGTAATGTATTTCGCACATAATGTTTCCAGCCGCCAATGAAATAAATGGAATAACTGATCGTAATTATAAATGACGTTTCAGTTGACATTGTTTTTGATAAGTCCAGTTAAATCGTCCCTGTAGAGTGTAGAGTGTGTGTTTTATGATTTAAATAACAAAGATAGAATGACATAGTAGAGGGGAAGAGTTGCAACAGAAAATAATATTGTCATAATTCGATGAGTCAGTTGAAAAAACAACAAACTACAACACAATATTTCTTCCAATATTTAATTCTGTTGATATGAATATCTAACAAATAGCACACACACACCTTTCTGGCACGGTATGGCTTTCGGAGTCTAGTAGCAGATTAACTGTCGGTCCGGGCACGCCAAGACATTCATTTTTAGGGACTCCCATGCCAGTCACAGCCATACCAGGGGATCTGAAACATCACATACAGGCACATATTGAGTCCTATAGGAATACTTGGGAGAAAGGATAAAATAAAGTACCGCCATACTATATCCCATGTGATTAAATTGGTTCAGTAAACTCTCTTTACAAGTGCTGCATTAGGGAACAAAAAGTACCCAGCACCTTTAATGAATCATGTTTGTCAAAAGTCTAAACTTGGCTAGCGCATTACCATGTCATTATTAATATTGTAGTTTTATTGTTAAACTATTCAAAGATGAAAATGTTTTACCGATAAAAGTTAATATCCAATTATTATCATGATTATATAGAAGCACCGGCGAGGTTAGATTTTTCGACAGTCAATACTAATAGTAAACAGTGGGCTAGTCTCTTGACACTTTCAGGCTAATGGTCACCATGGATGTTTCCTGGAAAATGCTATGATTTCAAATGTAATATGGTATTATTAACATTGGTCACAATTTTGATTTCATCTCATTTTTTAAACGATTTCGGGGCGTCTTGAGAAGGTCGTTCCCGACAGGCCACATAGGCCTACTTATTTCGGGGTGCCCCTCTCGTCGTTCTATTATCAATCTTTCGTGTCTCGTGAAGCCTTCATATAACATAATTATTTTTTGACATATTCTATGTGGTTATGGTAACTTGGTCTCACGTTGTCCAATCGCAACGTGGGTGCGAAAATACAAAAAAAACACGAAGCTGCTTCCAAACTGCAGACACAAAATTAGATGTCTGCTTTGCTATATTTTGGTTTATTTTTGAAATATGGTTTTTAAAGGCTACATTATTTGTATTATGTGACGTAATTGAACAGTTAGCCCAATCATGTTCAATGTCTGAATTGTATACGGGAGAAAGTGGGCGTTTCCGGAATATAGCCCTGTACCTTTAGGCTCCACTAGTCTGGGAAAACTCTACCAAAGCGTGTAATAGGGTCCACACAAAATGTTTTTGCATTTTTGTGATCTAAAATGTGTCTAGATGCAAAAACTGGATGATGCCACCTTGGCATTCTTGGGCGTTTTGAGAATTATGCAAATTAGTGCGGCCATTACCGGAAAATCTATTTTCTCCGATATCTCTATGACTAGGCATGATATCACCACAGAATTTGTTTCTATACCTATGTTTTCATGGTCAGGGAATACAAAGGAAACGTTAAAAATGACCTAACACTTGAAATAAAAAAACAAAAGGGAGTATTATAATTTTATTTAAAGAACATCCAAGCCAGTCAAGCATCCTGAAAACTTGTATACATGACAAATAAAAGCCAAGGATTACTAAATGCAATGTATTTTTTCTTCAATACACTTATGTTAGGAAAAACGCTTGATAGAATGGTGGAGCAGTTCAATCGCTTAGTAAGCATGAATTTTACAAGTAAGCGGAATTGTGATGATGACATGGCTGCAATATTGATTTGTTTTAGAGCTTGAAAAGTAATGCTCAAATATTTGTATTCGGCATATTGTGTTCTTAGTCATCTCCCTCGTATAATTCACTAGTTTGTGCGGTTTTGTTACTCTCATTGCCGCATACAGCTTCATTATTGCAGGCACACAACACTGTACAGGATAGCATAGCAACTGAGCATCTACACGAACATGGGGTCTGAGAAGAACAACCACATCTGATAAGCTCCAATACCTCATGTGGAGCCAATGCAACGTCAGGGGGCAGAGTGATTGGTACTAGTGACTTCGAGACTCCGTCACGTTCCCATCCGTCATTAGCAGATTTCACATATGGCAGTTTGGATGTGTGCCTTTAGAACATGTAGTTCAAATGCTTCCTTAGTTGGCGGCAGGGACTTCAACTCAGGTGCTTTCGTTAACTTTGGCTTAGCAATTTTTTTGGACCAAACATCTGCACGTACCAGTGACATATTTACACCATTCTTGCAGCCATAACATGCATCAATGAACTGAGTACATTCTGCAGTGATATCATCTAGCTTTGCATTCATCTCACCTATAGCTTTTTTTTGCTGACCCCCAAGTAATGCCTTGATCACCGTAACTTTTTCTATTCTATACAGTTGTCCCACAGTATCACAACCTGGAATTGCATGCGCAGCCAAGAGTTGGGAGATTACAGGCCCATGTTGCTTAGACGTTGCTGCAATGTCTACTAACATTCTGTTAGAGCTGGTACTTTCCATTGTAAGAGGTTACAGTGCACGTAATAGTAGAGGAGCAGGGCAAAGACATCGGTATCATCACATGGAATGTTGATGCAGCTTATTCCATTGGTGGCTAACTCGAGCATCTGTTGAACGATGATCACATCTGCTTCTCCATGAAATGTTTTAAAGTCATTGCGAATGATTGTGATGCCCTTGAAAACTGCAACAGGGACAACTTTCTTGCCGGTTTGTGGGGGCAGCTTGCGTGCTGACCAGCTCATGCAAGACATGCCCCACCTTTAATACTGTAGCTGAAATATCTATCAAAAACCAATAGATGTCACATTTTCTTGTCGTGGTCGATAAATAGCTGGCAAAATTGTGTAAATAGTCGTGAACAGTACCTTTGCTTGGCCAATTAATTATCCATAGTATTGCACAGCCATCCATTATGGTGGCTTGTGGTTCATGTGTAAGTTTACAGGGTAGCTGCCACTAGCAGTCTGTTCTTAAAAGTAAATTTTGTTGTTGAGAGTCTCATTATACCTGTTTCATCAAACATTGATGTTGGTGGGGGTGCTAGTTAGTGATGCAGTACTTTATCAAGCTGAATACCCCATGATTGATGAAGTCCAAGGACTCTATTGTAGATAAGGTTTGCATCAACAACGCGAGTGGATCCAACTTGCAATGCCTTTCTATTGACAGACATGATCACAATTTTTTGGATATTGTGCTGTTGAAACCATCCGGCAGACTTTCTTCAAATTCCCTAAGTTGCGCTGTTCCAATCTGAACTGACAATCCTGCATTGACAGTGCCCGGGGCTACTCTGCCAGTCACTATATTAACGAGTTCATCTGGATGATTAGTTGGATCCATTGGATCTATGCAAGACTGGACCTTATGTAGAATGTTTCGCCTGTCGTGAACATATGATTTTATTTTCTTTGTGAATCATTACCTCCTTTTCTGTATAACCTCTGTCCATATCTGTCACGTCCTCACCTGGACGAGCCGACTGCATGTGTGCATACTGAGTGCCCACCGTTTTAAGGCAGATGGTTGCAGCGTAATACCAACAATGCCATTTGGACCATAGCCATATCGCATGAATGTAGTTTCTATGTACATATCACTCCATATGGCATTCCATACACCAAGTTTATACCGCATCACATATTCCCCTTTCATGAAGCATCGGAACAATATTTTGTAGTATGTAGTATGTAGCATACCTCGCATAGTTACAATGTCCTGCAGCGAAAAAATACGGTAGCATTTCCTTCACTGCCCAGAGGTGTACAGGCCAGTCTGCCTCCCGTTCTGCCCGGACAAAAAACATCATGATGAATATTGGTTTAACCAAGTTTTTAACCCACAACTGAATAGTCTTGCTTTGTGATGCATTGGTTTCTAAAACTTCCCTCATGCTTTCATAAGTATCTACTTTAGACAGTATGTCACGAAGCAGTTCTTCAACTAACTATTCTCAGGGCTCGGAAGTTCTACGGAAATCGTTTCCCTGCAATCATGTTGGGCAAACCACCAAAGCTGGAATTTAGAATTGCTTTTAAGCCACTGTCTGTCATCATTTGTGAAAATGGTGATCTCCTGTCCACATTCCTTTGTTAGTTTTTGTGCCTGTACCATAGCAGTCATCATGGTATCCGGGTCTGTTGGGGTCATGTCGATAAGGGGAGTATAAATTGCTCTAGTTGCAGGTTGAGCTGATTGATCCTGCTCTCTTGATAGCTTCGTGTTGAATCCACCAAACTCTGGTGTGTTAGGTTTCGTGATAACACGCTTGAGGAAATCAAAATCCAAAACATGAGTTCTTGAGAGCTGTATGGCCTGATGTGCTAATACATGCAGAGGTAGTACGGCACGAGTTGCTTTCTCTGGAGGCATCTGTGGTTTCTTTCGAACATAATCGGGATATACATAAAATCGGAAATTAAATATGTTGGTAATGCTCATTTTTTGTCGGTTTTGGCAATGTTTTCCCGGGATTTTTATGCTTAGATATTAAAAAACACAATAAATCTTTTCGTATGTATTTTTATAGTATTCTGTGACCATAAAAACTTGGGTATAAATGTGAAAATTAATACTGTAGCATGATTAGTCATGGAGATATCAGAGGAAATAGGTTTTTCATTAATGGCCGCACTAATTTGCGTATTTCTCAAAATGCTCAAGGGTGCCAAAGTGGCATCATCCAGTTTCTAAATCTGGAGAATGTCTGGATATAAAATGTGCAAAAACATTTTGTGTGGACCCCATTGCGACGTATCACCCTCAAACCATGTTTCACCCCCGGACTACACCGATCGAACGACCGACTGACTTGACTGATGAAAATTTATGTTTTCTTGTCAGACCACGACAAAAAGATAGCTGCATGTCAAGCACGGTATCGTCCATACACGTTGAGTAAAAAATGTCATAAAGCACAATTTAGGTCACTTACTTGGGAACTGTCTATTTTCTATCAAGGTCTAGAAAGGATGTGGTTCTCCGCGCAGAAAGCCTGCTAAAAGCCTTTTTACAATCAATCGGAACCAGGGAGGCGTGAAACATTAGCCTGTTTCCCTTTATAGCGAACCATCAATCGATACACATGAAAGTGTCTTTGAAAGCGTTTTCACAATAAAATAAGGAGAAAAAAATCATGGAATTTATTATTGGCCTAATTTTAGATCTATCCTGGACGGCAGAATGAGTGGTGATGATGTGTGTATAATGAAGAATAATAGAAGCGATGGCTTAGTCTACTCTACACGTCCATGAGTGTTGGCTTACAGCTGGACCACCGTCTGCGACACTGGCCCAACAGTAAACCAACATTGGCACATTGCCTCGTGTTGGTGGAGTGACGTTAGTGATCGTTCATATCGTATTTTATGTGGAGAATGGTACTGTTGATCAGGTATTATAATTGGAGGATCTATATAACCGATCGATTTATTTTGTGTTCGGGTAATACAGTAAATGGTCGGAGTACATGAACCATATTGTTTAACTTTTAACATGACAGAATGGTTCAGTTTTCATCATACATGTCAAGAAAGCTATCATTACAATAAATGTAATGCTTTTATCACAATAATGTGGCTATACATGGTATGTAGAAACTATTTTTAACGTACAAACTATTCAATAATTAGATGCGTTTAGCTATGTGACTATGTTACTTTTAAAAAATATTATGAGAAATAACACCATGGAATCTTCATTAATTCTGTGAAACGTAGTGACGGCACTCGGTGAAAACAAGGTTATATAAGTCTAGACCCCCTCCCCCATACTTCATTCTGTGAAACTGAGTGACGTCACTCGGTGAAAACAAGGTTATATAGAACCCCTCCCCCATACTTCATTGTATTAGCCAGCTCGGTGAAAACAAAGGTCATCGAGTTTCATAGAATATCGTTGAAATCGAAAGAGCAAAATGTATAGGCCTTTAACGAAAATACACTTGAAAAGCGGCTTCAAACATAATTATGTTACAAAAAACAAAATGCGGATTAACAAGGAAACATTGTTTATAATTATTGTCAATATTTCGTTATCAATCCAATTTATAGCCCATTAGATACAAATTATAAGGCTGTATAAAGCATAATAATTAGAGGCAACAGCACGCTCCCTGGCCCCTTTGCTATTTCCAATGGCGATGCCATAATGGAATGCTTATCGCCGGAACAAAACAATAGCCCTACCGGTGACTCCATTTTCAGCAAGCGTCGCTTAACTTGACAAACAATGCTGCTCCGCAAAGGCGAACAACGCTATCAGTTTATTTTTCAAGTGAACAGTTACTGCTGTTTGCCATTGCGCTCAGAATAAATCCACCAGGAGGTCTCATCCTCGTACATTGTCAGAGATTTGCCCATATGTATATCGATTTGAAAGGTTTACCCCCGATAAGAATGTTATAGACTGTACCCTGCGGGTCTTCATCAGATTACATCCAGATAGGTTGTTTGCTTCCTGCCTTTGAGTCGGGATGTTCTCTTCGGCTGCTAATTAAATCCAATTGATGGCTGCCGGAGGGCTATCCGCTCAACATAATAGCGAAGGGATGGATTACCGCGGGATTTGAAAGTATCCTTCACTGCTCCCGAAGGATTGAGATGCCCCCCATAAGTGCATAAGAGAACGATCACCCATCTAACACAGGACATTTGTATAACATTTATACAATGTTGGTCCAACGTCGAAGACGTTGGGCCGACGTTGCATAAATGTTATACAAATGTTCTGTGTTTGCTGGCAAGATGTCTCATTACATGAGCTAAGTCACGGAGCTATTATTACAGGTGATAAAAACTAACTAGACCCCTATATCATAGTTTGATTTTTAAAATAAGCTAGCGAATTTATTAAAAAAAATCTTTTTTGTAGCAGAATAGGCCTAGTTATTTTTCTCTCATGTGATCTGATATGACTATGCCTAAATATCACCAGTTTTCATTTACTCGACAGACAAAGGGTTCATTAAGTCTGGAATAGGGATAACTACACTTGATTTAACAAAGACAGCAGACAATCAATAAAGATGGTGGGTATTCTTTTTATAGCATAGAGACTTCGATAACAAGATGAGACCGCAGACGTTTGAGCATCGATGCTCATGGGTAAAGATCACCCTGAATAGTGTATATCTTAGTTTTGTTTAATTTAGGGAAAAAATGCACACACGAGTTTTTAATAAAATAGTTTTCTTTATTGCTGAATAATTCTGAAATTATTCTTATTTACTCATGTGAGATACAATAAACTTAACGTCACCTTGGTATTAAAGGGTCGTGAATGACTGATGAAACCCTTCAATACCAAGGTGACAATAAAAGAAGTAGCACCACATCAGAGGATTACCCCCGACCCCACTTGATGTACAGGTAAATGTACAATCGATAAAGATAAAGACGCTCATTCTGCCTGCAGCATAATGCAGAAGGCGATACACACACCACGAGGGACAGAATATTTGTGAACGCTACAGGTGAAAGTTTTACTACACGGGGAAAAAACCCGCTTTGGCAGCAGGCACACGTCTGAATGAAGAGTTAATTAATATAGAACGTTTTTGACCAAAACAGAGAAAACACGAGGGCAGTCTATTTTAACGCTAATCGATACAAATTATAAGTCCGATGATCTGTCTGGCTCCTCTAAATCCTCGGTTTTGTAAAACATGTGAGAAAACAGCGAAATTAGGATCAATAGTGAGAAAAAGATGCATGGTTTACTTTAAAAATATCCGTCACTGTGTGTCATCATTATGTGCAACGTTGGGACTTATTATAAGGTCTAATTTTGTCAAATTCTAACATTAACATTACAGCTATATTTAACCCTTTCAAACCCCCACGATGCATCAAATCATCGTTTTGCATCTCTGGAGAATGACTTACTTTCCTAAAACCTAGGGGTTTCAGAACGAACATCGCATGGAACTGTTTTAATAATAACAATATTTAATAATAATCTTTCCCCCATTTACCATCCACTTCCAAGTCATCTTCATCCACTACAAGTCGAGAATTGCGACAGAAATTCGCGGCTTGTTGTGGATGAAGACGACAATGGTAAATTCGAGCTTGAAAGGGCTAAGCACTCAATTGTAGAGGGCGCGAGACCTGAGCCCGGTCTCAAGAAGTGGTCTCGGTCCCAGGCTCAAATCTCGCGCTCAAATTGAGAAAATGCTCTCATTGGAGAAAGTGAGACCAACACTGGCCCAACAAGCGGTTTCGGGCTCAATCTCAAGCGAGACTGTTTTTCAATGAGGATGAGATCAAATCGGTGTGTATTTTTCTTAAGAAACCGTTACATCGCAGTCGGCTTGAGTAGGCCCTATATACCTAGTATGCTAATTTTAATAGTAATTGTAAATATATCAAGTCCCAAGTAGACCCCATGAAACAAACGTGAAACGTATATATATAGGCCTAAGAATAATGTATATGTTTCTACTAGGCTAGTCAATATAGTCTAGGTCTATAAGTATAATATGGGTTAACACTTGTAATATGGCGCATTTTCCAGATTTAATGTTAACTACTGCTGTGTGGAAGGTATATTGTACTATCTATTATGGTGTAGATTTAGATTTGATAAATCTAAATAATTGTCACTCAATTGAAGTTGTGATTGTGTGTGCCTGATACACCATCAAATGAGTACAAATTAGATACAATAACGTGGCGGCTAAATGTGTTATATCCGCCTTTGATTCTGACGCCCAATTTCTCTCAGTTCAGTTGATAGTGTTTCAGAATGACAAGGCAAGATGTAAGGTGACATCTCAAGCCCCAGGACCAGCGCCCTCAAACTAATCACATGCCATGCAAATCTGATACACCTTGTCAACCCAGCAAACATGATACATTAAACCAATGCTGTTTTCATATTGGCCTGCGACGCTGGCCCAACATTAAAGCAGCATTGGTTCAATGTCTCGTGTTTGCTCAGAAACACCACACGTCGCCCACCATTGAACCAGCTGTGTGCCCGCGACTTGTCGCTGCTGGAAATTGCATACACCTCATCAAATGTCCTGTGACGTGGGGGGGGGGGGGGGATGGCTGTGCACTGCCAATAATAATTTACAAAACTGAAAACGATAAATTGCCTACATTTCAGGTAAACTTACTTTTCAGGTAAACTTACCTGGCTTGTAGTTATTGCATATTGGCTTAAATCAGCTCTGTTTTTTTAAATGAAAATAAACAAATACTCTCCTCTAGGAAGACACAATATTGATGTGGTTGACAGTTGACATGACAATTAAAACTTCTCATTATCTCATGGGGAACCCTCTGTATAGATGGGACGTTCTTGGTCACCCAACGAGGCTCGATATGCATTCTCGCTAATTCTTAGAAGAGCAGTGCCTGAAAAAATGTTTGGAATCATTCTTAGCAATGAAAATACTGTTGTGAGTGTTTTGATAAGAAAAGCGTAAAGTCATTGGAGGCAATAATGGCTGTCAAATCTGCTGAAATCTGTGGCGATCAATCACAAATAAGGAATGTATTCTTTACTGGAAGAAGTGTTAATTAACTTTTGTAGAAAATTGTAGAAATCGTTTAAAATCTTTTAAGGTTGAAAGTTCAGGCGTTATACCGCTATTTGATGCTGACGTCGTCCAATTCCCCTAGCTTGGCGAAATCAGCTTACAACAACAAGTGAAGCACCATGTCAAGTCCCGCGACCAGCACCTTCAAACTAAACACATGCCATC
The DNA here is from genome assembly GCA_964017125.1 of Flabesymbios commensalis. NCBI lineage: Eukaryota > Metazoa > Annelida > Polychaeta > Terebellida > Flabelligeridae > Flabesymbios > Flabesymbios commensalis. The sequence continues at coordinate 80,880,914 of OZ024904.1, read as the reverse complement.
CAAATCTGACACACCTCATCAAACACGACAAGACGGGGCGACATTGCCCCACCATTGAACCAGCTTGTGGTTTCTGGAAATTGCAGGCAAATTATCAAATCCTGTGACGGATGGGCGGTGGTGAGAACAGCTAATACTGATTACAAAAGCGAAAATTCAGTAACTGTTTACTTCAAACTGTTTACTTTTTGAGCAATCAGTAGCTACACATGTTGGCTTTGCAAGGCACAGTTATGTACTGATGTGGCTGATGTGGCCCACAATAAAAACATTTTATTATCTCAGGGGAAATGTGCTGAGAATATTATGCAGATGATGTCATAGTCTGCAAATCATTAGTATGGTGATCCAAAAAGAAAATGTGTCTTCATTTGTGTAGTATGACTTTATATACGTAATGCCAGTCATGGAGAATTATTTTTGTCGAAAGCACTCCAGCAAATTAACAATATCATGGCACTAATATTTGGATAACGTATGACAAATAGTTTTATGTTTATTCTTGGATTTTCTGAGCATGATATGTATGCTTTGGTTTAGATAGGTCAATTGTAAGGTTTGTTATCCAAAGATGGATGATTTGCAGTTCTCGTAACTCACAGAAGGGCGGCTCTACGCATGTCTCAAATTTTTCAAGATGAACACCAAATATCCCTAATTGTGAGAGTATTTATTAGAGATTGTTCAAGTGTCAGCTTAGTGGAATCGGTAACTCAATTCGCCTGAAATCTGTATTGAGAAACCACAAGGAAGCTATACTTTACCCTTCAGTGGAAGAAGGTTCAATGGACTTTGCTGGAAAATTGTAGCGCCGCGAAATCAGTTTGGATGACCGTTTTTGGGCAGGGTGCGGTATGAGGTAAGGTGCCACCTCCATATGTGCAGTTTCGATAACTCATAGAAGAACACTGTTTGAACGAAGATTTAGAACTAGTCACTTGATAGCAAAAGAATCCCCCTGCTTTAAAACTAACATCATGTGAGTGTCTTTACAAGAAGGATAATGTCAGCTCATCTGCAGAGATCCGTGGCGACCAACCACAATGCTCTAAGTTACTGAAAAAAGATTAATGAACTTTTTTTTTTAAATTGTAGAAAATCTTTTAAATCGCTTAAAACTCTGAAGAGTTAAACTCAATATACTTTGACGCTGTCGTGACGATGGTCTCGTGCTGCTAAATAAATTTGGCGCGTTCTTCCGTTACTGGATTAATGGCGGGTGGATGTCTGCGACATCGACCCACCATTGATCTAGTTGTGGATTCGCATATTGTAGCTGCTGGAAATTGCATGCACCTCATCAAATCCTGCAACGTGGGCGAGGGGGGGGGGGTACACCACTAATACTGATGTACAAAACCAACAGGCAGTAACCACATTCTTTTCATGTGAGTAGTCACTGCGCTATGGCTTTGCAAGGCGAAATACCGCCGTGGCTGACACGCCATGCAGGGAAGACAATTAAAACTTCTCATTATCTTAGGAGAAATCCCCTGCAAATACGTGCATAAATGTGGACTCTCTGTGAAATGTGCTGAGAATATTATGTGGATCTTTCATAGTCTGTAAATCATTATTGTGGTGATTCAGAAAGAGCTTGTCTTTATTTGCGTATGTTATAAGTATAGGCCTAATCATAATGCCAGTCAAGGTGAGTCGTGTTTGTCTGCTGTATTGCAGCAAATAAAGATACCACGTGACTACTATTTGGATTAGGCCCACATAATAGGTAAAATGATTTCCGCTTGGGATTGAAATTTATGAGCATGACATTAATCAGATCAACTGGACATACCTGCAACTTTGTAATTTCGTTCATCCAAAAGGGGTCGATATGCAGTTTTCTCAGCTCATAGAAGAGCACTGTTCAAACAAATTGTGAGACACAATTTGCATTTGAAATATTTAATACGGGGCTGTAGGGGATTGAATTCGCACACATACCGTGTTTTGACCCCAGTCTGCCGTGCTGCTCACGCCATGGTAACATGTTCTGAATGACCACGTGGGGGCGAGCCTGCTGGAGGGCGTTATGAGTCTCCTCTCATCCCAATCCACTTTTGTGTTTGATCGATCCCGTGTCTTTGATCCACTCCCCCCTCGTGAGGAGGGCGACCTTGGAGATGCGACACACTAATTTAGACGTCGAGGGAACAAGACGTCCTTGAGAATCTGATAAACCAATAGCAAAGCTTCTCAACCTTTTAACCGCAAAGTGCTGATATTTTCACCCACTTGTGTGACCCGACTCACAAATTCAAGCAATGATTCACTTTTGTCAAATTCGAGGCTAAATGTATTTAAATATTGCTAATAGAAGACACATTCCATATCCCAAAACTGTTACCAGGGTTACTTTAAATATTAATAACATGATTTCAAACAGTTGTAATTGTGAATGGAGCTTAAAAAGCTAAGTGCTAAAATCTATACTGTCATTCAAAAGCAAAAAGCAATATCTCCTTACTTGAAAACTTATTTAGTCTTATTTCGTTTTCCATAATACTATAGTCGTGTCATTATATTACAGTATGTATGTAACAACATGATCAATGGTACTCCTCCTCAGACAAAAAGGCGCAGTTAAAAAGGTGAACATAAAGTTGACAAATGAAGAGTTACATCAAAAACTCAACTTGCATTATTTTAATCAGCTGGATTTTGTCAGCTTTTTGAAAGAAATTAAAAGTTGAGAAACTTATTGTTAATCGCGAAACAACTCTTCGTCGTCTTATGATTTAATAAACAGATATGTTTTCTTATAATCAAGGGCCTACTACGTTTCCCAACATGATTTAAATCAAGTAGACAAAGCTCTGGTAAAATCACTCACCATCTTTTAAAACACTACTACATAATTTTCTTTGTCCGATCACGATATTGCAAGCCGGGTATGGAGAATTATTGTTGATCAAGTACAGATCAATTATCATGCTGGGCATAGTATTGCATAATGCAAGTAGATGGGCAGAGCTTGTACAATCTGTTGATTGCGAGGGATCGTCATTATGGTCGGATATGTTTTAAGTCAGTTAAGTCTGCTACCATGTTAAGTCTCGGAGTTCCCCATTCTTTGCTGTGAAAAAGGCCTCGATTTTTTTCACAGCTAAGAATATAGAGCTCCCCGGGCTTTATCCTTTGCATGTTATTTAGCCCTTTTGCAGGTTGAAACAGATGAATAGTGAATACCAGACCATGTGACTACTTTACTACAAGACGTTCACCTGCGGCTTGTTCGCAGCGGCTTGTTTGTTTGTGATACATCTTTAACTGTACAAAATCAGTATCTTAGATATCATATGCACAATCCAAGCAAACACAAAACATTTGTATTTGTATAACAATGTTTGACCAACGTCAAAGGGGATGTCACTATACGATTATACTCTCACGAGCTTCGCATCTGCGTACATGCTATTCATCATGCACGATTAGTGAAATACAAAACATATATGGTTGATAACAATAAATTATAGATTATAGAGATAAAAATCAATTCATTTAACGATCATATTAAACATGTCTGTCTAGCACCAATGTTACACAATACAGCTGTCGTACAGGAGAGGCATCCGATCGAAGTATATATTTATAGGACCTATGCATGCATGCATGCACTTAATAAACTGTAGCCTTAACAAAGCTGTGGAAACACGAGAATCTGATAAATGATATTAAACCTGGTAATTTGTCACCAGAAATCACCTTTAAATCTCACAGGTGGAAGTAAGTGATAATTACCCGGTAAATACGAGATGTTCACCCGATGTTGGTTTGATGCTGGGCCAGGGTCGGAGACGATGGATCAACATTAAACCAACATTGGGTTATTAACTGACGTATTTCTATATATTTCTGACTGACACAATCATGAAGCAGTATATGATATTTCCGACCCAGAAAACACGAGGCGTTGATCCGATGTCGATTTAATGTTGGCCCGCCGTCTGCAACCCCGGCCAATCATTAATTCGACATTGAGTATCGTGTTTGCTGGCGAAGAGCGTTATTTCACTGTAATCTGCAATGAGAATGTTAGAGGTTTTTGATTTATACACACTACAGTAAAATAGTGCGATCTTAGAGTGCGATCTTAGACCACCGTGATTAATTTATCTGTTTTAAATGAGAAAAAAATAAAAAAATCTAATGAGGGAGGGTGGAGAAAAAAGTTTTAAAAAAACCTTTTGACCTATTTTTGGAAATGTTAACGAGAACGAGCAAAAAAAGTTTGTACAAATTTCTGGACACGTTAGTGGGTTCGATAAAAAACAACACAACATAGCTTTTGATTTTTTGGGAGTTTTACCTTTTTAATTTAAGTTTAAAAATCACTAATTAAATGTGACCACTAATCACTGTTCACATACATAAGTTATACGTCAAATATATTTATATTTTATGAAATACCATGAGACAAAGCTTAATTAAGTGACACTAACTAAAATATAACAAAGATGTTCACATTTCACAATAGTATAAATCAAAATATTCCTGATGATGGTCCCTTTTAAACACACATTTACAATCGACATTCCCAGCATGGAAATATTCCCGCAAAATACTAATCGTTGACCCAGTGCTGTCTAAATGTTAGACCTGCGTCGTAAAAGATAAATCAGCATTAACCCTTTTCTCGCTAAAATATCTTATTTAAAACACGTGAATTTTCACCCACTTGAAGTTGTGTCTCGCTGCCGCGAGACACGCTAAAAACAGATTAAAAAAGAACAAAACGTGATTAGAATAGTCTTGATTAGCGATGTAAGGATTAAATACAGTGACTTATCGTGTTTTCTGGTACTAAAAACCCAGTAAGCACGAGATGATGGGCAAACTAACATTGGTCCAACATTTGATGTTTGCTGGTGTGTGCGTGATTATACTCACAATAGGTTATCGGCTCCTGCAGCGTCCATTTTAACCTGTCTTTATCAGATTAGCGGTACAGTCATCTTCAGCGAGCAGGAAGGGCCACAGCATGGCTCGTTGTTGACTGGCGTCTGGCCTGGCTCATCTCCATAGACGTAATCCCCAGCATTCTCAGCAAGTCTAAGTCTCAGACTCTTTACCAGTTGCCGCTTTATCGCTTTTTAAGTACACTCCTTCATCATGTTAATAATGATCCGTGCCCATGTGTTAGGCTACGTGGAAGAAGTTGTTCTTAACATCTTAAAGAGGGAGGAATGTGATTGATTAAGGGATGGAGAAGAAAATCCTCAAAAACACCTTGCTTTTAAAATCCTACATTTACATCTGACCGCAGGCGACGTCTAGACACACGTTCCCGCCAAGTGGGCACAGAATATCCACATCAGAACCAGAGTATGGTTATCCCAAAGTGCAGCGTGGACATAATGACTGTAATTCTCTTCGGCCTCTGTTTTGTAGTTGTCTGCTGTGGCCCGCGCCACCAACAGCGATCTTATACAGCAGCTGCCGAGCAAAAGTAAAGGGCGGTGACTGCTTACTTTTCAAGTGAACAGTTACCGCCTTTTGGTTTTGCAATGTAGATCAGCAGGCCGCATGCCTGCAACATTGCTGCAGCTATCAATGCCATCTCTCCTGCAGAAACCGATGGCGCCCAGAGACAGTCTCCAAGAATTACGTGCATGGTCGCCCGTTCTCTATCCTGTGGGGCGCGAACCCCACTCACCAAGGGCTTCTTCTGCGAGGCCAATCGATGCAATTTAGGGGATCGATTCCCTACAGGCGATTTATCCTCCGAAATACGCAATAGACGAAGCTGATGGATGTTACTCGCAGGGCCTGTATCCAGTTGGGTCAAGTTGAGGAGAATGTGGCACGGGCATGCAGGCTAACAACTTTGATGGTTGCTAAATCATCCCCGAGCACTGCGCATACCCGAAGCTATTGCTGAGGAACAGTCGCGGGTTACAAATCGGCTGAACGTCGTGCCAACACGGGGCCAACACGGGGCTAACGTCTGCGACGTTGGCCCCGTGTTGGCACGACGTTAAAAACACCAGAGATGTCCAATGAGGCCACTACAGAGGCAGATTGGCTGAATTACGAGCCATAACAGGTCCATGCGATCAGGGCCCGGGCAAACTCATTTGCCTTGTCGCCTTGCCCGAGGCCATGGACACAATGTCTTTGTCCAGTCTCTGGTACTTACATTTTTCACGGGTAATGACCAGGCCGCTCCTTACAGCTCCACTCAGCCACGCCCCGCAGCCATCAATAATAATACCATGAACATCGGCTTTACGTGACGGGGGAGTCTATGGATATTCTTGATCCTTATTGTTCGCTTTGTGAGGAAAGAATTTGATATGGTGTTGAGCCAGGGGATAAGAATAAACCCAGTCCTCATTAGAAAAATGTGAAGAAATATAAAAGAGAGCACATACGTAGACATCGATCTATTCCATCATGAAGAAATTATTTTGAGATGCAATATTAAATTGTGAACGAATGTACAGAAAATCTCCTGTTTTATACAAAAAAACTATTAACTCAGGTAAAATTAAGATCATAGTGTTTAGACGTGATGGAATAATCAGAAAATATGCGAAATGGTCTTTAATGGGCAACAAAGTTGTCAGTTGGTATAAATATGTAGGCATTATGTCCAGTACAAAGCTAAAATGGTCATTAGCAAAAGCAACTTTCGTTTAAATACACTAATGTTTCTCGCGCTGCAATAGCAGGTGAGTTAGGTTTGCTGCCGCTAGCTGCGCAAAATCATGTAAACTGTGTGACGTATTGGTTTAAAATGTTACGAATAGGCCTACTAATTTAAATGTTAAAAGTTCTACGTGACAACGATCGAATGTCATGCTTGTCTCTTGGTATTGACAGAATTTGGTTTTGAATATGTTTGGACAGCACAGGTGTTGACAATGAGGTGTCTTTTTTAAATATATTTTACCAAGACTTAAACCATTTTACACAAATAAATGGAAATTAGATATAAGTAATAGCTGCAATTACAATCCAAATCCATAGGAGAGAATTGTATAAATTCAGATGTTCAAATCATCAATTAGAAGTTGATCGCCACAGTGGCAACATTTTATCAATTGCAAATCGCGTACGTCATATTTGTCAAAAACGTCAAGCCCATTGTTATTGACGACGATTTTTTTTTTATTGCACATCGTATGATGACCTAATTAAAACGTTCTTATAATGTTGTCCTTGTGGAACACTTATGTGTACTGACGATGAATGCAACTGAAAGCTTTAATGTAAACTATATGACTAAACAGTTTGCTTCCAATAATCGCTTCGCAGTACAATAAATGACGACTCCCTACGCAGAGCATAACATATTTCCACTAGGAGAATAAAAGATTTTTATATCTATTTCGTTGAAAATAATAGTAGTAAATAAATGTTAGAAGTCGCTAACTGTTACTGCGACTGGCTGAATACCATACTCTTCTGCGTGTACTCCACATCATGTAATATATACGCACGTTCTTGTCTGACGACATTTTGAAAAAAGCCTGCCATTTCTTGACCAATATTGGCGTTCTACAAAATACCATCTTAAGAACAAAAACCTAACACTGCACAAGTGCTTAATATGATCTAAACCTTATTGTGTTGAGAATGTGTTAACATATTTAATTACTGTCATTTGTGGGAGTGTAAAATGTTAAGACATTTAAATAATGTCATGATACTTTCACATTCACTACAAAGAACATGTATGCCATTTTATGGACAACATAATTTTGTGGCATTTTTCTGCGTGTTTTCAGTATTGAAATGTCGGCATTTGTTTATGTATAACATATTTAACGTCCGGAAGACTTCTATGCAGACCAGTGAACAGGTGAACTATAACAACATCTGCGGTGTCGAATGCGTATGACAGATTTGCTCAGCTATATCCTGCTCTCGCATTCCTCTTGCGGTGAACGTGATTTGGTCACGTAAGCCAGATACAAGACGTCTGTGGGTACAAATGGCAAGCCACTTTGCAATTATGAGGGAGCACATGGGTTCTGGAAATTATGGATTCTTCCCACTTTACATTTTACCCATTTTTTGCCTCACTATTCACTTTTTCTAAGGGAAAAATGATTTCATTTAATTATTTATAAGAGATTGTCCTCATTTTTGATAAGATGTCCACCTCAGTTTTTTACATTTATAATGGCTTAGGGCAATTCAATAGGAAGTTTATCTATGACAACCAAATAACAAGAAGGCTAACACACTAACTATTCTGATAGCGTATTAGGTATAAAAAAACGAATATCGACGTCAGTATAATATACTGACGTCGATATTCGTTTTTCATAGCTACTACACTTCGTTTTTTTCATACTAGATATACATTTTTAGCTTCGATCTTCGGCCCTTAGGAACAGGCGCTTCGCCGTTCGTTCGATTCGTTTTTTAACCCATTACATTACATGTGCACCCTCAATTATCTCGCTCATTTTTTGGTGACGGGCAAGCGATGCCAAAAACATTGATGAAATAAATATAATTCGCAGTTTTGTACAAAACAGTGAAGTGAAGATCAACGTAGCCTTCGAAATGATAAGCCGACAACGATGTCGCATGACGTGTATATAAATAATCGTACCCTTTGGGCAAACAACAGCAACGTTGAATCAACGTCATTGACATACAAACTGACGTTGGTTCAGTATCTCAGATATTGGCCCTCGAAGTTGGGTCGATATCTCACTATTGAGCTCAGTGTGACAGACGCTGGCATCTATTTAAATAATACTGCAGGTAGGTGTAGACACGAGACGTTGACGCAACGTTGGTTTACTGTTGGTCCAGCGTCGCAGACGGTAGGTGTAAAAATGAGTCATTGGCTTGCGTCAATTTCTCATTACTGTTGCGTACTATAAAAGGTGAATAGATTATCCGAGTGCAGAAAAGAAAGATTTATAAATACTGATAGTCCTTCTGTCAATGATGACGGTCTTTGCTAAATCGACCGTTTCAGCACGGTGTGGGTAATATTCAAATACCAGCTTATCTGGCAGTGAAACAATGAATGTTAATGTATGCCAATGCAGACATAATCCAGACAACACTATGTCATATTACGCCATTTTGTGGGATAAATTCGTCATCTGCGTATTAAAGAGTTGTATCTGCCACTTTAAAAAGTGGCAGATACGATTATTTAATACGCAGGTGATAAATAGTACATGTAGCTTATCATATTATAATCATTCTCAGGATATTTGCGGCAAGGAAAATGTCAACTCTAATGAAGACAGATGATTTTCCTCGGAGGTGACTTGTCATCTGACCTTAAACAGCTTAACATGGGTATTGATTTATGACTTCATACTTCCACAGGCCAGTCTATTATGGTTGATGTGCCCTCTTTGAAAGATTAATGCTTATGGTTTTATAGCGAATTGTAAATCTCGATTTTTTATTTTTTTCTTGTAAAAACAGTCTGGGGTTTAAGCTAACCGTCGATCCTAATTTAATTGATTTGAAAAAAAATATTAGCTCATTAAATACCAGCCTTTGAACAAATTTGAAAAATAAAAAAAGGCATAAATGAATAATATTTCAAAATCGTTGACCTCCATTTTGTCAATCTGAATAATTTTCACTCTCTTAAAATTGTGGATCGCGTCAGCAAGACACAAATTTCAATTAAATAGGGATCTAAGGGCAGTTCTGTTAGAGAAGTGATCTAATTTGCAAAATACATATCAACCTAAGTAAACAAGGAAACACTGTCTCAACGTTAGTTAAATGTTGCGACATTAGCCAGCACTAATTTGTTAAACGTCACGCTGGCTATTTACTGAGAGCTGTGCGTTGGATAATACACCAGTAACATTAGCTTATATATAATGCGGCATCCAATCTACGAACGCGAATAAGCCCCACTGCGAACTACTATGCATAACTGAGCCTATAATATCCAGCAAACACAAAATATTTGTATCACATTTATACAACGTCGGCCCAACGTCTTAGACGTTGCCCCAACATTGTATAAATGTTATACAAATGCTTTGTGTTTGCTGTGATCTGTCTGTGACTGATTGCCGTCTGCGCCGCGGACTGTGGGACTATAAGCTGCATGATTCCTGAGGAGCATTTTATAATAATAATCCATTTGAATCATCCTACATGGCAGCTAGCTACAATAGATAATCCATTACCCTTTCAGCGCGGGGATCGTCTTTATACGTCAAAATCTGACGTCTATATACGTCAGATTCTGACGTATAAAGACGATCCCAGCACTGGAAGAATTGAAATATTTATAATGGCGGTAGACCCATAACATAGGAATTCAAATGAATCAGAAACAGCTAACTAAGACATTTTTAATGATTTCAAATTGGAAAACCCTTTGGTTTTTATGGTTTATACAAAAATATTTTAGCGCTTTGAGGGTTAATGTTTCAGTCTGTGTGTCTGCCCATTAGATAAAGTAGGCCTGATTCAATAAGATTATATGTAGACCTATCTAATTTAAATATGTTTAAATTGTGTAAATAAAACACCATATTTACTCATATTTTCTTGGTGTAACAAAATGTTTTAAACCAGTACAACAGATCAATTAATTGTTCAACAAAAATAAAAAGAAGTTTGACAATGTAGGCCAAACTCACGTCAACATTGCTAATTACTAATGTAGCATGTAATGTTTTCAGTTGAATATAATAATGAGAGCCATAGTATTGGGTCCACGTGGTTAATTACCTGGTCAATTTTACTCAGGATATGCGCAAACTGTTGAATAACAGTATAAAACTCGCCTTTCTCTGTCTATAACATGAGGGCCGTGTGCCTCAAGGCGGTGCCTTAGACCCTTTAGAAAATCAAATAGACAACGGTAGAATAATCTCGTAAATCGTTTTAATAAATATATGGACAGGAGTTCCCCGACAATAGGCCCTGTTGTGTTTGTTATATAATTATATGAATGACCTCTATCATTTTTAACCATATACTGTATAACTTATAATAATAACACAATTTAACTGTTAATTCCTCAAATCTGTCCAGTAATTGAACTTTGTGGGAATTCTCACATCTACTTCCAGCGACATCCATCATACCCTCACCTGCAACCAATAAGCATGATAAAGCCAAGTAACTTCTCAAATTAGCCCTATTTGGTCCTAGCTGTAAAGTTTAGACAATTTAGCCGTTAAAACACAACAGTGATTTCTATGCTAAAAAGATTAACGAAAAGTCGAAAAGTATCTACATATTTCGCCATGGGCATCCCTAATAGCCAGACTTAACCATATCCAGCAAAGCGCCGTGCTGAAAAACGAGGGACGAGCGTGGCCAAGTCATCAATCAGGCCTCCTCCGTCTTGGAATTGCTGTAAGCAAGGGCGTCATCGGCATGCAGGACCCTTGGTTTGTTACAACATCCACCCGGTCCTCACGGGCGAGTGGAATAATAAAACCGGCGAAGGTGATTATTCGCTTGATAGGGACTCCATCGATCACGCAACTCCTTGCCGCGAAGGATACGACTGGTTCAATGCTGGGTCAACGTCTACCGACGTTGGCCCAGCATTGAGCCGGTCGTATGCGTGCAGGTTTATTTCCCACACAACGTCTTTTCCTTTTGAGTAAGGTTGACACCATGTCTAACGAGAACTATACATGGGTGTTATGATGTATAGTTAGATCCTACCTGCGTTTTTTTTATCAAGACCACTGAGACGACATTTGGCTATATTTTTATCGCCATCACATCGTTTCCCGGGGAATAACAGGAGTAATCTGTCACTTGACAGATATACGCCCCTCTATAATACCCAGGCGACGACAGCATCTCGAGATACCGCTTCTGCCTTTTTTTATCTCGATTGCAGGCATGTGGTGTGTTCTTTTGATTTTTAATTGCGTGTTAAATTACACAAATATTGAACAAGTTACACAAGAAACATCACTTTTCGAAATGAAAAGAAACTTTTTCAGGGAATATAGTACAATACTTGAGTCATGTAAATAAATGAACTAATGAATGAGTGAATGATTTATGATGATTATTTGAATTTTATAATTATGGTTTATCATGTAAATGTATTACATTAAGGTTCTCTCTTGTTGCATCTACAATGTTGACAAGTGTCAGGGTTTCTTGGAGGAAGGTGTACACAAACAGTTATCCATGAGAGAATAACAAGAGCATGGAATTATACCCACCGGGAAAGATAAAAAAACAGTAGGCCTATGATAAATCACGGCCTATTCTCAGAGGCCCATGGCACAGTGAGGTCCCGACTAACGGACGATATAGGCCTTGTCCCATGTGCCGAATAAAGTGACACAACATTAACATCTAGCCAGTGTTTCCTCATTGTTTTCCAAACGTCGGACCCAGTGTTATAGTAGTTTATAATTCACCAATTGATAATGTCACAGCATGTTACATGGCGGTATCAGCTAATCGCTGCCCTTTATTCTGTTTTTCAAATGGTGGGAGGGAGTAGAATACCATACCTGAGTCTCGTTTGGGCCTCTATCATACCTGGGTGTCATCCTCTTCAGACTGCATATTACAAGTAGATCTTGATCGCTCCGAAGTCACTCTCGTCCTCATGGGATCTTGAGAGTCCCTCGCGGCCATCCGGAAAACAAGATAGTTCTCTTTGACCTTCGACGACAGCCGATCATACTGTGGTAAAATGAAGTCAGAGGTATTAGCCATGCCAAACCCCTCTGTAATGGGGACTCCTCAATTTAGATTAGCCTCCTTTCCCAACAACCTGATAAACACGAGACATTGGCTTTACTTTGGAACAACGTCTCAGACGTTAGTCCAACATTGAACCAGCGTTGTGTTTCGACAGCGATTGTAGTTGCAGTTGACCTTCGTTCTTGCGGAGGAAATTAGCCTTTTAGACGACCACATTCAATTTCAGCGGCTGGGGCTATTTTTGGGTGGCTCTGAAAAAATATGCTTTAAAATTATTTTCCGTCTCTAATCCATAATACGTGATTTTACACTGCGAATATGCGTTATTAAAATCATGGTAAAATTTGCCCGTTTCGTTTGTCATGCTCAGTAAAGGAAATTATATTATGCCTCTATTCTAGACAAATGCACTATACTATGTAGGCCTACTATTGCACATCGGAGACCCAAGTGAAACTATTGCAATTTTTACCCACACCCAAGTTGTGGATCGCTACCGCGAACTATAGTTGGGTCCTATTTAGCAATTCCGTGACCGTTGCTATTCTGGGGGTTGGTTTTATGATCTACAACCAGTACAAATTGTCCCCCATGCCTGCAGCAAAAGTGTGGGCGGAAGTTTGGAGAGCTCGAAATTAAAAATGGCCGCCAAAATTTAATAAAAATACTGAATTTACATTGATCTACCACATAGGTATGTATAACTCATTTTATGGTTTTAATGCGACTCGGGGATCGATAAATTTATTTCTTGTTCCTTTATTTTAGTTAATTTGACCTATGTTTCACCTACAAATCCAAGATTTTTTTCATTTTGTAAAACAATCTTGGTTTGCCTCTAAGATAGAGAGGTAGCGTGCTCGGCCTCAGATCGCCACGACTCGAATTTCGAATCCTGTGTCTGTGTCTGGAGGACAGTGTCATCTCATTCATCTCACCATCCTCAGGAGGTTATCCTGGCCTAGTTTAGCCTATATGTGCACAAATGTGGCCTAAAGCCCGATTCATTTTTTTGCCTCTCAGATATGTGTAATTTATGGTTTCTTTGTAATGTTGGATCAACAAATGTATTTCTTGTGTAGTTTATTTATCTTAACCTATATTTCATTCACAAATCCAAAATGGCCGCCGTTTTTCTATTATAAAAAATATCTTGGTTTACCACCTAGATGATAATTATGTATAATTTATCGTTTCTAGGTAACTTTTGGTCGATAAATTCATTTCTTGTGTCTTTTAGATAGCTTGACAAATATTTCACATACAAATTCAAGATCGCCGCCGTTCTTTTTATTTATGAAAAATAATTTTGTTAGTAAACGATCATTGCTCCGACGATCATTGCTACAAGCATTGCTGTGACGGTTATTGCTCTGACGATCATTGCTACGAGCATTGCTCTGGTGATCATTGTTCCGACGATCATTGCTACAAGCATTGCTCTGACGGTCATTGCTCTGACGATCATTGCTCTGACGATCATTGCTCTGACGATCATTGCTCTGACGGTCATTGCTCTGACGATCATTACTACGAGCATTGCTCTGACGATCATTGCTCCGACGATCATTGCTACTTGCATTGCTCTGACGGTCATTGCTCTGACGATCATTGCTCTGACGATCATTGCTCTGATGTTGATTGCTCCGCTCAGAGACATTTTTGATCAATTGATGTTATATTGCTAATTTATTTCAAAAATTTAAAATGAACAAAACGTCCTTACGTTAAAATCAATGTACAATTTATGTTTTATTTGAGATATACACCTGCGAATTCAAGCAATTTCAGTCAAATATGTCTTGTCAAAACAAACAGCACGAAAACAATAATTAAAACGTTATATGCATTTGTCATTTGATAAGCTATGAGAAAAATTCATTCTACTTTGCATAATTATTATATAAAAATACTCGAGATCAACGAATAAATTATCAGAGGTTGAAATGAATATTCACGTCGTGGAGCTGATCACTCTGATGCGGGTGATTGCCAGCTAAAATACACTAAGTTAAACAGATTTAGTCTGTTAGTAAATTAATATGGGGTATCCTATTGTCTACTCTGAGCGGTAGGGGTTAGAGTTCGAGCTCTTATAATTAATATGGCTTTCATAAACTTTTTGTTATATTTTAAAGACGTTGTTGTTGCTTAATTTATTCAGTATTGTAAGGCCTTCGGCCCATAGTACAAACATGATAAAACAAATACAGATGATTGTATACACATACGTACATAGTCATAAGGTAAACATGATAAACAAACAATATGGTCAAGTATATATCAGACAGAATTGCATCACGGTGCTTGAAAGAATGTTATACATATGACGCTAATGGTTTGATTACATTTGGATCAGTAGAACACATAATATTAACAAAACTTACAAAATCTTTTTCCAGGATAAATGATATGTATTGTTCTCTGATATCCTTTTGCACAATTAATATTTTATTGATAGTGAATTGTATTTTAACCCTATCAATCTCACACACCTGTTTAAGTGAGTGAACATTGATTTACGTCGCTTTGTGCACAATCATGGCAATATCGTGACAGAAGGAAGCCCGAAACCCTACTCTTATTTTGAATGACTTCAAGGGTTCTTTATAGTACACAGTACCACGGGCAGCTCTTTGGACAGTTTGGAGCACTGTATATGCACAACCACGATGACAAATATCCGACCCGTCCGAGATGCGAACCTGGTATCTCCAGGTTACAAGCCCCAGTCGATACGAATGAGGCATCGGGCCGGCCCACACATGTTTCAATAACAATATTAGATATATTCAAAATATATTATTAATTGTCAACTATTTACAGCACAGGCTGTAACATATTTTTAAAGGAAGACAAAATCCACTGCTATTTCGATAGCAAAATTTATCTTGAAACAACTGCAATAAAAGCAAAGACTGGTCTTTTTCTTTATCGCATCAGTTGAATAACCGATAATAGGCCTACCATGGAAACGTGTTTGGTGGATTGCATCATAATAACATAATTACTATTGCACACTGTTATTTAAACTACCCAACGACTGGTGGTAACTGGCTGATGCAGTCCTGTGACATTTAGCCGCTCAATCGCTACGTATGCCTCTCAACTGGTCAGGGTAGGGTATAGACAACTGAACCTGTCAAATATAATCAACTTGACGCCTACGTATGCCTAACTACATCCTTCCAATGAAATCTAATTTTTGAAACATTATTTTTTCAGAGTAATATCACAAAGGTGTTTAAACCAACTAATTTACTTGGTTTGATATCAGAGCTCTTTGGTTCGAATAGTGTTGTTGTCAAAGTAATTTCAGAACATACACTGTGACCTTTCGGAACATAGAACCTTTGGAACATATAACCTTTGTAACATAGAACCTTTGGAATATAGAACCTTCGGAATACAGAACCTTCGGAATATAGAACCTCCGTAACATTGAACCTTCGGAACATCGAGGGTACACACATTCTGCGACTGCTCAATAGTATTACACACCTTGCACCCAACGCCAGCATAAGCTTGTCGTCAGCTAATTCTAGTTATTTTGAGGTAGAACGAAGCTACACCTATTGCTAATATATCATAAATTGGGTTACGTGGCCTGTCACGAAAAGGTAAATGGTAGTTTTACCAGTTCACAATCCTAGAACTCAATGTTTGTTATCCATGTCGAGTCACGGATTATTATGACCCGTGAAAATGATTTCTAAATCGTCAAAACATTGTGTAAACTGTGAGCACAGTTTATTTTTATTTTCTCTGTTACATGTATCGCTTTATTGTATGGGCTCTGTAAGTGGCAGTATAACATAAGATAATGCAGATGTTAGCAGTATACGCAAGATAGGCCCCAACGATGAGAAAGGAGACAGATGGTTTACTCATAAATAGATATACATTATTTTAACGAATCTGAAATCGTCAGACTGAACAGCATGCTTTTCAGAATTATGATGGTGTATGCGCTTTGTGTGTGTGGTAATTAAACATATCTAGATATATGTCTATTTGGTTCTATCTACTAACTTATTTCTACTGATCATCAGGGAACATTTCAGTTAATTTTTTTTATGGAAGAATGGAACTTTTGCCTAACCGCTTCGTTCTACTTGGAACGGTGTCTGACCCACGAAACATAATCTACAGTCCTAATGTTAGACAAGGTCAAGTTTACGCTGACCAGCATCGACTCTATGTGGCAAAGGTATCAGGCGATGCCGTAAAAAATGCATTCGATTTCCCATCGAAAGAACACGAAAATGATGCATGGAGGGAAATTCAGCGTGGTGCATACAGGTTGCCATGGAACAGCCTTACATCAGTGTCAATGAAGGTAGGAGATTTTTATGAAAACCAAGATAAGATTTACAGAGTTAAATGTGAGACTGTATCATCTGAGGTAGCCGAAATATCGTCTTGTCTGGAGCTGGTCAATCAGAAGGATGAATGGATGACACTGCTGAGGCCGGAAATCGGCGATAAAAGATTAGGTGATATCGTGATTCCAGGAACGCATGACAGCGGAACATATGGCTGCTCCGAAAACAGTACTCTGGTTGATAAGAATTTTCTTTTTCAATTCGGTAGTTTGGTAACTCCCGAAAGCCTTCTCAATTGGTCAAAAACTCAAGACTCCGACCTCGGAGACCAGCTTCACCAAGGCTTCCGTGAATACGATCTACGTGTAGCTGATTTAATCGAAGAAACTGGATTGTTTCATTGGTGGCATGGAATTAGTGCCGATCCCATTTTGGAAGGCTTGGAACAGATTGCACGATTTGCAGAAAAAAATCCTGAAGAAGTTCTGGTTTTGAGTTTTAGTCACTTTGCTGCACCTGGAAACACTATAAGTGGAACAACAGACATAAGTGATGAGCGGAAAGATGAGTTATCTGATATATTTCTAGATATACTCGGAGACCTGATGGCACCTCAATCCCAGCTAAGTGACAACCCTACCATGAATGAAGTGTTGGCCACAGGATGTAATATTATAGCCATCATGAGTGATTCTTATATTCGAGATAAAGATGACCGCTATTGGTCTTCCGTTATACACAGTAGTTGGAGTGGAAGGACCAACCCAGAAGATCTATTTGCTGAGCGCTCAAGCAAACTCAAAGATTGGAAGGAGAATTATTCACACAGCATGACAGACATCAGTGGTTGCACTACCCCTGATGAAAAAACGGTGACAGGTAGCCTACTTAGAGTTTACGGTGATGACGAAGACGTTATTGATATATTGGAAGAACTCTTTCCGGAATTAGTACATTCTGATCCGGATATGATGAGCTTTGAAGGTCTGTATGTGGATTTAGTAACATTGGCAGGGGAAGGTACTAATACGGGTGGTATGTGGGAGCGTGTACCACAGTACTATTCAAATTCAGGGTCAACACATTATTGGGGAAATGGGGCAATGCAACATTATTGGTTGGCAAGACCAGATGTATACAAAAATAATTTTATGAACACCGATGACAGTGAGAGGAGCCTTTTAGTCGATCTTGCGATTCAAGGTAACTTGGGCGAGATTCCGCGAGAGGTGAGTGTGAGTCACCAAGGAACCACCACACATGGTTATTACTACTGGGAAGGCTTTGAAGCACTAGGTGGCAATGATGCATACAAATGCACAGCCATAAAGTTACGATATTCTGTAATATCAGAAGCGTGTGGTACACAACAACCAATAACAGATTTAGAGGCATTAACAACCGTAGATTTTGCAGAGGGACAATTTTGTCAAGATGCTGATGTTTTGCTGGAGGTATCGAGTGAAGGCTCGGAATGGATTGATCTATACTTTAACAACATACAGGATATGATAGACAACCACATGGACGTCTACGTTAGAGGCACTGATCTGGAGAATGGTACAGGGTTTGCTTACGTCAGTCAGAAATATGACGACTTTACAGAAAGCTGTGACATACCTCCACAGAACAGTAACCGATTGATAAACGTCTCTTGAGACAACAATGTGAATAAATAAATATAAATTCACTGGCCCTATGTGTTATCTTCTTAATTGTATGACACATTTGACATCACCATCCATAAATGGTCAGATAAAACACCTTGTGAAATTGTAAACATACATTTAAATTTTTTTGAAGAAAATAGTTTTTACAAATTGACAATCCACCGTTTTCCGTGTCCGTGGCGAATATATCTACATGTATTTAGTATTAATATTAAATACATATGTATTTGTATACATAATTATATGCCTAATTAAATATTCAGGCTTGAAACTTAAAATAATAAAATTGAATATTGAATTAAATTTTCCGAATTCATGAACGCTTTACTATTGTCGTAAATTATGATTTCGCTCGCTATCAAAGTGTCGCGAATTTTGATTTCCGCACTATCAAAGTTGAAAAAAAAAATTCAGGATTTTTTTCTGTCCATTGGGTAACCCTGCATTCAATAAACCTTTATATTACATTTGTATTGTGGGCGGACATGATTTACAAATAAAATAATTGTTTTATTAATTAAATTGTGTCGTCTGCTGCCGGAAGTGCAATGCAACAGTATCTATACCTACACAATAACGATTACGTCTATACACAGTGTACATGAGCTATAACTCAAAACTATGCCTAAATCAGCTACAGCTGATGTTGAGCATTAATAATTTTAGTTCAAACCCGACACATTTGTTCTCTGAACTAAATAAAGTTAATGTGGAATTGACCACGTTACCAGCCCTGGTTTCACCAGCCTTACTTATGTCAAAATTGTGTCTTAACTATTAACACGTGATCACGTCTAAACCAATCAGTTAGCTTACGATTGACTTAAGTCCATGTAAAGTTGGTGAAACCGCCCACTCAACATAAAACTTTTATTATTTAAAATAATAGAAAATGGCATCTGCTGATAAAGAACGCATAAATACAATATAACTAGATGTGACTGTTTTCGACATGAAGAAAAAAAAGCGCACCGGCAGATATTTTCAGGTCATTCATAAAAAATAAGATGGCTGTCGTCAGTTTTTAATCAATCCAACCAACGGCTCAGAGTATCGCGCTCACAAGCTGCTTGGGAAGACATCTTGAAAATGGCCGTGTATCATGCTGCTCTGCAAAGGCGAAAATCAGTAGGCCTATCTGCTTACTTGTAAAGTAAGAAGATACTGCGTTTTGCCTTTGCACGGCATTAGGGCTCTGTGCACCACAAAAATATATGGGGAAAATATCCCAGGCACACAGGTCGTGATAATGTAAAATATGAATGTGTAAAAAATATTTCTGTCCTCAACCATTTTGTATTACATGGATTCTTCCCAAGATTATCGGAAATAACTAAAGAATCACCCTATTAAATTTGAATGCGATCCAACCAACGGTTTTTAAGATATCGCGCCCACAAGTTCCCTGGGCGGTCATCTTGGAAAAAGGGCAGTTTATGGCTCGGTTGCAAAAAATATATGGGAAGAATTGTCCAATTACATATGTCATGTGTGTGAAAAATAAACAAAAACACAAATACCCACCGTCTGGGTGATAAGCATTTCTTAATCCGGCCCGCTGCCCATGGTACTTTGCACTATAAAAAACTCTTGAAGTCATTTGCAATAAGAGTAGGGCTTCGGGTTTCCTTCTGTCGCGATATTTTCATGATTATGCAGAACGCGACGTAAAGCAATATTCACTTAAAGGGACTCAATCAGGCTAAAATAAAAAAAAAAGTGATTTTATTTGGGCTTCTTAATATGACCATATGATGGAAACATGTCCATAGACTAGAACTGCCAAAGTTTTTTTATTCTTTGTGTGCTGCGCATTTACCAGTTAGGCTAGATATAGAGACGAAATTCCCGTATTTCTTATTTTTGACATGCATGTCAGAAATAAGAAATCGGAAAAATGTTTATATTTTATGGAATGCCCAAGTGTGATAGCTGAAATGAAGGATCAGAACGTCTTTTTCGTAACGGATTATTATACCATTTTTAATTCAATGATTATTATTTAAAATGAGATTTATGGGGCATAAGTGAGACGATGGTGCCCAAGGGGTTGAAGGACTTACGGAGCCGTCTGATATTGCACGCAGGTCTCCCTAATGTGGGTTCCATGCCTGATATGATGGTCAGACTTGTCTGGACACCTCAACTGATCGATATATCGATCCCGTCTGAAAGCAGAATCTGATCGTCTGGTCACCTTTTATTTTTAAATCCGAGCGGTAATTACGAGTAACGTGTTTCTGACGAGGTACTGTAAACCAGTTTTTAACGCGAAGCGGGATATTTTGGCGAAACAATGTCAGTAAATGGCGATAAAAAATGAATCGAATTATTTTTTCACCGCTATGATGTTAATGTCAAGTCAATGGAAGGTTTTGTATTTATTTAACATGTTTAACTCCTTAATCAAGATTATAGTAGTATTCAATCAGTTTTATGAAAATCTAAAATTGCGAAATGTGGGCTTATTTAGCTAAAATTGCAATAGTATGTTTTCAAAGAAACATGATCAATTTGCAGCCGCTTGCATATTGTGGATCCCTACTCCAGACAGAATTATATGAAAAATCAAATAAAAGTGAAACGATATTGATTTCAAAATAAAATTATAGTTATGGAAAGTTTAATACCGTAGACTACAATTTTTTTAAATGTTTTAATATAGGTGTGTTAAATTGGAAGTAAACCATATATAAAGATACACATAATTCACTTTAATAGACGTCAGATGCTAACGTCTAAAAGCGATTCCCGCACAAAAAGAGTAAAAACATTTATAATGCTCGTAGACCCATAACATCTATAGGTATTCAAGAGAATCGGAAAGAGCTGACTAAGTCATTTATTATGATTTCAAATTAAAAAAACCCTTTGGTCTCCATGGTGTCTAAAAAAATATTTCGGCGCTTTAAGGGTTAAGCCGTATAACATACACAGTTATCAGCATCTCATCACGAAACGATAACCTGCTTCTATAGCAGTTATAACTTTTCCACACGCTGCTTGTCGAGATGACAAATTAATCTGTCTGCACGATAGAAAACCTCCTCAATAAAGTGGCGACGAAGAATAGAAAGAAGTTCGTCTATGTCATGCATCCCCGGAACGAAACAACGTTGGGTCAAAATTGGTTCAGCGTCGCCTGACGTTGACCCAACCTTGCTCTAACATTTGTGCTGCTGGCACAACCGTTGGCAAAGCCTTGGAAGTGAATTGCCTGTCCCAGCGCTAATCGAATTGCTAACAACTGGATTTGGACGCCTTTTAACCGTATTGCAATTCTCGAAAGGGCCTTAGATTGCGACTGCTACACACTCACCGATATATTATGGTGACTCTTGGTATCTATATATCATGTATAACAGAAGAAAATATTTACAATGTATTTTTACATCTTTGATAAGCCCCGTCTTAAGCCCCTTCCCCCTGGTAATGTCTCGTATAACACGACGTCGACTACCCCCTGTAAATTAGTACGCTTGCCCCCCCCCCTCCCATGGATTCCTTGATTGACTGAATAATGAATATCTGATTATATAGAAGATAACACCAGTTAGCTTTGTAAGTCACTGATACGCCTAAACATTTAAAAGCGGGGATGAACCCGTGAACCCCCGTCCAAGAGACACTGTTAAATCAACATCTTATAATGTGGAGCAAAGACGGTCAACTTCTATTGTCATTTCCAACGGCAAGAAAAAAATGCGGGAATAACTCTATCATGGCTGACAAGCCGCGGATCTTATTGAGATTGCTGATGCTGTTTCCTTCAGATTCAATTGGTTTCAGGCACATGGAGACAGAGATCTTGTTCAATTCCATCATTGCCAGACAACAGGCCCATCACAAGTGACGTGGCTGATTGAATCAGCACGACAAGCAATCTGCAGTAAATCCTTCAGACTCACTCATGTCGCCGGGGTGTTTCTAACACTTTTACCCTTACAACGCTTAAATATGTTTGTACAAATCGTGGTGACCTTTTTCTCAATTTGAAATCATCATAAATGTCTTAGTTAGCTCTTTCTGCTTCATTTGAATACCTATGGGTCTACGGCCATTATAGCATTATAAATATTTTGACTTTATACACGTCTACAGACGTCGGATTCTGATGTCTAAAGTCGATCCCCGCGCTGTAAGGGTTAAGCTGTTGAAAATTCTGCCAGGAAAAGTATGTTCAGTTGCAGTGTCACAGCATGCTGTGAATTACGCATTGCACTTATTTAATTCTAGGTGGATTAAACTGATAAAAGACTTCAAAAGAGGGAGTGCAGTAAAAAATGTGGGTATACCGAGGAGCATAGATGCTTCTTTAGTGACTAAATTGTATTTAATTCATTCATTAATTCATTCATCCGTTCATTCATTCATTTGTTCATTCACTTTCAATCATTTCACTTTTTTTTGTGAATAAAAGTAATACTATATCACTATTACTGTTTACATTATTTTATTCTTAAAAACAATACTCCAAAATTGTATAATCACAATTACGATATCGGGCAGATATCTTGTGTGAGCTTAACCCTTACGGCGCTGAACTATTTTTTATATATAAACCAAAGGGTTTTTTCTATCTGAAATGATCATAAATGGCTTAGCTAGCTCTTTCCACTTCATTTCAATACAGACGTCAGATTCTGACGTCTGAAGACGGTCCCCGCCCTGAAAGGGTTAAAAGGTTGGAAAAAGAGAGTTTCTGGCAGGCGGCACAGAACGGATCCAGTTACTGGGGAATTAATCCATCATATTGATATAGTCGCCGTCGTTACCACTTCCTTGATTCATTTCGTCGGGACTAAAATGATTAGCTTGCTCAGTGAACCAGCGACCAGAAACAAGAAATGCAAGTGTATTTGACTCGCTAGAAAAGATGGATCACAACACAATACAATATCACTATTAACACTCTATATTAGTTTTTTTTGTATATTTGTATTAACACATTAAATACCAGCTTTTGAACATGTCAAAGATAAAACGTGACATCAATCAGCAAGATTTAAAAAAGTTGACCTCCATTTTGTCAAATCTGAATACTTTCCACTCACTTGAAGTTGCGAATCGCGTCAGCGAGACACAACTTCAAGTGAGTGAAAATTCAATTAAATATTTTATGAGGACAGCCCTTTTGTATTTTCTTCGATTCAGGTCTTGCAACGATTTTTTACGGAACCTACATAATTTATTTTGCTAACATTTATGCAGATAACTCCCAATATATATTAACACTATTTCTGTACAAACTACATAGGCCGTTATTAAAAAAATTCAACGCTG
Source organism: Flabesymbios commensalis (assembly GCA_964017125.1). NCBI lineage: Eukaryota > Metazoa > Annelida > Polychaeta > Terebellida > Flabelligeridae > Flabesymbios > Flabesymbios commensalis. Next base: position 80,856,994 of record OZ024904.1, on the reverse strand, counting down.
CAATTTCTTCGCGAATAACACAGAACTTGATTGCTGTTCGTTTTTGATTTTAACGAAAAGAAAGAATGTTTTTCGTTTCAGGTTGTTTTTAATCTAGTTACATTGGACAAAACTTGTTTTCTTCTAATTCCGGTACTGTTACAATATAAGGCTAATTAAGGTATCCCGATTCACCATAATAGGGGCTATACTGATCTGCTAAGGCCGCCTTGTAGGCCTACCTCTTTTTTGTCTTATAGCTCTAACAAGAAAGTGGAATTTGTGAAATCGGCCATTTGATCTCGAATCTATGGGTTGTAGATTCCCCTAGCAAATTATGTTTCTGACCACAAAATAACTTTTAAAATAAACTTCACATTATATAGGTAAGCTGGGGTATAATGGGGTAGTTTTCAGAGCGTAATAAAAGAGTCTAATACGCCAAGATCAACCGGCCTATTGCTTTATGTTATTTCATATGGGAACACAATTTTACAATAAATTTTGTACCCTCCTAGTAGTCGAGACTCCATTTCTGAAACGAAGCCTAGAAAAAAATCCATGTGGACATCATTAGTAGAATATGGAGACATCCTCATTCTTATAGGAAATTTCCCGTAGAATGCGAAAATCACTGTCTCCAAGCTGAAATATAGTCCGATCACTGTCAAATTAGCCATTTTCAAAATGGCCGCCAAAAAGTTACTGTAAAAAAATAAAATCATAATAGCCGGCCTAAAAATACATTCAAACGCTATATTATTACTGATCTATTAGTGCCGAATGTATTGCCGGCACAATTTTTACTTTTTTGCTCATATAAATTGTCCAAATTCAAGATGGCTGCCAAAATTACTGACAAAACGTGTTTTTGATCATAACTTTCAAATCACGCAAACAGGCAAAGGTGATTTCACTAAACCAGTTCACCATATGTGTGTATAGTAAGGTTATCTATCTGAGAGTATGGCAAATGAAATGGTAGTAGTGGAAAAGGTCACCAGATGTCATTTAAAGTCATCATCCAAGGTCATTTCAAAATAGAGGGTGATTTAACTAAAAACTTTGACCAAGTTTGTGTCTGGTATCATTGGAAAGGTTATCTATCTGGCCCGTGGGAGTCTGACAATGGACATTGAGATGCTGGCATTGGCACGTGGGATTGGACACCATAGGTTATTGAAGGTCACTAACCAAGGTCATTTGAAGAGATACATTGATTTAGCTGTGAAGTGTGATCAGGTCTGTGTTTAATTATCTGTATCGGAGTATGGGCAATGGGTGTTGAAGTGTCAGTAGCAGTATAATATCCCACTGGGCACACGACGTTATTGCAACGTTGAATCAATGTCACTGGCGTTGATTCAACGTCGCAACAACGTCGTGTGTCGATGGGGATGTCCCCAAGGGTTATTTTTCAGGGGTGCAAATTCAACTAAATGTTTTACTAGCCCAGAGGGAAATCCAACTAGCCCTTACCATCTTTTACTATGCATTTGTAAGGAAAATCCACTAGCTCTTACAATATTCCACCAGCCTCGTGTTACCTTGCTAGTGCGAATTTGTATCCCTGATCTTAGATGATTACCAAAAGGAATTTGAAGTGATAACGGCAATGTTTGACCAGGTTTGTGTCTGATCTCATCTTTGAATCAGACGCGGGATTGAACTGTTCATCTTCTTTTGTAGCATCCTCTTCTAGAATCAAACCAGGAGAACTGGGGCAATAAGTAGTGTTAGGCATCGGGTAAACTTGTAAGTGACCCACTTCTCCACGTACGATTCTAGTACTTCTTCATCAACTGGATATTTATTGTGTAAATGTGTTCATAAACTGTTTTCATCATTTACACCTCTTTACAATACCCTTTATTTCTAGTATCGATGTATCCAAAAATATATATGAAATTGTCCCACTTTACCCCATCAGCTGTTTCACTTTTTACTGAGACGTTACTCTTCGTCACGTTTTAATATTTTTAGCAGGTGGGGAATGTGCTTGCCATTACGTATCACTAAAATTGTAACTAATAGTGTGTAACAATATTCCCCAATCTACATGCTGGGTACAATCAAACTTACCAAAGTCATAAAAAAACATAAAGTAGGATGGAATGACGACAGTGAAATGGTATCTAAGTTCTTCTGGTTCTTCACTAATTCTCCTAAAATTAATTGAGGCACATAAGCTTCCACATCTTCATTATGTTTTTTTCAATAATACAGCAAGATAATGAGTTGGGCGCACTCCATTTTGCGATGAGATAGTTGCATCAAAGTTTTATAATAAGAATATGACCCTCTCATGCATGACTACTGCACATCAGCAACAACAGCTTATGCTTTGAAGCGCTTAGCTGTACTTCACTACAATAACACGTGTGTTAATGTCACATTATATTACCATACCTACCGGTATAAGGCTCTACAAAAATATTCAAGATGTTTAATTCATGCTTATTTTATTAATTGACAATGAAACATATCTACAGACGCTAATTTTATAGATCTAAAAAAATTGCTAGTTTTTTTAGATATTGGTAAAAGTTTACTTCTAGGTAATGTTTTAATTCTTTGCGTATTTTTTGTAAAATACCGGAAAAATTCTCCAGCGCATTTAAAAAACAATAGCAAAATAAAAATAGATTATTTTTCAAAATTTTGTCGTTTTTAGTGTTTGAATATTATAGCGAGTCCATATTTTGTGGCTGAAGTGGGCGATTCGCCGCCACAAAGATTTTTGTTTGCGTCAAGCCAGGTTAGTGCACTTTTTATTGTAATTAGGCAAAAAAGGGGTGTGTGAGCAAAAAAAATGGCCTCGGGGAAAAACCCCTTAAACTACAGCTACAAATTGGTTCTCCTTTATGTGCAGCTTTTATCACATTTTAAACAATTTTACATAATTTAGGGTACTAATTATAATAATTGGTAGAAAAACCCCGCAATGGATCCACCACTGCTTTGATTAAATAAACTGCTAAAAGCAATAATAAACAGTTTTGTAGATATCTTTGTCGAAACATAATATTTAAAAATGCTTACTACTTTTTTGAAAAAAAATAAGGGTGGGTGAAAAATGCCCTGGGCAAAATCTTTTCGGTACAGTTACTAGGTTATTCCCCTATATTTGTATACCATTGTGCAGCTTTGTGCAAATGTATTGCTTTTATCACACTTTGAGCTATTTTACTCGCTTTATGGTACTTTTTTATAATATTTTTTCGAAAGAAGGCGTGCCATCCCCTCCATACATTATGTATCCGCCCCTGTTTTGCCTAAATAAACTGCTAAGAGCATTAAAAACAGTAGGTTTGTGGACATTTCTGGTGAAACATATATCTTTTTAAAATAATAACTTGGAATAATTGAAAAAAAGGGGGGGTTGAAAATGCCCTGAACGAAGCTCATGCAGTACAGCTACAAGGTGGTTCCGCTTCCAATATGGATCAGTATAGTCACTCTAGTCTAGCTCTGTAACAAATTTGGTGCTTTTAACACGATGAGAACGATTCTCCCAAAATATCAATTAAATCCGCCGAACCAATACACAGGTTATGATAGAAATACCATTTGGCAGCCATTTTGTCGGCCATTTTGAATTTTGACAATTTACCTGAGCAATAAAGCAAAAGTAATGCCAGCAATGATTTGTGCATCCGTTGTTACGGGGTGTTTATGATGGGATTACACTAGGGGGGATTAATTACTGAAATAGATGGATCAAAATTTGGGACGTAACATACCGATCCAAAAGACTAATATGAGACAGACGAGGTTGAACTGACGGTAATGATAAGAACAAAACAATTCACATCCATTGACATTTTAATTTCATGAATCATACAAACAGTACAATGTGGTATAACGATAAACCATCTTCAACGGTCCAGAGAATATGAAAAGAGAAGCAAACTTTAATACATGAAAATATGCGTCAAATATCAATAAAGATTCCGAGTTTGACAATTACTCAAAATGCCTGGTTAACGCAGATAATATTCTCAAACCATTTCAAAGATAAATTTAAAAAATCCTATGCTGAACAATATAAAAGAGAATTAGTTACTTATCTCACAAAGATGTACCAACATTACTAAACTATATAAAACATCAACATCAATGTTAACAATATCACACTCTCGTTAACAATAATATAGTTAAGTCAATCACACATCAGTCATTTATCAGCACACACAACAAAATCATAAAAACAATAATACCCAAACCCCAGCGACCTGGAAAATAGACAACAGATCAGTGATCATCGTGGTGAGGTTTACATAGTAAAATCTAGAGAACACTCACCACGATATCTCAGTCTCCTTCGTCTATCCTCCAGGTCGCACAGAACGCGATGATCAACTGGACTAACGACGTGAGTGCCTCAAGTTACCTCATGAGTAGTCACACTCACGCCGGAACACGGTATGGCCCCAATTTCGAAAGGTCTTGTTCGCGAGAGCCTAAACAGAAAAGTGTTGCCCAATGACGCCGATACAAGCATATTTAACAGAAAACCTCAGCTGTACACAATCATACATTCTCTACAATTATCATACATCCCGAGTCACTCATGCTTCACTGCTTCTGCAGGTAGGCCTTCTGCACGTAGGCCTCTTGCACGTAGGCCGGCATTACCATTGGCGTTGGGACAACATTGGCCCAACATATCTTCACATGTCATACAGTAAACCAGATAGTACATTATTATTGGCGTTGGGACAACATTGGCCCAACATATTTATATCTCTCAAACCTAGTACCATAAACGCATTACATTAACCCCCTGGGTACAAAATCCCGCAACACCGTAGATTAATAATATTAGAGGGTTTGAATGGAATTTTAGGCCGTTTATTAAGATTATATTTTGTTACGAAAACCTCTTGGCGGCCATTTTAAAAATGGTTAATTAGACTATGAGCGGGTAATATTTCAGCTTGGAGACAGTGATTTCTGGAATCTACGCGAAAAGTCCTATAAGAATGATGCTGTCTCCTAATTCCACTCTTGATGTCCGCATGGACTTAAGTTTACCAGAATGGAGTCTCGACTATAGCAAGCACGAGACATCCAAATGTGATACCGGCATTAGTCTTCATCATGTTCATTGTAAAATAATGGTCATAAGGTTGACTTGACGTCAAAATAACGTCTTCGGGCTGAAATACCATACCAAAAAGACGATCGCCACACGACGAGATGTCGTGTTGAGTGTCGTCGGTACGTCATAGACAAGCCTTTCAATTCGTTATTTCACAATGAACAAGATGAAGACTAATATCGCACTTGGATGAGAGTTGTTTTCCCGTCGTAACTGACGTTTCATTAACATTCTTATCAAAATCCGTCGCGTCCTAAGCAGTCTTCGACTGAACATGTTTAATGCTCCACACACCCAAAGACTGTCCCCGATTGCTTGAGACGTGACGGTAATCTTGAACAGTCGGTGCGGTGTGGCCACTCCCACGACTTCGTCGATTTCCGTCGCGTCGTATGCTGTCAGTAGTCTATCAGTGTCTAAGAGGACATACAGTCCTCAGCGTGCACCCCCTCTCCTTGCGAGCTTACCGGACACTTACCCCACCCCCTCTCCTTCCACGCTTACCGGACACTTACCCCACCCCCTCTCCTTTCGCGCTTACCGGACACTGGCACGACAATGATGGCACAACATTAGTAGAACGTTTTGACCTTGCTGTATACTAAAAAGAGTTGTACGATTGCTGGCAAGCACCCCGAATGCTATTTTAATACTGGCATAACGTCGTGAACAGAAAAAATGAGTTGTACATTAAGAAAATGCACCCCAATGTTGTTTTATTGTTCTTTTTGATATTTCTTTTGTAATAGTAATCTTATTTTCCCCCAATTTATTACTGATGGGTTTTTTACACACAAAAATAAAAAAAATTAAAAAAACCAGTTAGGTTTAAATCTTTTTGGTAATGTTTTTTACCCAAATATTTTATTGTTATATTATTCTTATTTACCACCAATTTATTACTACTGCGTTTTATAACACCAAATATTTTCTTAAAAACACCCATTTATGAGCTGTATTTACATTTTACTTATATTGAATGCATATATTAATTTAAAAAAGAATAGACAGGGCCCATTTTCGAAATTTCTGACTTTGTTAGGCATTTTTTAGTAGAATTTGGCATGCAGTTGTTCTTACACAATTTGGGAACACTGATTCCAAATCTGCCCCATGCCAAGCTATATTTTGTGTTTTTCCTACTCAAAATTCAAAAACAAAATGGCCGTCAAAATTAGTGAAAATGTCACAACTTTACATCACGGCTTGGCTTACAATGAACATGAAAACATCATTTCGGTGTATTAAAACCCACCTGAGCAACATACTTAAAGTCCCCTGAATTTCACCTTGTGCGTTTGCCGCTGGAGGACAAAATCCAAAATGGCCGCCACTGCAAGGCAATGTGCTATAACTTTGCTTCCAAATAACATGGAGATGTGTTTTTGGTGTCTACATACTGGTTTCTCACACCCGGGAAACCAATTCAGAGCCGTGATAAATCCATTATCAATATTTCATAAAGTTATGAGGAGGTGGGGGGGGGGGGAAACAATGTTGCGCCAGGAAAACGACACATCGTAGGCCAGTGTAATAATAATGATTTATTTAGAGGGACCCCTTGGGACGAGACATTTTTAATGTTGTCAATTTTAAAAAATTAATTTATATGAAACTATATAGCCTACTGATCTTAACTTAAAATACGAAAAAGTCAAAAAACAATTTTAAAGCACCGAAAAAGAGTGAAATAGTTGTATTTCCATGGCGTATATTGCCATGTGAATAAAACAAGTCAGCAATATTCAGCACTTTACATCACATATTCCCACGTATCAGACGGTAAGATCAGAGCAGTCGCCGCTAATTGGTGTCTTATAGTCAGGACACGGGAGAACACACCTGCAACACTGATTGTCTACCCAACGCTGGGCCAATGCCGACACCATGTGGCCCAATGCTGTGAAAACATTCAATCGTCCTTCAGATATACAAATAGTTTGTTTGGGTTACTTCTGGTTTCATAGAAATGTTGATTAAAAATATTTGTAAAACTATGAAATTTCTGAAAAAAATAAAAACATGATCCGTGGGATACACTACTTCAGTGCGGAATTAAAAACGAAAATTGATGTCATCCCAAGGAGCTGCTTTAATAAAGTCATTATTTCACATTTAGAAGCCGAGGGAAACTAACGTAATATCCGGCATGTTGTAAAAATGTTTAGACTATTGACAATTTTTTTTATGATTGTTGATCACTGTCCGGCACTAGATAACCTGTCGCTCCTGCCCAAGCCCTGTACTAGGGCAAGTTAATCCATCAAGGTGGTCTGCATAACCATGGCAAAAATGACACACATACATGTTCCGTTCCTATTGAGACAAGAAGTCGTTTAAATTTAACAATTTATGATTCTAGTAACTAAGTATATTGTGCTGGTTAAAACGTGCACATCATATAAAAATTATGTTTCTCAATCGGATTGACAATTTACATAATCATGATAATTGTATAGATACCGAACAAAAGCCTGGTAATGCGCTGATAACACAGTTTTCAGACATAATTGAACGAATAAAGTCCCAACCATCGGCTCAGAGATCCACACAAAACCGTAATGTAGGCTACACATATTTCTACTCCCCCAGCTTGAATGAGAAAGATGATATCACCATCAATAACTATGATAAAATACAGTTACACGATATCGGAAATCTGTAATTTGGTGCAGAAGTTGACTTATATATGTTTTGGGCATATAAGATTGATGGGTGAGGACACGCTAGGGTAATGTTGAAAATACTGACGATGAATTTATTTTATAAATATAGTATGAACATACAGCACCTTCAGAAGATGTTAGTAACTAACCTAGTCTCGACAACTAAAGCTATAGAGTGTCATGAACAAGTCACCAAAGATTATTGGGTACACTATTGCAACAAGATATGATGCAGAATATGTGGTAATTGGGGCAATAATACCGCTCGTAGCACGATCAGGATGTTTTTATGAAGATTAACATAAAATACAGAAACTTTCTAGATGTGGTCGTGATATGGTAGAATGTATGAGGAATCAGTAGGTTCTGGTCATGCATGCTTCTAATCAGATATAAGCTCTCACTCTCACATACTATACAATAACCCAACAGGTTCAGTTGTGTCTTGAAGTGGAGCTACCACCCTATATTGCAGGAAGAGTTATCAATGCTAAAGACAATAAGTCTTACCATATATAAAGTGATAAAATCATATGATGGACGTGAAGATATTTAGGTCCATAATAACTATATGTCTCCTCCAGACATAGTAGATTAATTATCATTCATACAGAGTATTTATTACTCATCTATTATATTATTTTGTAATAAACATTGATCATCTAATAATCTATGCAAGACACATGTATCCTACATTTCCATGCACACTGCGATGTTATCTCAGATGAATATATAACAGATAAAGTACAGAAGCAGGGAGGAGGGCACTACAGTTTCAGTTCAATGTTCAAATTCACCACTTTTGGTAAAAAAAATGCCATTCAACTATTCAATGAACACTGGTATTTAAGTATGAACAATACTGAGGTACATGATAAGACGTTAAATGTTATCACGGCAATCAAATTGTCAGATACTGACAATGTGGTAGTCGTAGGAACTGATGTAAACTTGCTCACTCTGCTTTCGAAACGTTCTCATCATAGCAATGCCTAGCTGTGTAAACCTAGAACTGGAGATATTTATCGTACCATTCAACCGTCTCAATGGCTTCCACAACACCAGTACATCAATTCTAAAAGAAAGACATTTAAATTAATACATAAACACTTAGAACTGGAACTTAAGCAAATTTGAGTATTTCAATGTATCCTCTTCGTCAATACATCTACCACAAAAAGTGGATATTGTGTCCGTTGTATTTTAGGCCTATTTAGCAATAAATACAGCTCTGGCCGGATAACAATTATTAACATCTATGAGATTGTAGTTGGAGCTTCATTGATGGACAACTGCAAAGTTCTCGTTCTCGTGTAAAAGCTTCCTGCTCAACCTGAATAACTATCACATTTAGTTTGATTAAGTATGAATAAGGACCACGAGAAAGTAGCCAATGGTGTCCTATCAAGGAGTCGCTACATCAATTCCGAAGCTGCACAAATATATGATCAATATATTGATGAGGGTGACTATTCTAGCATTATCGTTATGCAATATGATGGCATTCATGCAAATCTGAGATATACACAGCAAACCTATATAGCTACAGTGATGAAAGTAACACATGCTACTTTTGTGCAATTTCCTCATAGTTATTATGTTGTTTTTAAAAAATCATATTTTTTGCATTCACCGTAACTACATGTAACATGGAAGTTGAGTTTTTTATGCTGTGTATTTTTTTGTATCAGAAAACTATTTAGGCGCCAAAAATAACTACGACATTTAGAAAAATGGTTATAGTACTTGTTGTATAATTGGCGGCCATCTTGGATTTTTCCTTGAAACTACATGTAATATAAAAGTTAGAGGTTATTACTGTATTGTACTATATTTATTGGTATTAAAAACCTATATTTAGCCACCAAAAACAGCTTTATTTGACTTTTAGAAAAACGTTATGGTATTTTCTGTATTATTGGCGGCCATCTTGGATTTTTTGCGTGATAGTTGACCAGGTCTTAGAACATGAAATTCCTCAAAACAAAAATGTTATTTTGAACACGAAAGTCAAGTTTGTATGTCCGCTGTGCACCCAAACATGATGTATATAGTCATGATAATTGAAACTGTATCTGCTATTTTGGCGGCCATTTTGTTCTGCAATTTTGAAAGGGAAGAACTAAAAATAGAGCTTTGCATGGGGCAGATTTTAAATCAGCATATCCGAATTGTGTGAAAGCAACTGCATGACAAATTCTACTAAAAAAATGCCTTACAAACTTTAAGAATGCCTCTTTTTGAAAAATGGGCCCTGACTAGAAGGTGACACAAATGAATATGTCATTTTGTAGAAGGTAAGTAAATACAAGTCTAATTCAATAATGTTTTTTTATTTATTTCAATCGAAAGTTCATGTACTTATCATTGACAATGTCCATAGCACCTTCCATTTCACGTTTCAATGGGTTTACAATAATAATTCACGTCTCTGTGTGACCAGAACACATTAACGTATTATAGGGCTTGTCATTAAAATATATTGACCTTCGACAAATAACGGTGCGGCTATATCGCCGTGACACAAAGAATTATTCAACCAAGGTACCAATTATCTCTTTTGTGTGCTTCAATAGCCGTCTGCAACACAATGGCAGGAGATGGCTGATGGAAAACACGCATACAGCCGTACAGTTACATTTAAACACATATGTCATCTCAGAGTACATGGCTACATTTAGACCAATGTTATTTGTTATAAACAAAATGTATGACACATTTTGTATTAACATAAGTGAACAGACTTGATGACACAGTGGTTATTGGTTAAAACCATGGCAATTCTGAGATAGATGACCCCCCACTCATATATATTTTGATGCATTATGACATATTTATTAAAAATCACTGCCTATATGCAGCTGTTGTAGGGAGGGATGGTGGCGCCGGGGGTGTGGTTTGAAATTATTAATGCCGTCCCCATTGAAACACATGTAAAATACTGCAAATCCACAGGCCGATTTCAAGATTTTTCACACTCTTAACCATATAGTGTGACACATCAGAATAAAGCTTGGCATGATCTGGTTCCAACACAGGGGCGCACTGGGTATGCTCACAGACACATTTTGAGTTACGCACCCTGCCCTAGCGTGTCAAAATGTCACAGCAGTTCAAACGGGTACTACTGCCAGCATTGCCAGCAATCGTACAACTCTTTTTCGTATACAGTAAGGTCAAAACGTTCTACTAATGTTGTGCCATCATTGTCGTGCCAGTGTCCGGTAAGCGCGGAAGGAGAGGGGGGGTGGGGTAAGTGTCCGGTAGGCACGCAAAGAGAGGGGGGTGGGGTAAGTGTCCGGTAAGCTCGCAAGGAGAGGGGGGGGGGTGCACGCTGAGGACTGTATGTCCTCTTAGACACTGATAGAGTATTGCTGTCGTTAAGACTGCAAATGTTCAGTCTTAGTTGTGGCCCGTCTTTGCGATCAAACTGTCGGAGTTTGTTTATCCAATCAGAAAGTAGTATTAAGTCATGTGACTTGCAAGTCATGTGACCTGTTTTCGTCCATGGTAACTGGAAATAGCATAATGAGCTGATGGAAAAAGAGGACGAATTCGTAGACATGTCAGATGCGTGGCCTAGTGCATCCATGCAGTAATATTCTCAGGGGTTTGCAGAACAACCACAATACATGCAGTATGTATGGTTAGAATGAACTATTTTCGGTTACATTTTTTACGTTGGGCCTACATACATGTAGAAAATCGGATTTATCACCAGCACGTTTACAGGTGTCTCAAATGAAAATATTGAGTAGGTATTTTTACTTTAATTTAATTTCTGAATTATTCTTTCTATTAGTGTGCTACAACTTGCTGAAACTTGTTCTGCAATATTACTCGTTTGCCTGGCATGTCTCCGGAATTATCTCGCCAACAGTTGACATTCCAAAACGAAATAAGTAACATAAGATTTGATACGAATCTCCTGGAATAAAGATTTGCATATTCATGTATATATAGACTGGGGCCCATTGGTACACTTTTTACGTTTCCTGTTCTTTTCATTAGACTACATAGTAAAACAACCATTTACGTATAGGATAAAGCCCGAGGAGTTCTACATTCTTAGCTGTGAAAATTGTCGAGGCCGAAGACTTTTTCACAGCTAAGAATGGAGAGCCCCGAGGGTTTTAACTGATTTAAAACACATTCAACTATAATCAGATAATGAGGATTCCTCATGATCAACAGCTAGGTCACACCTGACTGATTATAGTACCGTACGCCTATTATAATTGGTCTGCACTTCAGGAACAATAACTCTCTGTTCCCGGCTTAGAATGTAGTGGTCGGACAAAGCAAATAGTGAAGTGTTGTGTTTTAATGGCACGTATATTCCACCTATAATACTAATATACTGCCTTATTACCCGTGGCCAGAGACGTAGGGCCTCTTGATGAAATCGTTTGGCTGACTGTTGCTTCCAGAACTTCCACTAGAGGGCCTACACGGTCACCACTATCTAGGTTCGCTGCTATAGCTTATAGGGCAAAGTCGGTAACAGTCTTTCCGGTGTGGCATGGTTACTTGTGGCATGCTGCCGTCGTAGAACCAGCTTGTCTGCAATTGTGACAATTGCAGACAAGCTGGTTCTACGACAATTGTCCAGGGTTCCCCACAATGCCGGAAATGCCGGCAACCCGACCGGATGAATTTTATGCCGACCAGCATGTAATAGGTCACATCCGGCTGTTATCCAGCTGGTAGATTAGCCAATATTCCTGTCGCCAGTGTCATACCTCTGGTGTCATACTGTGTACACAAAATGTACACATACACGTGCTACCCCCCCATAACCCCCCTCTCTCTTGGCCACCCGTCATGGGCTGTATGCTAAATAACATAGATGTCCCAGCAGACACGAGACATCGACCCAATGTTGGTCCACCGTCTACGACGCTGGCCCAGCATTGGAACAACATTGGGTAGATGTCTCGTGTTTGCTGGGAAGCAGAGCTGACAGCAAGTGATTGTTAGGTCACAGTGTTATGTCACGCTAACAGCGCTGAGCCGGCATTGGCCCGACGCTGGCGGAGCTGGCAATACTCGAGAGTGTGATAACAGCGTTGACGGGCCAACACTCCTTAGCGTTGCCAGTCACCGCGACACGTTGTCACTCACCAGAGTGTCACCGCGTTGGTGAGTGAGTGATAGGCCTACTAACTACTATACTTTGTTGTGTCTTAATAAAAAAATCTTTGCTTTTTTTAGCGCGCGCGCAACAGTAAACATATTATTACGCTGCTCGCGCGCTAAGTTAAGATTTTTGTGAGAACGACCGGATGATTTTTTTTTCTGTGGGGAACCCTGATTGTCTAAAACCCGCCACGACGGTCGCGCTTTAAGCAAGCGTCGGGAGTCTTAGCGGTGTGTGGGAGCCTCAAGCTTTAGTAGTCGAGTAGTCGATACTCGCGGCATCTTTATGGACTATGCCATCAATGCCATCGATAGTCTTTATTTCATTCAGCCAATTAGATAGTAGCAGCCAAAGTCAAGTAGCACCAAAGTCATGTGCCATGTTGCAATTTCAAAACAGAAAGTGAGTCATTAGAGTAAATCTGGTCCAGATTACGAACGAGAATAGTCTTACTCGTAAGGACTGGCTCGTCGTGACCAAAAGCGGTCTTGTATTTTGCCACGACCCTCCCCCCCCCCCCCACGACGATTGTTTTTTTGTCGCGTCGCGAATAGTCTTCTTCGGTATCGGCCTTAAATGTCGCCTGGGCCACGTACAGGCAGTAACACTATCTGTGCTAAATCTGAATTAGGCACTCAAACCAAGTTCTTCGATTGGCCTTCGTCTTTCTTTTGGCCAAATGCCAATAAACTGATAAATGTGTGCACAATTATTTAGCTTGGAATAAATTACGATGGCAAATGATTATAGGTTACTTGTATTATGTAAACTAGACCCCAGCAAGAGAGTCAACCAGAGGCAAATCTTAGTTCATCACAGACAGACAGGAAGACTGACTTCCGGATTGAAAAGATCGTTGGCAGTCCGGTGGCTCGGCCCTTCCGGTTGCGTCCGCCATCATTGTAGGCGTCTGACAAGCAACGCTGATTTGTCCCATAATTTAATGAATAAACACTGTCACTCCGCGGCCGGATTCACCTCGTGTTCGGCTGTACGTGATGGACCCGAAGGCACCAGACAGAAAAAAGACAAATAGCAGGTGGAGACGGTGGAGCAACACTGGGTGACCGTTGAACTGATGATTCGGTAACCAGCCTGATGGTGAACCGGCGTCACACCAAAGGCCCTCGTAACAAGGACCCGAATTGAGTTTGCGGCGTCCATTCTATTCCACGCAGTGCAAATAGGGAGTTGTAAAACAGGAAGCAACCCAAGTATCCGTGGCTAGATAACGCCCTATGGCAGCGTTAGTCTAGTCGATAGGCCGACCCTGGCGCAAAGTTGGATCAACGTTAACGACGTTGATTCAACTTTACGCCAGCGTCGGGTGAACGCTGCTGTCTAATGGCACAGCAGCTTGCCTGCGGGCCGAGATCACCTTGTTTAAAGCTGTGAGATAATTCGCTCATCCCTCAAGTTGAATAATACCCCTTTTGGCGCCAATTCCGGATCTTTTCTTATCCCTTGTCCGGGCTGTCTTCTGCGTCGCCGAGCGGGTTGGTCTCTACTTTCACTGCACACAATGGGAGATTGAAGAGTGTTTCCGTGTCCCACAGAACGTCCAGTGTAGGCGCATGGAGTGAGTAAGCATCATTGGACTTGTTTGTGTGGAAAAAGGTGACCGAACTAATATTGTTTCTTGTATACGTAAGACATAAAATATGATATGATAAGCATAATATCCTATTATCAGATTATACAAGCAGTTGTAATAACCGACCGCCTGCAGCTAAATCAGTACACATATTCTAAACGTAGTTGGTACTTAACGGCTGATTTTCGCATCAACATGGAATGTGTCGTTGAGCTCTCGCTGGATTATTTGATCACTTTGCGAGACAACTTGTCAGATACTTAACCCTTTTTGTAAAAACCATGGAGACCAAAGGGTTTTTTTTCAATTTGAAATTATCAAAAATGTCCTATTTAGCTCTTTCCGATTCATTTGAATACCTGTGTTATGGGTCTATGGCTATTATAAACATTTTTACTCTTACACTGCGTTGATCGACTTTAGTCGTCAGAATTTGACGTCTACAGACGTCAGATTCTGACGACTATAGTCGATCCCCGTGCTGTAAAGGTTAAAGAAAGGAACACAATGGATCCCCGCGAGGCTCTATATGCTTAGATCACTGTGATCTAAAGGGTGGGGTCACCATTCAATTACCCGGGTGTGGAGTCTTGGAATATCTACAAATGTTTATTTCATTTCCTATCACTAGAAGTTTTTTCACACTCTGCCTCAAGCAAATATTTATTTCAGTTTGAGTGTGGAGATAAATATTGATTTCATTTTTTTTTTTAATATTTGTAGGTCTACAGTACGTGAGAACATGAGCAATATAAGCTTAATCTGAAAGGGGGGTTTCTTTGAATATGAAATACGTTTAACGTTTTGTTTGAACGCTTCATTCTCGTACACGCAATGTTCGTCACACAGCCACGTATGAAAACATCTACGGAAAATATTTTTCATGTATTATTAATAAAAGAGTAAAAAACTTAGGCCATAATGTTACATACGGTTTTGGTTGTTTTATTCTGCATTTTTACAATATACATGTACATGTAAATGATTAAAAAACACAACCATCTCTGAATAACAAGAAAACACAGCATTCTGTCATTTTCCCTTTGAAATCCCTGGTCTCCAAGCCGGTTTCGGAGGAAGTGACTCGTCCCAGTGACAAAGAGTAATCTGGTAACATAACTCTTGATTAAATAAGTAATCTGGTTATATAGTAGTAGTCCTAGCAGTAGAATTGTGGCGTAACGTCACTTTTCGGCCGAGATGACCATTTAATTTAGGTGACTACGTTAAAAATAGTGCAAAAATGTGGATGGAAAATGAATGATATATATAGGTCTACAGATGATAAAAAGTTAGGGTGGGGTGATTGGGCATGGTGGGTTATTGAGAGTGTTTCCGTGATAAATAAATCGTGACAAATAAATCAAAGTCGCCACAAGATGGGACACAAGTGTTTCCTTATATGGGGTGATTGGCTATCATGTGACCCTCTGAGAGGGTCAGATGATAGCCAATCACTCCCATATATGGGGTGATTGGCTATCATGTGACCCTCTGAGAAGGTCACAAGATAGTCAATCACCCCATATAAGAACATGATTATTCATACCATATAAGGGGTGGTAGATCACCTTTAAAATTTCATATAATAATCATATAACTTTTTTGTATTTCCTACAAGAACGGATTTTTATTGACTCTTCTGGTTATTTCGCGGGTGAAGTAGTGGCCATCTTTTGTGAAATTGTGCATAAGTAGTGGAAAAATAGCGTCGGCTCAATGATATTATGTCTTTCTGGAGCAATGTGTCAATTTTGGTGATTTTGGTGTCTACTATGGGGTTTTTCAGGTATTACATAGTGGTGTGGTTGGAATATACCTTAGACTTTGTAATGTCCAAGATGGCGATTTGTGCAAACCAAAAATTATTATAATTTTCATTAGAATGAAAGCAGATTCGTGATTTTACCATATAGTAATTTCATTTATACGCCCGTGTGATTAGCGAACATACCTTTACACAGTCTAGATATCGAAAACCAATATGATGGTTAGTAGACAAGCAAAGTGGCCACCAGAGGGCCATGATAAGTGTTGACCATAGGGTTCACATGTAGCCTACGCCCGACACGATGGTGTCATCATTAACAGATTAGTAAATTAAAACCAAGAGAGCAGCCTGGAGGCAAGGAAAATGGCCGTCACAGAGCCACGAACGAACACAAAAAATGTATTATAACTCTAACAGAAATTGAGATCAATGCGCTTGGTGATTACCCGGGCTCTTTGGTACGGCTGACATTGTGGCATTATCAAAAATAGGCCATCAGAGATGTTGAAGCTAGCTATAGAGTTATATTATGAGACTATTGGCCTTATCCGGGTCTGACGTTATATACTATTTTTTATTGTTAATATAGATAGTAATAATACAATTTCGGGATTTGTGGTTATTTGATATTATCTTGAGAATTAAAGCCTGTGAGAATTAAAGCCGGCTTCTCGGCTTGAACACAAACGCGTATAAAGCTGTTGTTGGTGTCTGTATGGGTGTAGACACTAAAAACACCTGGTATTTTGGCTTCTTGCAGAAAATATGATAGTGCCCATAACATGCCCATAGTTTGATCCTTATCCGCTTTCAGGCCGCCTACAATATATACAATTTCTTTGGGTAATGTTGGGCCAAAGCTGGACCAAAGTTGGTGGAGATAACTTGGCTTATTTTTAATCTTGGGAAAATATGATTATGTCTACAAAATGTCTATAGGCCTACTTTGATTGTTAGCAGCAATTAGGCCGCCTACGATATCTACAATTATGGGTAAATGTTGGGTAAATGTTGGTGAAGATAACTAGACTTATTATTGTTTATACATTATTCTGACCACCTACGATCATTCTACGTATTATGACACTGATGCTAATTTATATTATTTATAAACTTGTGCTATGATTTGTATAGAAATGACTTATCCATTAGAACATCGGGGGGATCCGTGTTGTGATCTCAGTATGTTTCAAGCCCTCATATACATTTCAAGTGAACATAACGTTAGCAGAAACAACAAAAATTAACTCTTTCCAACAATTTTGAGCTGATTTAACCTTGCTGTGACATTCATATGACCTTACCATGACCTTGGGATAACTCTTTTATGAAACCAACACCGACCCATGTCACCTTGGGTCACCTCACCGACCGATTTATTGGAAGTGTTGGTCCAATAATCTATTTTCACCCATTTTGAACTGATTTGACCTTGCTGTAACCTTGAGATGACCTTGGGGTAACAACCCTGTAAAATACAACCCCAATATATTTCACAATGTATACTTGGGTTGCTCCTTATCAGATGTAATTAATGTATTGGCCATTGGTCAAAATATAACATCAGTGTGTTATTTGTACATTCTGCCATATATGAGACAGTGTTGACACAAGGGTGATTTAGAGGGGGGGGGGGGTGGTGATAAGAAACCCTCCAACCCTAAATGTTATCCCTGCAACCTCTCGGGGGTGTTTTGGTGGAGGTCCGTGTTGGGATCTAGATATGTTTCAAGACATCATATATATTTCAAGTGGGCATAATGTAGGAAAAACAACAAAAATAAGCCATTTCCAAACTGCTGTGACCTTGAGATGACCTTACCATGATCTTTGGATAACTCCCCTATGAAACACAACACCAACCCATGTCACCATGTATACTTGGGTTGGGTTCGATAGATTTATTGGAAGTGCTGGTCCAATTATCTATTTTAAAAAAAATACCAAAATCTCTTTCCCCTGACAGTGGGTATATGCCACGTTCTCATACCACCCTAGGGGTCAAGGGTACCATACTTCGCTGACCCCTGGTGACCTTGTCCATGTATGTATAATCTGCAATCTTTCCTGTTTCAAAAACTTTTTTTGTTTTCAATCTTTATGACTTTGTGTACTATGAGATTCTAATATTTTGAATTTCATTATGATATCATTAAAATTAAATTTCAAATGACATCATAAATACTTGTAACAAAGCTGCGGGGATGTACCTTATCGCATGGCGGGTCACATATTATGCTAATATATATTTGACCCTGAAATTGACCTTCTGACCTTGAGGATGGCGTCAAATCACCAAACTTTATCCAGAAATGGATTTTGCAGTCAAAATCACGCGAAAATGAGGTATTCCGCTTACTTCACCTTGAAATTGACCTTTTGACCTTGAAATTGACCTTCTGTCTTTGAGGATGACTGCAAATTCCAAAAATAGTACCATAAATGAATTGTGCAGTCGAAATTACACAAAAATGAGGTAATACAGTTGTTTCTACCCTTATTTGTTGAAAAATCATATTTGACCTTGAGATTGAACTTTGACCTTGAATTTACCCCATTATGCAAAGTGGTCAAGAATGACAAGATGTCGTCCGGCAAATTCTGAATACGTATATCCTCACCATCAATAATCAACAATACGAAAACGTTACACCCCAAAATGAGGTCTAATGCTAGTTCTGCCACACTAAAAATGTTATGGCGAGATTTAATCTATTAATATTATATGATTTTGACGTCATAATTTAAATCGCGAAATAGAACGTTTTAGAGGGAAAATCCGACTTGTCACGACCTCCCATTCGATTCCCCATACCCGAAAATGGTTAAAAGTGGTGAAAAAACTAAATGGGCAGACTTCCTACTCTGGGTCAATATTTTGCTCCGATTTCCACCAGTCTATGTCTATAATATGTGAACATGTCCATAGACTAGAATTGCAGAATTTTTTTAAACTGTTGGTTGCTGTGGCAACGTAGCAGGTGTCCCGAAAGCCCCTCGTATCAGTTATTCCTGTATTTCCCATTTCGGACATGCACGTCTGAAATTAAATCTCGTCCTTATTCCTATTTTAACTGGTAAATGTGCAGCACAAAATTTAAAAGAATGAGCAAATCTAGTCCATGGCATGGACAAATGGAATGGCAAATTGGATGGAAAGACAAATGTCACTATTTTAGAAAGTGTGGCGAAATATCCAAAAGTGTGACGATATGACATTTTTTTGACAAAAACACGTTTTTTGGTCGAAATTACTAGTGTCGAAATTGCCAATGTTGAAATCACCGGTAGTAAAAACAAGCACACATTTGACCAAATTTGTTTTATTATTCAATTTTACAAACATGCACGACACAATTGGGTAACATATTTCTTGGATAAAAATGTAACTACCCCTTTTCTAAATTATTACCAATAAACATTCAAATACACATGCGTATTATTGCTACGTTATTTCTGCTGTTCACATTAAAAGTTATCTATACATTTTATTTCCACTAATATGATAGTTATTTTAATGTTGAGCAGCGTTGCATACAGTGGCTCGACGCTAATAATAATCTGCATAGTAAACAACCAATCATACACTATAACATTCAAAGTTACACTAATGATGTAATGATTATAAAACGTACAAGGCGTCGTGATCATTGTATACAGCAGTATGATTTGTTTTAGTATGAAAATATAAACCTGATAGACACAAGTAAGACATACAAAAGTACAGTGGTAAAGTAAAATTGCACACCAATTTTATTTTCCATGTAATTGTATTTTTTTAAATTTGAACAATATTTTTAAAATTGATAATATTAATTATCTGCCATCTTATGGTGTAACAAGCAAATAACACAAATAACGATGTCAAATTGTGTTGCAGTATTATTATCAGTGATTACGCTGTATTGCTAAAATTTATTCAGCGTCAATAATTAAACCATGTAGAATCATTTACAGATCATCAGATTATACTGAAGAATCATATCTGCAATATTGTGAAGCTGCTTATCACTCTTTATCCCTAATTCAACTAAATGTAACATATTGCGATATCGTATGCACATAAGTGCACTGGTAGGTCAATACTTTGAAATAAATATTAGCCGAAGCATTGCGTATATGCGACTAAAATCTGATCTGGGATAAATAATCCAATAAGGTAATTATGAAAGTAATTTTTTTAATGCGACAAAATCGTCTACGCTTTGGAATCATTCAGACCTTTTATGATCAGACTCCATTGTAGGTGAGTTTTCACATATTCACTGGCCGAATATATTGTGAAAAATATATACATAAATAGTTCAGTATACTAATGTCTGACAAGGATCGCATACGCAAGATATTAACAGTAATATCTACTCTATACAATCAATCATAAAATATAATAATATAATATTCTTGAATAAGCTTACAATTACACTGATGATGGTATGGCTCATAGATGTACAGAACAGGAGAATTATCCGCAATATATCAATAATATGATCTTATTTGCTATACCAACATAAATAAAATTACAAATTATTTTTCATAATGCCAATTGCACTGTAATTAATCCTATGGGATAAAACTGAAACAGAAGTGTTAAATTAAAATTGTACAACAATTACATCTGTTATGTAGCTGGATATTTCACGAAAATAATTAGAGTACGCACAAGTCCACACGGGATGTGGAGCAAACTAGTTGTATATAAAATGTGTTCATTAAATTGGCATACTATGAAATGAAAGGAGCACCTTTGTATTAGCTTTGTATTAGCCTGATAACACACATACGACCTTTCTATACTACGCGTAGTGTAGCTATTTATTGCTAATGAATTTTGATATTTTGTTAATTTGACAACAATTTAAGAATACTGGCTATCAGTGTGATTATACGTGTGATGTAGAATGGTTATTGAAATGTAAACGTAGTAAAGCAGGGATCTCTTCCAGGATACTTTATTATTCTTGTTTGGTGTTTGCGGGTCATTAGATAGAGACGTGTTACCGAGAATCAGGGGGTGTTCTCAATCTCCAAATGTTTAAAGGGGCTGTCACATTGTCACTATCTGTGAGGTAGATCCCCTCACGACCCAGAATATTGGTCAAAACGGGGACAACGTGTTGGGATCTAACTGACAGATCGTGACAGTGTGACAGCCCCTTAAGGCAGCTATTGGTCGTAATACCTGGAATAAGAGAAACACTGAGCGTGTGCCAACGTCTGTCACTTGAGTCAAAGTTGATCCAGAATGCAGTATTTCATGACTTGGAAATAATTAATACAAAATAATTGAATTTGATAATTGGAAGAAACTAAAATTAAAAAAAAAAGATCATCATTCCATTTAATTAAATACAAAAATGTTATTCTATTCAATTCAATTTGCTAGGGAAGTTTTCCATATTTGCCTTGTCACGACTCTCTAATGAACAGGTGAAGATATGGAAGGTGTCTCCACCATACTGAGACTACTCGCCACAACTGAGGTCTGGGGCCCAATTCACTAAACATCCTAACCTTGATCTTATATCTTAACTTTCTCTAATTTTAAATAGAAATGTTACGATTGATCTTAACTTTTCTAATGGAAAAAGGAAAAGTTAAGATGGGATCACAGTTAAGATGTTTAGTAAATTGGGCCCCATGTCCCAAAGCATGTCTTATTTTCATTCAACCATATCCATAATGTGAATAATGAGGTAACCGATGACGACACAAAATCCTCCCCCAGCTGAGTAGTGCGGGCAACTGGAAGCTTTTTTCTTGTTGTTGTCTTCTGTAAGCATGCACATACTAGTGTAGCACATACATGATATAGCAGTTAACATTATTTTGAAAACCATAAATTTGATAAATATTTTCGGGTATTGTACACGATCACCTAAAATAAAGTTTTATGACTTGGAAATAAAATAAAGTGTGATTTAATCAGATTCATTTTCCGCGAAAACGTAGCACTCACTCACTCACCAACATACTGGATGCAAGAATTAATTCCTAAACTGCATCAATTTTCAGAAAGTTTGGGAAAATTTTGGTATATCAGATCTATACTCCTAAAGCCTAGGCCTAGCTACGGCGACGCACCTGATAAACTCCATTAGTCTATTCACTGTTTGATCTATAATTTCGTGATGAGTCGCTGCACACGTGCGTGTCTGAGACTGACTGAGTGACTCACAATGCCTACCATGTGTTGCGGTGGCGTGGGTGTAAACACAACTCCCGTCGCCGTATCGGTATGTCTAAGCTTAATTATGACTTTACCGAACTCTAATCAAGTAACAAAGTATTATTCTGATATTATATTAGCAAATAAGTGATAGGCCTTACCCTTAATGGGTCTCCACTGTCCATGTCCAACATCGTCCAAACTGTATAAAAAAGATGGCTGCACATGCGCATAACGACTTGACATCTCACACTTTCTGTAGGGAATGGGAACTCCTCGAGTTGTGGGGATGCTTAACAGGACCCCACTTATACTTAATTTATGTAATGAACAGTGTAGGGGGCCTACTTGCGCATGCGTCAGTGAGTGAATAATTTTATAATATTCTGAATCTGTGAGTGAAACCAGTGAGTGTCACATTGTCACGTGACATGTTCGAGGGGAGTGGGGACTCCCTTGAAATTTTGGCAGTAGGCATTGGGGACCTCAGGCATCAAAATGTATTGGGGACGTCGATTTCGTCCCCAGTTCCAAAATTATGTTTATACACCCTCTCCTATGTAAGGGCGAAGGTCTAAACTATTTTATGTAATTACATTTATATTTATACAAACTCTCATATGAAAGGGAATATATCTTAAATATATATAATTACATTTATGGTTATACACCCTCTCATTTGTAAACTATATATAACGCATCGAAGTAACACAGTTCATGCTAAAACACTAGACAATTGACTGCGTAGAATTAAGGAAACTATCACATACCATCAGGTGGCAATGTCATGCTCATTGTTGAAGATTGGATGTCACAGGAGAAGCCTCTCCACATTAACTTCTGAGTTATCTCTTTATACCATAGTGCAGTATCCTCGTCACAGTACTTCACATTAATCGCGTGCTTACAAGATAAATAACTGTCAATGGCTCTACAAAGAAGAGTGATCAACCTTTAAAAATAGCTCCACTGCTAAATTTATATCATCAGAGCTCACCGTGGCAACCTTGATACATGTATATATATCGCGAATAAAATATTGAAGAAAGGTCGGATTATTTATCAGTGGGCAGATTTAAGACAAAATGTTAGGACGATGTCTACCATACCGTGCTATTATATTTGTTTGCTATGTTTGCCATAGAATGAATGAATGAGTGAATGAATGAATGAAGCAAAGATTTTGACCACATTAACTGGTACGATATTTATGTGACATCAACATGCTTTATATGATTTTATTGCCATGATGCTGGCTTTGTCATATAAAATGTTGGCAATATTTAAGTGACATTATTTTACCATTAAACGCACTATTAAATTTATTCTATTCACATCCCAGCCTATGATTTCTTTACTGTTTGGAAACGTGCTGAGCATGGCAGCTTTCATCGTGACAAGTCAAAGCCATATATAGGCCTACACGTGCATACTGTGGCATACAACTTGATAGCTAAAGGTGGGCAGAGTCAAACAACTGCTCATTTGAAAAGTGGGCTGGTACTGTTTGCATTTGCACAGTAGACCTGCCCTATGCTATTATAATTCTTCCAGTAAGTTTGGACGTTTGGATTTCAGCATTACATTGATAAAATAGGCTTTGTACTTCGATCAAACGTTCTGGCAACATGTGTGTTTGCTTAGGTGCCCCAGTAGTATGCATCGTATATCCACCATATTAAGTACCACTTTGAAAGTATATATTTTTTATTTGGTTACCTTGCTGGGACTAATATTTCAGTACCCGATGTACACCAATAAACACTGTATACACACGTTACATGATGGCTGATTTTTGATGGCCGATTACATTGGGTGGAGAGACTGGAGAACATTGTCATATTGTCGGTGACTGGCAGATTTTACAGAGAGTCTCCGTCCAAAACAATTTCAAATAATGCCATACATTTAATAGACGCCTGACCCCCACAAAATGATAACAAAAGATTTCTCAACGGTTTTCTGTCTCACTGAACATAATGAATGGCAGAAAAAAATCTATCAAAATCTGACCACTAAAAATTAAAATTGGTTCATCTCAAATATGGCCACCGCCATTGCCCATGCAAATCGGTAGTAGTAGTAGTAGTAAATCATTGCTTTACGTCACTTTTCGGCACAAATGGTCTTTTAAGTGACATTATAATACGATAAAAACGTTGTAGTCAATTGATGAATGATGTACAGATAATGATGTGAGGGTGGGGGTGATAGGGCATGGTGGGTTATTGAGAGCCTTTCCCTTCGCTCGCCCGATAAGGGGTTCTGGGCATGTCTAGGGAATCTATCCCCAGATATGCCCAGATGAAAATCGGTAAAACCATTCTAAACTGCCTAAAATTGTACGATTGATGCAAGACTATTGTTTATAACCTATGTTTTTAAGAGTTCGGGAACTTATTAGCTACAATAACATGTTGGCAGTGTCAATACTCTAAGATGGCGGTGAGGGTAGGGGCAAAATTCAAGGTAATTTAAAGGTAAAATATGATTTTTTTCGTGTAATCTTGACTAGAAAATCAATTTCTTACATATCAGATATCAAGATCATCTTCAATGTCAAAATGTCAATTTCCAAGTCGAATAATCGATAATATGATTTTTTTTCAAATAAAGCTAAAACATGATTGTGTTATACCTCATTTTTATTTTGACTGGCAAATCCAGTTTGTGATTCAAGGTGACCTTTAAGGTCGATTTCCTGAAAATATTATTTGTAACAAATACAACATTAACATTTTTATTTTGGTGATTCAAGAACATCATCAAGATCAAAAAGTAAATTCCAAAGTTACATCTTGTGGCTTTGTACCTGTGTGTAATCTGCATAAAATATATTTACACAAAAATCGTTCCATGGTCAACATGTAAAAATAGATTGTTTCAAGATTAAAGGTCTTCAATGTCAAAACTAAAATTTTAAGGTCAAGTAATAACAAGTGGAATATCTATTTTTCGTGTTAAAAGATGTAGCCGACATAACCTAACCTGCTGGAAGATCCATTTCTGGTATTACTTTAGTGATTCAATTTCATCTTTAAAGTCGAAAATAATGTCAATTTTCATGGTCAAATGAGCCAAAATATGATTCTAACAAATCCAAATAACACATAATGTAATACTTTGTTTAAATTTGATTTTGACTAGAAAATACATTTCTGGTAGTAGTTTGATCCAAAGTTTTATTCCAAAACAGTTTCCACAAATAAAAATAGAAACAAGTGTAGGCCCAATACATATCTTTGATGTGGTTTTAACTGCATTTCTTGTAGTATTTTGATGCTTCAATGCATTTCATGTTTGTGGCTATATATTACCATTTAACGCCTTTTACTGCTCTGTCGTTCTTTGACGCCTCTCTGATAACGCCTCCCTGTCGCCCTTTACTGCCTCTCGGTCGATTTTTAATGCCTCTGTGATGCCTTCTAACGCCTCCACATCACCTCTTGATTCCTATACCCGTCACATTTTAACGCACCCACGTCGCACGTCGTTTCGTCGCCCTATATGCATTTGCGTTGCCCTTTAAATGCCTCTGCGTTGCAATTGAAAGCCTTCCCGTCGTCATTTGACTCTTCTCCGTCACCTTTTGAAGTGGTTTCATCGCCCTTTAATGTCACCACATTACCATTTAACGCTTTTCCATTGTCATTCAACGCTTCCTCATTGCCCCTTAACTCTTTCGCAGCGAAATTATTTCAAAATTGTGACGTCACATTGTGTAATTATTTGAAATTGACCCTTTTATTGCCAGATCCGTCATAATAGTAGGGTGAAAAACTTAACTTTCATGACCACTTCCTGGCTAAGATTTTTTGATGATTGATTTGACTTCCTTGAACCTTCTAAAAAATATTTAGCCCCTGTGTCCCTCGCAAAAATCCCGGCATTTTTTTCTAGAGGCGTAAATCCAAAATGGCCGCCTGCGTCATTATGAAAAAATAACTTATGACATATAAAAGCTTCAAATATGAATAAATACACTTTTTTGGCTAATTCGACCACAAGGAATCCATTTCTGAAGTCAATTTGTTATTAAAACACATTTCTGACCCTAAAATCCAAGATGGCCGACAAATTTGGATAAAAGATCCATTTTTTAAGCGAAACAAAATTTGAACCCCTTTCAGGGTGGTATGAATACAACAGTTAATATGCCTATGGATGAATGCATAGCTCTAAATAACAATCACAAATTACAATAAAAAAATATAAAATAAAAAAATAAAATAGAATACAATTTAGCACGTATATGTCGTATATGAGCCTCCACCGCGTGAATCGAGGAACAAACTGTATACTAAAATTATAACATATGTATTGGATTACACCTTCTGCCCGGCTATGTTCTGAATCCTCAGATTCTGATGAATATGTCATGCTATTCTGTTCACCATCATCTGGTTTTATTTTCATGCCAGCTTCACTTAGCCTTTCCGAGACGAGACTATGAGCCTATCCGACCAGCTACTAACCTCATCGAGTGGCTGCGTCCAGTGTCGTACTTCGCCCAGAAGGTCACTATCTGTCGCCTCCTGCGCAAAAAAATAGGACTTTGTGGTTCGTGGTTCCAATCTGCTGATGCGTTGCATCCATTCAAACAAACATGTTCACGAAGGGCTGCTGCACTGCTCTTCAGTCATGGTTAACGGCATACTCGTATCAGCCATGTTGTACTTCTTTTTCGTGTCTCATTCGTGTCAGCAATAGATAAGTTGTGCTTACAGGATAAGCTACATTCGATCAAACAGAGGCCAGAAGAAAACACCACGGCATACATCTTGCGATTTTTATCTGAAGCCAAGCTCGCCTACCCCACAGCATGGGCGATGGGTGAAGAGGGTAAAGTAGTCAGCTTCCTAAAGGGATTCACTGACAGCGCCTTTGCTGGCCACCTGTTGATGAGAACAGTACACTAATACTCTCGGAACAGCAACAGAGGTGGCCCTGGAAAAGGAGGCTGAACGGAAAAAAGAACACCAGGTGATGGACGAAGAACCCATAGAGGTTTGTGCGGCACAGTCAAACCAGGAGTCGGCAGATGGGTTTCTGTCGATTCTGGAAACCGTGCAGAGACACATGGGGCAACATGGATAAGCAGGTGTCCCGCACAACTACCGGCACCGAGATGAGTCAACACCTTGCAGCAAACAAGAGAACGCAGTTAGTATTGTGGACCACGCACACAGATACACAAAGGACGGTGAACCTGAACCCCAACCACTGTGCCAACAAAGAGCTGACAGGGTGTCGTGAACAGCCGACCAGCCAATCTGTGCATGCTGCAAAGGGGTAGGCCATTACGTTGTTTCAAGCCAGACAACGTAACGCTTCAAGGGAACACTAATAGCAGTATAGCTAGATATTGCTGGAGAGCAGGTCCATGCCCTACTCGATACTGGTGCTGCCAGATCACTCATGGCTGAATAAATATCTAATGTGTCTCAAACTGGGATGTCTGTCATTACTTTGGCCATGCAGTCTGGTATGCAAACTTGGCGGAACTCCCCTGCCAGTGATCAGTGAAACAGAAGTCAAACTCATGGATGCCGACGCGCTCCAAGTACTGGTCACAAAAGACTTCCCACATGAGTTGCTGATAGGCAGTGATGCCATCAGCCGAGGGAATGGGAGAATAGATTATGGAACAAGGAAAGTGACATCGTTTGGTCAAAACTTCAGCATTACGCCATGTACAGACGTCATCCCCCATACAGCCTCTGTCTGAGAGCTGTTGCCAATATTGCATTGATGACGTCATAAAGGGGTATACAGACGATTTTGATGAGGACCTTTTCAACCTTGGTCACTGCAACTCAATTACCCTCACTATCAAACGTAATGGCTGCTGACCCATTAAACTGAGGGCCCACTGTACACCCCCCTGATTAAGGAAAGTGGTCAACGATATGATAAAAGCGGGTGTAATCTAGATTTCAACATCACCATGGGCGGCGCCGGTCACATTGACCCCCAAAAAGATGAATTATGCCTAGATCTTCTGCATCGACTACTGTAAGCTTAATGCGGCCACGGTAAAAGCCTCAGACTTCTACTGCCTGCCAAGTTGTTTTCGACTTTAGATCTCAAAAGTGGATACTGGCAGATTCCAGTAGCACCAGAGTATCGATACAAAACAACCTCCACTTGCCATAGCGGCCTATTTGAGTTCAAGCAAATGCCGTATGAACTGGCCAACGCTTCAGCCTCTTCCAACGCACCATGGACAGGGGGCTACATGGACTGATCAGTGTTGTTTTGTCTCCATTGATAATATAATCATATACAGCAGAAATGCTGTTGAGCACACGCCTCCCCATCGCTCTTCAGCAGTCAGTTGAACAAAAATGTAAGGATTTATTTTCGCTCATATATTTTTGCTCAAAATAACTTTTTTATTTGTTAAAGCTTTCCTATTGCCATTTGACGCATCTGCGTCACCCTTAACGCTTTCATGTCGCCCTTTAACGCTTTCCCATCGCCATTTAATGCCTCCCCACCACTTTATAAACACCCAGTCACACTTTCATGCCTTTTTGTCTTTCTTCAACGTCTCCACATTGCCCTTTAAGCCTCTTCGTTGCCTGTTGGCGCATCCCTATTGTCTTTGAAAGTGGCTTATACCTTTTTTTTGCCTTTCAACGCCCATTTATAGACCTTTAACGATTTTCCATTGCCCTTTTTAACGCCTCTCCGTCGTCATTTAACCCCTTCACATCACACATAAACGCCTCCCCGCCGTCCTTTAGCGCCTCTTCATCGCCTTTTAATGCCTTCCCATGGCCATTGCCTTTCCCTTTTCCTAGTGATGCTGTGTTATTCATTGTAATTTTTGTTTTAAAATGACGTTTTCACAAAGTTAAATCGATTGTTTTACCTTGCGCATGCTTTATCATTAAAAACCTATCAGAATTAGATTATCCAGTGAAAATCACACCTAAACGAGATATTAATATGCATTGTGTAATTTTAGGCATATATGTTGTTCACCCTTGCCGAAAACTGGTTCCTTTTTATGTCGGGAGATGTGAAAAGTGTAAACACATGTTTTAACTTGATCATGTTGATAGAAGAGCTAAATAACACAATGTACATCTATTCCTATATAACTCCCAGTCAATGGATATTCAATCTTGTTGCCATGACAGCTGTGGGTTGTATGGTCTAAGATATATATATTTGAAAAAGCAAACATAGTGCGTTTCAAAAATATCATATTTTTCGGTGACGAGTCACCAATATTCGAGCGAATGACATTAAATAAAGGTGTAATAACTGTTATATCCAAGAACTTATATATACGTTACGTTCAATATACCTATCAGTATACAAATACATGCACCTTGTAGTAAGGTTGTAATTCGGACATCAGGACATTGTACTATAGAATATTACGACACATAAGATTTTGAGAAGACATAAAACAGCACTTATACCCTAAATTATTCATAGCACTTTCCTTCTTCTAGATTCATTAGCGGCCATCTTGGATTTAACACCTTTCCTGTAGTCATATTTTCATATTTGGACTTTTTCCCCTGCTAAAAACAAAACCACTGAAAAAACTTTTGTTATATTTTTGGGCGGTTTGAGTGAATATTTGCATAAATCGACCTGCCTATATATATGTTTGAGAGCAATGCCAGTCACCTTTTGAGGATAATGGAGGGGGTACGATAGCTACCGGTAATCATCTGTTGGTAACGAAAACAATATATAGGCCTACTCACCCACACGATATCGGCAAAGAACATGATACCTGTTCGGCATATTCCCTTAACTTTAGGCATTTATCCATGTCTTCAAAAACTGAAAAATAAGAAACTGCATTTAAATTTTAATTTACTGTCAAATGAGGTCTGAATTGCGTATAAAAACATTGCATATAAAACTATCGGCTAAGATGAGATAACGTCAACACATTTCAGAAATTGATAGAATACAGTCTCTTAAATAAAAACAGCATTCTTCATGTTGATTACGTTTTGTATCTTTAATGCCCTCAATAGACTATCAACAACATTTGAGCATCCAGAAATGGCATAATATGCATCACAGAGCATACTTTGTTTTTGAATAAATGTTATCCAAAATAAGATGGTTTGACTTTGCTATATTAAACCTTTGTTGTTCTGAATCAGATAATTTTGTGAAATGAAATGAATCGGGCTTTAGGCCATCTTTGTGCACATATAGGCTCAACTGGGCCAGGAGAACCTCATGAGGATGGTGAGATGATTGAAATGACACTGTCCTCCAGACACATAATTTTGTGAAGGATCATTTGACACATGAAGTGCCATTAGTATAAACATATTTATTTGGATTTCTATGTAGCACATAATTCTGCTAATACAAAGGATCTCCGTTAAAGTTAAAAGTGCCATTCGGATTAGATAAATGGCAATATCATCAGAAGTATGTTTTAAAATATGTTTTGTCGACGTCGAAAGCGGTAATGTGATGAGCTAGTAAAAATGACCTAACATTATGCATCACCCGAATGTCTGCACAAAGTCATAATTTGTCTTTGTCTTTTAGGATCATTTTGTAATCAATGACCACATATATATAGGGCCGCTCGCAGGATATAATAATGTTATAATGAGCAGGCAATTATTTGAAGATAATAATATTTCACTTGCGTTGTGTTTGTCGACATAGGGTAGGGAAAAAATCACTGGATGGTTTCCACAATTCAGGCAATATGTGGGGGCATTGCTCCTCGGCAATCTCCACGGCCTCTTCCCAAGTATAGATGAAAGCTTCCCTCGAGTTTGACCTGATGGACACATAACATCATCAATCAATTGTCTAGCTGCTAATGGTTTTATTATTCATTTACTTTCTACCTTGACAAAAATCGTGCGAAATATCACATTTTATATTAGATTTACTCATTATATTCCATTTGTGACAAAGAAGTAGACAGTGTTAAATGTTAATATGACATCGGGGTTGGTGGTACCGTCATCGCTTAATGCTTCAAGATTGTCAGCGACATATTCTGCTCCTTCCACCTGCGATTCTACATGGTAACGATAATTACAATCGCGTTAGTGGTGGTGGGTAAAAAATATCTTGCCATTATACAATGAGTTCATGCATATTTAAAGCTTTTTACTGGCGGCCCAATGCTCAAATGTCGCCCCTGATGGGATTGAAGTTAGCTCATTTCCGTTGTTCAGTTGGACACCACAAGTCAGGTTAGCGATACATATAGTCTAGTAGTGCATTGCTGAAAGACGCATAAGAACGGATTTATCTCAACACCAAAAGTAACCAAGGTTTGACATGATAAGATGGTAGTAGGGACCTTCTAGAACATCTCCAGGTAGTGTGTACAATTAAATTAACATTTTTATATAGCATTTTTAGGTTAGGGGTGTGCTTTATGCTACGACGAGAATAAATATGTGTATATAATTCGCAACCTCTTTGCCAAGACTCAACCAATTTGAAAGATTTTGCCACCAAAACGTAATAATTATGTTTATTTTTTAAAGTAATAAGATAAAAGTATTAGAACAATTCTCAGTCATGAATGTCAACAATGGTCACAACTCCAGGCCACATAGATCTTAGCAAGTGTTTTGTTATCACATTATCTGTACCTTATTATCATTTGTTGATTTATTAAATTAACCAAGGTTTAGATTGAGTGAATGTAAGTTTAAAGTCTCTATAATAACCTCAACTAGAAAGTACAGTCTAATTTTGGTATAAATATTTACTATATATATATACATATATTCACACATATCATACATATACTAGGCTGCACCCTAGAGACAGGTCTATATGTCGCCACATCACATACGTCATGCATATAGAAGACACTGCAGACAGACAGGTCGCCACCTCGTACACTTTATACATCTACTACCCCAAAGAGACAGGTCGACAGGTCGCCACCTCATACATCTGTTGACCTGTCTCTCGGGGGCAGTATACAGGTATATGTATGAAGTGTACGAGGTCGCGACGTATTTGCATGCCACTTTTACCAGAGGTGTCTCTCGTGCCAAGGAACAATTGGTTAGATCCGGATTACGTTCCAGACCCGATCCGGATAGCACAGATTTGCATGAAACTTTTAACAGAGTGAACCAAGGATCAATCCATTTAGTTTTGTGGATCATCCGGATCGTAATCCGGATCCACGATCCGGATTATGATCATTAATTTCTGAT
Organism: Flabesymbios commensalis; assembly: GCA_964017125.1. Taxonomy (NCBI): domain Eukaryota; kingdom Metazoa; phylum Annelida; class Polychaeta; order Terebellida; family Flabelligeridae; genus Flabesymbios; species Flabesymbios commensalis. Next base: position 80,824,381 of record OZ024904.1, on the reverse strand, counting down.
TGACTGTCTAATTTACAGATAGGATATGCAGAAACGTATTTTTTCATTAGGATGGAGCAGCCTTCAGGTGACCAGGCATATAGTTGGTAGAACGATGGTATCAAATACATACATGTATAATTCTCTGGGGTGATTAACTTGTCTATGTCTTTTTAAAATGCTGAACATAGCTGTAGTCCTTTTATATAAAAATATGGTGTTGTGTTGTGTTCAATTTAATTTCACACTACACAATGTTGGCTTCAAATGCACCCCCCTCCGTTCAGTGTTTCAAAAACATAACAACATCCATATTTCGGCCGAAATGCGCCATTTGAAGCCTTAATAGATTACGATATTTCCCGGAATGGATACTGAATTCTCCACTGCAGGGTACACGAGTCGCTTTGGTCATATAAGCTGGGATATAATACAACTTTCAAGGCAATTAACATATGTGGTTTTATAATATGGCATTTAAACATGTTAACTTACTTGAACAATTAAAAGAAGCAAATATAAGCCAACTAACCTGCATGGTTCAGGGAGTAAAGCGCTCGGGGAAAATGATGCGTCATTAAAAATGTATGTTAATGAGCTGAAAGACTGAATACAAACACCCAGATCCAAAGTGCACGCTCCTGGGACTGTAAGAAAAAAAATGATCCGGCTCGTTATAATGATAATATAGATATAAAATACCGAAAAAATATAATAAATAATGCATCATTGAAATACGGAACGCTATCGAATATCAGTGTTGAGGGGACACGAAATCTGGCAAATCTGGCAAAAGATATCGAGTAATATTGATATTTCGTAATTATGTAGATAAGAAAATGTCCAGAGCAGTCATGTAATACTCCCTCATCTAACATGTCTAACATTGGCTATTTTTTATCATCGATTCAACATATTTACATCCCCTCGGCTCTGTATTATGACGAATAATTCCTCCATGCTCCCATCGATTTAATGTATTACTGTTGGTCAAAACAAATATTCAAAATTCAAAATATTTTTAAAACTGGTTATAACGTATTGAATAATTTAGACAGCTGATCAAATCTTAGTCATAATATGGTTTGGTTTTGAAAACAAATGAATAGGTATAAGATTATGCTATCTGCTACTTCTGGCTAACTAGACTATAGGCCCCTAATTCATAATCGTCATAATTAATGAATTCACAGAAAACACATTCTATCCATGTCATGTTTTGTATTGTCAATGGAGTGATTATAGCATCTTGGTGTAAACTACATTGAATTGTGTCAATGTAATGGTAGAATGCGCCTCTTGGCTTTGTGTCCATGTTAATTTTGAAAAAAAAACCTGAATGATTATAATCATACTAATATTATTATCATGACTATATTAGCTTTCTTGGATCAACATAGAATCAAGTAATTGAAATAGATTTATACTTTTTGTCTAGTGTGATTTTGAAAAAGCTTGACCTAGCGTATTTCTGATGTATTTTTCATCATACCAAGTGACATAATTTAATGCTTATTGACCTCGATTTGTTTAGATATTGAATAATAGTGTAGAAAACACATCTCATAAAGTTTCTTATTTTTCTTTCTCATTTACACCAGGATTTATATACCTAGAACTTATTTAATGTTGTAGAGGTGTTATTATTATGGGGATGGAAAACTGTCGGTTGTAAAGTTTTATCTGTGTGCACTACCTATGTATGAGCTATTTAGTAAATGTATTTGATTAACAAAAAACGTTATTTTAAAATATTGAGAATATAGAAAACTGTGAAAATTGGTTAATTGGCTCGATTTTCTTTTGTGATATACCATTTGAACTGGTTTGGTGGTCAGTGAATCCATCTAAACCACTCGTAGACCATAATTTAACGAATGTTTAACCCGTTTAGCACAAGAGTCTATTTTATCGAAGGTCACCCTTGTGATGTCATTGGGGAAAAATATTCTTTCTAAAAATAATGCTTTATTATCGACAATAGATTGGAATCAGAACACTAGCAATGTTAATGTAACACCTCCTGGTCAGTTAATTGGTCAGTTAATTTTTTTTTTCTAGTTATTCAGGATGGCGTCAAAGATGGCCGCCGGTATATTGTTAGATTTGAGAAGTGGTGTTAATCGGTCAATTCTTCCCAATTCTCTTTTGTAATACACAATTTTAACTGGTACAAAGGTTAGTGAATCATCTAGAACATCCCCTGAACATTAAAAACTTTTAGCATAATAAGATAATTTATTTAACCCTTTCCCGCCCATAATTATGACGTTATTTAAAAACAAAAACTGTGCCGGAAATGGTTAAATACCGGCGCTAAGGTATCCCCTGTAATGTCAACCAGGATAAGATTATCATTTATAATAATTATTTTCATTATAATTGATCATCCATGAATCTGAGTTAAAGCGAAATAATAGGAGGAGCACAATAACAAGGACACAAAAATGTTTTTCAGTGAATTTGACGTCATTTCTAATCATTTAGAAGATAGTTCCTGCACCCCTTTGAACAAAATTTAAAATGATCATGACCGAACACGTTCAAAACCACTTTCACAAACGACTTCGCAATACATATACCTCTCGTCAAGAATGTTTTGTGGAGCTGAATAATTATTAGGCTGTTCTTTTTATATATTGTGGCTTCTTTAATGGAAAATCGAAGACGATTGCCAGGCAAGACATAACTTTGCAACCTTCATATTTGCAAAAAAATCACGAAATAATAATAATGTAGGTTTGTACATAAATATATGGGTTACTACATAATTATTACTGGCAGATAGTTGTCAGTATGCTATAATAAAATAATATGTATATCAGAACACGTCTCTTTATGCCAAAATGTAGGATGGCACACTCAAAACCGACGAACACGAGGTCCTAAAATTAGTACATTGCCCAGCCCAATACAAGCTATTACCATTACTATCATAATAATTAGCTTTTAAAACACTGGCATTCACCAGATACATGAGTAGGGCTCAAATTACAAGACATAAATGTTCATTTACACTCTGCTGCTCACCATTTACACTCTGCTCATTTTTCTGAACATGCGACAGTGCCATAATAATAATACGTTGTATTCAACAGCTGGTATCTGAGGTGCTATGAAGCTAATATAATCATAGACGCTATTTTTATACGCGGCATCTTGGGTTAATTTTCTATGGGATACACATACCTGGTGTGTCACTGCATCCATTTTCATCACAGCCGCAATTAGAATAGAGCGAGGTGGCTGTGAAAGAACATGCTAATCATTAAAACAAACAGCTTTGCATTTACTATGTGTTTTTAGAACATACATGTACTTTACTTAACCGTTAATGATTTACAATCCGCCGTTTTGTAATGTGACACACTGATAAAATAGGTGTCATAAGAACATCTGATTCTTAGACAAAATAATATTTCAGATTTCAAACAACCAACGTCTCATAATTATGTGCCATTCGTTTGGGTGACACATACGACACTCTGTTAGGGTACGATATATGGATAATTGCATATCATTGATATGCTACATGCAGCAAACCTTCAGTGGAGGTTATTTCTGGAATTTTAAAAGTAGGATACGTACATGTAGTTGGGGCGAAAGTGCTACCACAGTACGACGTGCCCCTGTAGTATTTTCTCACAAGACGTTCTTGCCATAGTGCTATGTCTGAGTCGCAGTACTTTGATGTTATCGTATGTATACAAGATGCGTACTCGTCAATCCCCCTATAACCATGATAACAAAAAATAATAGTCGATGTCATTCAAATACCCTTATTCCACAAGATAGTAGTATCGTTTCTATTGATGCGTCTGACTTAAATCTTGTCAGGATGCCGCATTTACCCTTAGCACCTGACCGCGCACATCGTATGGTTTGAACTAGCCCCGCTCGCCTTAAGTATAGATTAATCTAGTGACACAACACATCTAAGGTGCGGATCGAAAGAGGGATAAAAAGACGGACAGGCGGAGATCACGACGATTAATGCAACAATTAAGGAATGAAGAGATGTAGTAGCACGGTCTGATCCAAAAGTGTAGCATCACTGCTCTATCACTGTGTGTCGGCAGGAGTCCTAAGAGGGAAGATTCCTGGACCCCAATTATGTTATCAACTTGCCAGGGGAGTCACTACATATTACTACGTCGAGTAGGATCGATGCTAAATATCATTTAGTATCCATCCCATTGGGCTCCAGAAGTAGCATAAACTAACCACATAATATATAAAAATCAATAGTAAAACTAGCCAAACACATATGTTCAATAAAAATGATAAAGCTGATGCCACGTGAGAAAATAGTACAGTGAACTAACTTCCAGTAGAGGAGTGACAGTGCACTGATCCAGGTATCAAATTTGGACCACACGAATACAATTTCGTATTAAATGATAATCCTTGGCTCATCAGGTCAAAACTGATATTTGAACTTGGTGAGACTAGGATCCGTAAGTAAAACTAGAGAAATGGTCAGGCTAAATTAGTCCACTGAACTCAGATTCTGGGAGGAAGAAATACAATGACAAAATAGCGGCTGGTAGAGCATTTTTGTCACACCAGTACATAGTGGAACTGATCACACCTGTTCAAAGAACAAGATGTTCGCATAAAGGTTAACACCTTATTCGTTGGACTAGTGGTGCGTGTAAAAAATAAAATACGATAAAATCACTAACCAACATGAAAATGGTAATTCACAGGCCTGAAATTCATTTTCCTCCTTCAATAGCAGACAGTTTTCAAGTCTTTCATATACTTGAACATAAGATAATTAAAAAATCAGTTTAAAATCAACCTTATTTTTATTAATACTGACATGTGTCAACAGAAAATATTAGAACTCAGTCTAGTTATATTAAAATAGCAGCATATAGTCATATATCTAAGTTGCCGCCATTTTGCTATAGTTAATCCTTACACAGCTCAGAACGACTGTGTCGTTTTAAATCTGTTTTATTGCTCTTTTAAATCGTAGTTTGTGTGTTTAACCCTTTAACCGCCGGTGCCGCATATATTCGCGTTTTCTTTTTTTATTTGCACATTATGTACCACCGTTTGAACATGTTAAAGATAAAATGTGCCATCAATCAGCAATATTTGAAAACAGTTGACCTCCATTTAGTCAAATCTGAATAATTTTCACTCACTTGAAGTTGTGGATCGCGTCAGCGAGACACAACTTCAAGTGGGTGGAAATTCAGATTGAATAATTTGGCGGTTAAAGGGTTAAACATCAACATTTGCAAATTTATCGTTTCAAATTAACCACATATGAGTAATTTTCACCCACTTCACAACTTCGAGTGGGTGATTTTTTAATGCAGCGTTTTAAGGGTAAACCTAGTGTACTCACTTTCGATTTCTCCACAAAGGATAGGCATCAGAATTTCATGATCTCTCCAATTCGATGATAAGCTGGAACATTGGTGATCAGCGATCTCCTGTGCCGCTGACCACGTTTGAATGAAAGATGTTCTTGTAGCTTGGTCGAAGGTTCTACAAATAAAAAGCGGTGATGCAGTTATTATGAGTGTAGCAAGGTAAATTAAAAGTAGACGATTCAATATCTTAAAAAGTAAAGGGTCAATTTCCCTGTTAATATACACTTTTAAATTATATGCAGTTAATATTATAAATTAAAAAAAATATTTCATAAATATTTAAATTGAAATTAACTTGGGAAGGTAACTATTACAGCCGTCAAGCTTTGACCCCCGGATGCATGTATGCATGCATGAAGTAGATAATTAAAATATCTACTTCATAAAAAATTATGTGTAACGTATTATCTTCGGTGATCTTCGTGCTTCAATATCCCAACTGTAATAGCGTGCTAAGCCAGCTACCTCGCATATTCAAAGATAAGCTATTTAACGTCATATCTGTCAAATATTATCGTTAATCAACCATTATTACATATAATATATAAACAAACCTGCAGAGCTCTGGTAAATCTTCACTGTTCCGACTCCCTGTAGTAAAATCTCGAGGCCAATCAACAGATGTAAATATTTCCACACAGCTCATCAGCTCGTCTGTGCATTTATCTAATGCTGATATTAGCGAAAATATATTTGGTTAATAAATCTAATATATATAAATATATTTTTCAAGATAACTATCGTAGCGATTTAGTTTCCATAATACTATTTAATATTGTTATTGTTATGAGTTTTTATTTTCAGAGATGTAAACGTTTTGTTCGTTTCATGTTGTTCCACCGTCTGAGACACTGTCACAGCATGAAACCAACAAAATGGTCCTATTTAAAACCAGACATTCTCGCCACACCTGTTGTGCAAAAGCAAAGACAGTATCTGCTTAGTTGGCAAGTAAGTAGATACTGCTTTATTCCTTTGATACCAGCTCCTCCCCAGATTATGCAACACTGCACCTAGGATATGGGATACTACCCCTCCACATGTACCCCCCACACATCGTACCCACACCAACTTTTTTAGGCCTTGGTATGTCTAAAACATGAAATAAGATGTTAAAGCTGCATAACTGTTTTGTTTATTTTGACCGAAATAACCTAAAATGTTCAACACAATCATTCATATATTTTTAAAGCCTTTATAAATGGACAAAATCGATGTAAATGTAGCTGGATTAGATCACGACGCCATACACCATCAAGTTATATGGTGTGGTAAATATGTAAGTAATACTAATAGTGGTTAATTGTGGGCCAATATACTGTTACATTAGACCAACATCAAACTCCTTAATAACAAACACGAGACGTTGAGCCGCATTGGTATAACGCTGGGCCGGTGGGCCCGAATTAGTTTGACATCGGATCAATGCCTCAATGCCTCGTGTTGGCTGCGATGCCAAGCCCACACAAACCACCGGTTGGTGTCCTAAGACTAGGTCAGCCCCATGATAACTCAGCAGGCACGAGTCACTGACCCCTTGATGGCTCAATGTTGGCCAAGCTTCGATGACGCTGGTACAACATTGACCCATCAATGGTTGAATGCCTCTTGTTTGCTAGGAACTCAGCTACCGGTACCGTAGGGTTTTTTTTACAATTATTTTATTTTACCGCATTTCGCTATTTATATAACTGTATGTGATGACTAACGATGAAATAAAATAGTCTGATATTTTCGAATAACATAGTCACTATAGATCGTGTTTCTCTTGTCATTCAAAATTCACTTTGAATTCACTCATAGCATTGCCACTATATTTTGAAATGCCCGTGAGGTATCAAATAAAAGACTACGCAAAAAACGATGATTTACATCACCCTGAATTTGGTGTAATTCGGACTGCAATTTCTCACGGTCGGGGGGAGAGCGTCTTAATGGCGGGCCAAAGGCTCAGATGCTGGCCCACACTTAAAAGTACCCACAGGGTCCTCTTTTTCAAGTGAGTGACATTCTCTATACCGGTACCGAAATTAAACATGACATTATATGCAGATATGACTCATATCACACAAAGTAATAACTTCTAGATATGTCTAACTGACATGAGACAATACATTTTGTACTGTGAAATGTATCTATGACCATTAAAAAAATAAGAATAATTTTAAAAGTCTTCCACTCTTTTTTTAATGATGACCGTTATCTGCCGCTTGGTACTTTTAATGTCCTGGTTATACAGACAATGTGTCTTACTCCGCTGTGATCAGGTCTTTGTTTTGGTGGGGCAACAATAGCAAAAAAACAACAAACTTAAATCCTTAATAACTCAGTAACCGGAGCAGTAAAATAAAAAAATAAAACACCATTCTCCATGGATTGATCTTTTGATTAAAATAAGCAAAACAGTTATGCAGCTTTAACTGTAAAAAATAGAGGCGACGTTATATTTGACCGCTTAATGTTTGTCGTTGCTGTTCTGGTGTACCAATCTCTACATACAACTATATAAAAGATAATTAAATGTCCGTTCTAATGTATATTGCAAGGTGCAATGGAGTAGCCTGAATAATAAATCTATCCACATACGTTGAAAGATAATCTTTATTACAAAATCAACAACAAAACAAACTAGTAATCAACATGGTCAATGGAAACGACTTAAAAAAACATAATTATTGATCATATCTATATTTTACCTATGTTTTCTAAACCCAATGAACCCAGATGTGATGGATAAATATTTATTGACGACGGGAAGTCTAATGTAGACCTGTGCGTCTTTAAAATTATGCTTAAGACTGAGTGGTATTTAGATTGATAACTGTCATGTATATTATTTTAATGGACTAAATTTGCAGCATTTTTTGAAAATGTGTGTATTTAGCCTGGATTGATTGATTGATTGATTAATTGATTGATTGATTGATTGATTGATTAATTGATTGATTGATTGATTGATTGATTGATTGATTGATTGATTGATTGATTGATTGATTGATTGATTGATTGATTGATTGATTGATTGATTGATTGATTGATTGATTGATTGATTAATTGATTGATTGATTGATTGATTGATTGATTGATTGATTGATTGATTGATTGATTGATTGATTGATTGATTTATTAATATTTGAGATATTGTGCATAAAACGGACCCAATGTAGGAACCATACTGGAATTGATTTTTCAACGTTTTGGGTGTGTATGGAGTCGAATTATGATGTGTGCCAAGCTCAACTGCTCGGCTAAGTAGGTCAATAATTGCGATTCGCCTCCCTATTTGTTTACTGCTGACATCTGATTTCATGTTTAAGACATACCAAAGCTAAAAAAGGTGGTGTGGGTGAGATGTGTGAGGGTGTACGTAAGGTGGTAACCATGACCTAACCAGAGTTTTTACCAATGCACGTCTATGGCGCTCAGCTGGAACAATAGTCGATGGCGATCCCAGAGATTCTGGTTTCGTTTCTCGATATTGGTTCTCTTATACCATAATAAGTGCTCAAATATTCGGCAATGCATCTATACTATTCTAGCAATATGGCCAAGTCACCATACCATAGTCACGGTAACTGAGCTAGAAACCTAAAATTTATCTATGATTATGCAATTATACCTAATTTTTAAATGTCGTTCTCACATTGTCACATGCCTTGAACTCTACCAATAAGAGGCTTAAGATATAAATCAAACTATCAGGGGTTGTTGACTCACCAGGTGTGTGGTAGCATCCCTTTGTATCACAACCGCAATAAGTGGCTGAGGTACCTGTCAAACACAACATTAGAGCACTACAAATTAACGTCATCAAAGTTATCATTATACTGTATTTTAATAATACGTTTATCCTCAGGTTGAACCTTAAAGCGCTAAGCACGACTATAGTCGTTTTTAATATGTTTTATTAGCTGATTAAATCACTGTTATTAAGAACAAAATGTGTGTTTAAACATCAAGATTTGCAAAATGTTTGGTCTCAAATTAAACAAATATGAGTGATTGTCAAGTTGGGAATCGCGATAGCAAGACACAACTTCAAGTGGGTGAAAATTTCAACTTTACAACGAGCGGTTCAAGGGTTAAGGTAGCTGTGTATACATTTTAGCTATAGTAATTTATGACTATATTAGTCATATAGTCCTATCGTCTTGGCAAAAACAAATCATAATGGGAACACTCTTTACCACTCAACGGGTTAATTGGGATTGCTCGGATAATGTTGACTTGATGTTGGGCCAGCGTCGTGGACGGACTGAATATCGCAGTATTTTTCATGATTTTTTCATTTTATTTTCAGGATTGTCTACAGACCACTTTTATCACAGTGTACATGTATTAACCCTTGTGCTGCTGAATTGTTTGTGAGTATTTTCATTTATTTATTTAATAAAAAAATATTATTATTCATGAACATGAACATCTCCCAAATTGAATGATTTGATTACCTGAACATTTACCACAAGATATGCTGGGAATGTCAATGGTATTTTATTAATCTGACATTTTCTTGAAAACGTAGATATACGGTCTTAGCAGCAGAAGGGATAAGATTTGACCCGTTTGATATTACCTATCAATTTGCTATTCACCAGGTGACGCTCCAATGCAGAACCACTATACAACAGCTCATAGGCAGCTTGTTATGTCTCCCCTCTATAGAGGTGGAGACATATTGCTTTACTTCTCACCGCTCATTTGTACGTCCGATCAGTTTTGTGTCTGTGCGTTCTCTCCGTCTATCATGCAGGCGGTCAAACACGAGACGTTGACCCAATGCCCAGTATTGGGTCACCGTGTCGTGTTTGACACCACACTGAATGTGGGCCAGCGTCACAGACGGCAGGCCAACATTAACCCAGCTTTGGTTCAAAGCATCGTGCCGGTAGTACAGCCAGCATGAAGTAGGCCTACTGACTACGGTTGAATGGATAATGGCCAGCACCGGCGACGCTGGCCCAACATTTAACAGACATTGGGTCGGTGTCAGCTTGCACTGCCAGACTTGCAGCCCAGCAAACACGATGCGTTGAACCAGTGCTGGCTCTATGCTGGGCCAGAATTAGGCCAGCATTGGGTCAACGTCTCGTGTTTGCTGGGCTGCAAGTCTGGCAGTGCAAGCTGACAGTGCAAGCGAACCTTGCGGGGGAAGATGATGTGGATATAGAAAACAGGTTCCATCACATCAAAATACATAGTCTCTACTGTCCACAGGAGCCATTCAACAACATTAATTACAAAAAGCCATTGACACTACATCTAATAGGTCCAACGTCAGTCCAACATTAATAAATTTGATAAATATCCTTTAGCTATCAACCTTTATGGTTACGCTGCTGGAGGGCAGACATATCCAGTTTTTTTTTACAAAAAAACTAGACTCTTCTGGTTATTTTAACAAGTACTATAAGGTCTATGTCTGTGTCCCGATTAACCCTTACAACGCTGAATATTTTTTGTATAGACCATAGAGTACAAAGGTTGTTTTTAATTTGAAATTATCACAAATGTCTTAATTGGGTCCACAGAATCTGACGTCTACAGATGTCAAATTCTGCCGTCTAAAGCCGATCCCTGCAGCTCAAATTCGGGACTGTGCGCTACTGTTATCGAAGCTCTCAGCTGTGCACATTATAGACCTACCGCAGGCAGCACCGCACTTCAAAGTCTTTGAACAGTTTGGAGTACTGTATATGCACAACCACGACGACGAAAATCGTTCTCGTCCGGTATTCGAACCCGGGACTAGCAGATAAAGAGCCAACGGTTCGACAGTATCGTTAGGCACACAGTTGAAGTCACAGATGCCACTTACAGACTAAGGAGCAATAGACAGCTTGTCTGACTATTGGACTAAAATATTATAAGTCTCACTTGGAAAATTACCACTTTTGCTTTTCTCCAAGATTAGGCAGATTATATGTTAGGTCTCATCAGGGGCGAAAGTATGTTCTAACCGTGAGATTACAGGAGCGCACCAATCCTTGGGGCTAAAGTGTCTATCTCTACCGCTTTAAAATCTACCGATTTAATCCCAAGAGGCCGAAAACTTACCTAAATCCACAAAGATCAAGAGCAACGATATAATCAGAGTAATGTGCTTCATTTTCCTTTTGCTGAAAAAAAACAAAAACATAATGGATCAAGCAATATTACAAACACATGCGGTAGGCCTACTGGTGAGATGTTTTACAGGTGTTTTACAAATGGCATACACTCTTGCATTGGCCCTTTGAGGGACAGTCGCGTCTATATTCGTTTTAAAATGATTTTTAATCGGCATTTGTTTTCACAAGAGGTCAAACACTTAAGATATCGTGAGCTAAGTAAGGGTATAAATATCTTCATTCTGTGACCAGAGCAATCTCTCCCTATCGGCACATAGGGCTCGTAGGTGTGGTGCTGGTGACAGCATCATGGTATATCTTATGCTCGCTACTTGTAGCGATCATACTATTATATCGAATACGAACTCGTATACTATTTTTTTTCGAACCAAGCCACCAACTTTATAGCAAGGAGCATAGAGTTTAGCTGGAACACAATATAAAATGGATGGTGCTGGTCCCCAAACATTTGTTCCACTGACTCCATCAAATGTTCATCCAAAAGCTCAATATAAGAATGCTGGTTGAGATTTCCATCAACCACTACCAAATTGCCAACGCCATGGATGCTGATGCATCCTCAAACCATAACAAAATCGTTGCTATGTAGTCGAAATCGCATTGCGTCTGGATTCATACTGTATCCAGTTCATTTCCAACATCTTTCACATTCATCATCAGTATATGTAACGCGTACGTACTCATCAGAGAACACCACAAAGGACCAACTCTTGCCGGTGGTCCAGTGCCACCTGCATGTAGCCGTCATCTCAATGTTGTTGATGACACATGCGTGCCACCTCCGAGGCAGTCTTGGAACGTCCAAACCTTGATAGCATCCTCAGACGTCTGTCTTCACGAGCTGACGTCTTCTTCGGAAGACCATGTCGGCGTCTTTTTTCACTTCTGCCTGATAGTCGGTATCTTATCCAACAGTTTTACTGTTTTTTTACTGCACTGGATCAACGCCGCAATTGCACGATTGTAAATACCATTACGTTTCAGCCTTACAATTTGAATAATTTTCATTATTAATGTCCCGACTGGGAACCATAATAACACACTAATTCGTAATAACAGACTCTGTGTGCGATACAGATACAGGCTAAGCGATCAGTTGAAGTGTCATTTCGGACTAAAATACACAGGTATAACTTCGAATGAAAACGTGTAAAACATAATCTGGATAACAGCTGAAAAATTGAATACCTGAAATATCCTTTTATTTGGATATCTCGAAAACCCCCTCGACCCCCTCGACCCACGACCCTCGACTTTAATTTTTTATTGTTTTTTTTGGATGGACTTACACTATTTATAAAATTCGTGAAACAATATCAGGTCAATGTTGGCTCACCGTCTGCGACGCTGGCCTAACATTGGCTGAACGCATCCTGTATATTTTGGGGAGAGGCACGATACGGATATATTTGAAATTATCGATTAAACGATGTTTTTCCCCATAACATTAATACATAGCCTTTCTGCGCAAAAAAGTACTCAACTTGATTAATTTGGGACTGGCCAGGAGAGTCCTCTGGCTGCCCGTAGGTAAAATTTCAGGGGCAATTTCGCCGAATTGTTTTCGATGCGTGGGGTGGAACGGGCCGAGGTGGGTCAAGGAGAAGCCCCGGTGTGTCCTCTGTAGATTTAGATTAGAACGCTTATTTCAAACCGTGAAATATTGCAGATAACTATCATCATATCATGGTCATGATGGCCTGATGTTCTTCAGTCAAAAGAAGATGGTGTAGTACGTGTGTAGTAGTTCTTCTACTAGTTCATCAGGTGGCAAAGTCTTCTCAGTTGATCGTGAAGAACGGGGTTTGATAATGAAATGAATCGGGCTTTAGGCCACCTTTGTGCACATATAGTCTAAACTGGGCCAGGAGAACCTCCTGAGGATGGTGAGATGATTGAGATGACACTGTCCTCCAGACACAGGATTCGAAATTCGAGCCCTGGAGGTCTGAGGCCGAGCACGCTACCTCTCGATCACGGAGGCTCCCCACAATACTGACTTTCACACGTGGATGGGGAAGAAACATTATTTGTTTCTCTCAAACCGCCGAGACCGGGAACCGAACCCCGAACTCTGGCGTGAAAGGCAGCGGTGCTAATAGGTTATATACCCGGCAGTTGGGACAATGAATGCTGGAGGGTCGGCAGTGGTTAGATAGGTCACCAGAGGTCATTTAATCATTTAAGGTCACTACCTAGGGACTTTTGTGGTGATAAAATAAGATCTTTACTCAAGGTCATTTCATGAAAAAAGTGTAGGCTAACTTAACTAAAAACTTTAACTAGGTTTGTATTTCGTATGATTGGAAAGTTACCTATCTGGGACTATGAAAAATCGGTGCTGGGGTGTCGCCAGTGATGGAATGGGTCACCAGATGTAGGTCATTAATCAAGGTCATGTGATGAAAAATTAAAAACTTTGGCCGCTTTGTGCTTGGCATCTTTGGAAAGGTTATCTATCTGAGAGTCTGTAAAATGGGTGTTTTGATGTCGCTAATGGTGGAATAGGTTGACAAATGTCATTTTAAGTTACTGGCCAAGGTCATTTGAAGAGCTAAGGGTGATTTGAAAAGAAACGTGGAGCAGGTTCTGATGGGACTTTCAGTTTGATTCAGGGGTTCCTAAAAGGAGGTAGTCCTATGGGAGTCCAATAAAGGGGAGACGTCATTTAATTAACTCTTAAAATGCAAAATTGTAAATTCAAATTTTCAATCACCTGCTGGTTATGTATTTCTATCTAGCACGTGGGGGATTTTCTATCCACGAACAAGTAAACATTTCTCAAGATGCCCAGTTGATCTTACTCTGGAACAGACCGTGAATAGAGATGCAACCAGGCTTGGGGCGAGTACTGGACAAAAGTACTCGAGTACAAGTACAAGTACTTGAAAAAATGACGAGTACAAGTACAAGTACAAGTACTGGATTTTCAAAAGTACTTGAGTACAAGTACAAGTACTTTGAAAAGTACTTGAGTACAAGTACCGAGTACTTTTGTTGTAAACTCTAATTAATTTAAAAAAAATTATTAAATAAATAATTGATTATAATATATGTTACTTCATGTTGATATATGTGACCCGATCCAGCAAATGAATTTTAAGTCACACTTTAAAAAATGATTTTAAAGAAAATATTGTTTCTATTCAGTTTATTTGAATAAAATAATGTGGTATTTTCCAATAGTGCCCAAATTGCCTTTTTGAACTTCAAATGCCATTTTCTCCAAATAAAAACGTAATTTTAGACTTTATATTTTTCTGAGTTTGTCGAGTCATATTTTTGGAGCTAAACACGCTACAGAGTTGTGTGATATACCATTTTAAAGGTAATTTAGTGTCGGTGCTAGATATCTTAATAACTCTAATATTTAAATATGCGACTGACGACTCATTTTGTCAGGTCGGGTCACATATAGATGAGTGGTGAAAATAACATTATATGGGACAGGCCTATTATTGATATTGCATGATGCCATGTCCCAGCCAATTGTATGATATTGCATTTTCCAATCAGTGTACAACGTATTGAATGCTACATATAGGCCTACTATTTGGCGAGTCATAATGAATAAATAAGCACATGCTAGTATACAAATTGTCTGTGTCTAAAGCTTTACGTTGCAAAACACGCTAGTTTAAAAACTTTCAGTAGTCCTAATGATGGTAAAATTTTGAGCCAGTGCCGCCAACATTTGGCCGTCATTGTAATACACGTTTAAATGAGCCTGAACACACATTGTGTCATGGAAAAGATCAAGGTTATTAAAGGCATACGGATCACAATTCTACCCTGAAAATCCAAAAGGCAGTATCTGCTTACTTGTAAAGTAAACAGAACTGCCTTTTGGCTTTGCACGGCAGAATTGTTTTGCGATAACAGATACACTTTAGTTGCTGGTGACTGTGATATCAAATCAAATGTATTACCATATTACATGTATATCCGTACAAGATTCAGCCCGGGCATACGCTGATAAATTAGCCTAATATTAGTTTAAAAATATATTTGTATGCAATTTATAGGACGAGCACCTCAGTGTTGTATTTATTTTTATAGTCGGTCCGTCATCACATTTCGGGGACGGAAAGGGTTATATAAAGCCGCCGTAGGCCTACAATTCACTTATTATGTAGCCTAACACCTTTAACCCTTACGCGACACTAACGTTTTCAATTATATACTTCTCTAATTTGTAGCTTTGATTGCTGACTCAATCTCTAGCTTCAAATGACAAGCTACGTAATCACGATATTAAAAAATAGACAAATCTGACTTACCTGCTGCTTACTGGTGACCTGACGCAATATATATATATATATATATATATATATATATATATATATATATATATATATATATATATATATATATATATTGTACATTGACGTCTTGTAAACGTGTGCATAATTTCGTTTCCTTTAATTTTTTATTTTTCTTGTTTTTAATATGTACAGCGATCCGATTTTTTTGGGATGAACCGCTTTATAAATGATTTGTAATAATGATATACAAAAAATAGTGGTGTCCCGCAGTTAAAGGGTGATGTTTGCCGTCTAATTACTGCGGTCATCTTTGTTTGAACAGTAGCCTACTGTTATATCATGTGTTAATCCTACGTACTTGCTGGTTAATTCTTGGCCCAATGCCGTGGACATTGGCCCGGCATTGTAAGGTCTCTGTAGATAAGACGTCGCGTTGTCGCGGTCGTGTTTTTTTATATTTACACAACACTGGTACTGAGTTGTATGAGCTATGGCAGTTTTATTATATCTTAGTCCACACCGAGTCTCAACTGCTTTATAAAGATAACAGTTATAAACTACTTGTTCACTCAAGTGATATTATTTGTCCGGTGCTGGGGAAATGTCGGCTAAGTGTCTACGCAATTGGACCAATCTTGTGCAAATATTATGCAAATACCGATCGATCGTCACAACAAAAACGATATTTAATTGAACCTATAGTAATCTTGGTACATAGTCTTCAACGTCGGCCCAACATTGTACCACCATTGTTTCAATACCTCATGTTTTCTGGGGCTTAGCTGTGAAGAACGAGGTGTTGTAAGTGTGATTCTTAAATCTCGCGACATTATTGTTACAATCACGCCCCCCCCCTTTAATGATTACTAGTCCTACTGTATAGTATAGTCACTTGTAAATGTTATATAACAACACATATTCCTGTTTTCCAAACAAACGTCTCTTGTCTTTTTTTTAAGAATAGTTATTTTATTATCTTGTGAACTACACGAGGATACTAGTATATACAAGGCAGAACAAGCAATTAGCAGCATGATATTGTAAAAAAGGTGCACTTTTGTTAAAAGTTGATGTAAGTAATTGGACTAGTTTTGAAATAATTTCAAAGTATTTATTAAAACATTTTTCAATATAATAGCTAAAGGGATGGTAAAAGAATCATTAACTGAATGTTCCATATCCTGCAATAATAGTAGCAATAGCAATAGCAATTATGATTTAGGATTTGTCTGTGAGCTATTTTGAATCAATTTGAGATGACTAGTACTCGTAAAGTACTCGTAAGTACTCGTTAAAAGTACTTTTATTTTTAAAAATACTTGAGTACAAGTACGAGTACAAGTACTTTATAAAAGTACAAGTACTGAGTACCGACGAGTACTGCAAAATCGGTACTCGAGTACCAAAGTACCGAAGTACCGAGTACTTTGGCCCCAAGCCTGGATGCAACATCAAGACACACTGGCATAGCAGCTTTCACGGATTCAAAAAAGGCTCGCAAACAATATGGACCATAACACTTTCCACCCGTGGGACAATTGTCGGGAAGCTGCTCTGGATGGCTGGTTTGTCAGATCTTGAGGAAGCGACACAAGAATCAAAATCGTACAGAATAATTCGTGACAATCGTGATGTAGAAGAGGTAATCACTGCCCTTAGATCTACAATGAATCCTTTTAATGCTGAAGGTAGGCCTACTGACAACGCTAAGCTTTACCATTTGTCATCGGGGCGAGCAGCATCCAATGACATGAAAGATGATCTAATCAATGTTGTATCTATAAGGGTACTACATCATGTACATGGGCAGACAATTTTCGGCAAGAGCGTAAAGAAAATCCAGCCAGGTAAAAAAAGGTTTGAAAAACCAATCAAACGAAGAAGATTAAAAATTTCACAACTGATGCTAAAAAGATGAATATCCCTCAGAAGGATCTGAAAGTAAAAGAGGTTTTGTGTACCAGGGATATATGGGGATGTCTTGTGTATTTGGCAGCGGTGCAGAATCCAGTGTTGGAGCACGTGATGTCATATCCTATGACAATGGCTCCTCTGTCACTTGCTCATATTGATGGTGCTATAAAAAGAACAGACAAATCATCCCTGATGAGAAAACTGGAAAAAAGCCACAAATCAGGAATCCTGGACAAGCAGAATGTTAATGTGTGCTTAATTGACTTAATTTATTTCTTGCGAATGCTTCCACCACAGTTGCCAGCAACATTTGGTGAAGTCTCAACATTCATCATCAAACATGCATGTTTGCATGTAGACACTGTTCACATAACCTCTGATACATACTCTAATTAGCCAACTATCGGGGACTTCAAACGTGCTAGGAGAGGAGATGCTGAAGCTACATACTCCATTCAAGGATGCAATCAAACCCGTCCAACATATTTCAATCGTGCACTTTTGTCTACGTCGTTCAAGTCTGCATTGCTTGACTTCTTTGCCTACGAAATTAGGTCACAGCATTACAAAGATATTATAAATGAGATGAAAATATTTTTTGCGTGGAAACAATCATGCATCAAGTTTCAAGTGGATAATAATGAGGTAATCATCAGCGGTGTCGATGAACTGTCCTGCTCTCACAACGAAGCTGACACATGGATACTATTGTATGCACGTTATCTGGTTATGCTGCTGAAAACACATCCAATCCTCACATTGCTGTTCATGCAAGTGACACTGACATTTTTATTCTCCTCCTCCACTTTGCTTCTCAGTTAGATGTTCAGATATGGATGGACACTGGCAGCAGCTCCTTGAACACCAGAAGGAATATTGATATTTTAAACATGGCAAACGCCTTAGGAGCAATTGTATGTGCCGCATTACCGGGATTTCATTCATTCACCGGGTCTGACTTCTCGACACCTTTACTAGACTGGGTCAGTCAGACATTGACTCCTCTGAAGTGTCTGCCACTTTGGAGTGCTACGTTTGTACTCTCTACATGGTCAGCCGCCCCAATTCATCAGATGTTAATGCAGTGCGATACAAAATAAACAATGACCAGACTGCATGATGTCTTACCAGCTGGTCATGGATGGGAATTTGATGGCGAAACTTTAAGTGTTCTATGGTATGAGGGACCACATACACCAGCACTTGTTCGAAGTGACTTATCAGAAAAGGATATCAATATTGAAGATGAACAGATGCACCTGGCATCATCAGATGAAGACTGATTAATTCAAAGACATTATTATCCTGGCAAATGATGTATCAATATAATAAATGTTTAAAACGATACCTGACTTGGTTTAGGTTTATTTGAATCATTTTGATCTCTTCAAATCACCTATGTCAATGAGCGTAATTTACCCCTGGTGACCTATTTCACCACTGCCGTCACCCCAACACTCATTTTCCAGACTTCCAGATAGATAACATTTCAAAAGATACAAAGTACAGACATAGTAAAAGTTTTCACCTAAATCGTCTTTTCTATTCAAATTACCTTAAATTAAATACCATTAAATGAATGACTTGGTGACCTATATCACCACTGTTGGCACCCAATACCGTATCAGACTCAATGGCAAATGATCATTTTCCAGATCCCCAGATTAAAAACTTTCCCAACGATACCTACCACACACCCAGTCGAAGTGTTTAGTTAAATCACCATATATCTTCAAATGACCTTGGGTAGTGACCTTAAATGACCTCTGGCGACCTGTTCCACTACTGGCGACACTCTATCACCCATTTCATATATTCCCAGTTAGATAAGATTACAGGCGATACCATACACAAACGTGGTCGAAGTTTTTAGCTAAATCATCCTTTTACGTCAATGACATTTAGTGATGACCTTATTTTATGACCGCAAGTGACCTCAGGTAGTGACCTTGAATGACCTCTTTTGACCTATTTCACCAAAGCCAACCCTCCATTGTCCAAACTCTCGGGTATATAACCTATCCAATCATACCAAACACAAACCCGGTCAAAGTTTTTAGTTAAATCTCCCTTTTTCCGTCACATGACCTTGATTAATGACCTTAAATAACCTCTGGTGACTTATTCCATCACTGGCGGCACCCCAGCGCCGATTTTTCATAGTCCCAGATAGGTAACCTTCCAATGATACCAAATACAAACCTAAGTTTTTAGGTAAGTTTTTAGGTAAACTACACTTTTTCATGAAATTACCTTGGGTAAAGACCTTATTTTATCACCGCAAATGACCCTAGGTGATGACCTCAAATGACCTCTGGTGACCTATTTCACCACTGCCGACCTTCAGCATCGATTGTCCATATTCGCGGGTATATAAACTATCCAATCATCCCAAACACAAACCTGGCCAACGATTTTAGTTAAATCGCCCTTTTTCGTCAAATGACCTTGAATAATGACCTTAAATGACTTCTGGTGACCTATTCCACCACAGCCTTCACCCCAGCATCTATTTTCTATGGTTCCAGACAGGTAACCTTTCCAATAATACGAAACACAAAGTTTGTCAAAATTTTCAGTTAAATCACAGTTTTTCTTTAAATGACCTTGGGTTGTGACATTAAATGACCTCTGGTGACCTATTCCACCACTGGGGACACCCAGCATCCATTTTCCATACTCCCGGATAGATAACCTTTCCAACGATACCAAACACAGACCTGGTCAAACTTTTTAGTTAAATCACCCTTATCTCCTGCTCTATATCCAATCATACCAAACACAAACCTGGTCAAAGTGTTTAGTTAAATCGTCCTTTTTAAGTCACATGACCTTGATTAATGCCCTTAAATGACCTCTTGTGACCTATTTCATCACCGCCGACACCCCAGCACTCATTTTTCACGGTCCCAGATAGGTAACCTTTCCAATAATAAGAAACACAAAGTTTGTCAAAGTTTTTAGTTGAATCACACTTTTTTCTTTAAGTGACCTTGGGTAGTGACCTTAAATGACCTCTGGTGACCTATTCCACCACTGGCGACACCCCAGCATCCATTTCCCATACTCCCGGATAGATAACCTTTCCAACAATACGAAACACGGACCTGGTCAAACTTTTTAGTTAAATCACCCTTATCTCTTAGACTAAAACCACTACCCTAGGGCCCCCCGCCCACGGGGTTTGATACATCAAAAGGCATTTATAGCGGGGAGGGAATTCATAACAATCACTTGGTGACAAGTTTTTAAAATTTTGCATGGTGTCAGGTATGGGGAGTGTGTTTTCAAAATCCATCGATAACAAATGGGCGTGACCTCTGGTGACCTCTCTAGGTCAAATTCCAAATGGCCTCCAAAACGACAACAAAAACAAATATATGTAATACATTAGCTCCTTTTTGAAGTAGAATATTATGTAATACCACTTTTTGTACGTTTTGCGACATGATAAATGAGCTGCTAGGGTCATTTTAATGCTAGCAGGGATTTTAAAGGTCAAAGGTCATGTTTAAGGTCACACATGAGTTCATTAATTACCATATACTACAATAGTAAAAAGAATGTTTAGTTTTTAAAATTGGCATGGTGTTAGGTATGGGCAGTGTGTTTTTAAAATCCATCGTGAACAAACTGGCGTGACCTCCAGTGACCTTTGAATAAAATTCAAAATGGCCGCCAAAGCGGCCGTCAAAATTAATAAAATAATGTAATATCTTAACTTTTGTTTAAGGCAAAGCATTATATTATACCAACTTTTCTATGTTTTTATGGCATGACCCATCTGTTCCCGGGTTCATTTTAATGCTTCCTATGTTTTTTTGAGGTCAAAGGTAAAAAATAGCAAAAATCCAAGATGGCCGTCAGTGGCCATTTTGGGAAATATGGTGTTTTCACTAATAATCTGATAACCAAGTGTAATATGTCATTTGGACCTTAAACCCCACATAACGGAAAAAAACGAGTAGTGATCAGAATGGAAAATCAGTTTTTTTACTAATGGCATATTATAGTCATGGGATATGTAATTTCTGGTTAACTTGATGGCTTAAAATCCATTCATGATATCAATAATGTTTTAGGCCCCTTATTATAGGACATAAAACACACATCAAGGTGAAAAATGACCACCAGCGCCGGTAGCTGTGAAACTACAACTTTATTACTAATAGTTCAATACAATTATTTGCTTATGTAATATGTCATTGATGATAAATTAAAGTGACCCCTTGGGATGAGACATTTTCAATGTTGTCAATTTTGAAAATTTAATTTATATGAAGCTATATAGCCTACTGATCTTAACTGAAAATACGAAAAAGTCAAAAAACAATTTTAAAGCACTGAAAAAGAGTGAAATAATTGTATTTCCAGGTCGTATATTGCCATGTAAACAAAACAAGTCAGCAATATTCTGCACTTTAGATCACATATTCCCACGTATCAGACGGTAAGATCAAGCCAGTCGCCGCTAATTGGTGTCTCATAGTCAGGACACGGGAGGACACACCTGGACACTGATTGTCTACCCAACGCTGGGCCGATGCCATCAGCATGTGGCCCAATGCTGTGAAGACATTCAATCGTCCTTCAGGTATACAAATAGTTTTTTTGGGTTACTTCTGGTTTCATAGAAATGTTGATTAAAAATATTTGTAAAAATATGAAAATGCTGAAAAAAAACATGATCCGTGGGATACACTACTTCAGTACGGAACTAAAAAACGAAAATTGATGTCATCCCAAGGGGCTGCTTTAATAGTAGCCGTAAAATAATGTTTCGTGTTACTTTTCGGCCGTAATGGTCATTGAAGTGACCTTGTAGTACGTTAAAACAGTGTAATCCGTTAATGAAATAAATGATGTACAAATAATAAGGTGAGGGTGGGGTGATAGGGCACTGTGGAGTATTAAGAGTGTTTTCTTTCATTTGCCTGATAAGGGGTTTGGGGCATGTCTAGGGGATTTATCCCCAGACAATTTAATGCTGAAATACTGTGCATTGTATTATATGATCTCCAAACAACACACGACACATGGTATAGGTGTCATAATGAGGTAGGCCTGCATGAGAAGATAAAAAAAAACATCCGCAAAATATGTTACATTGGCTTCCCTGATGTCCAGGTTTTTTGATAAGTGGATAATGAGTGGTGGTACAAACCAATAACGTAATAGTATGTTTATCAGATGTCAGACTCCAGCCTGGTGAAGATGTTATGAAGAACGTAACTTTAGTTTGTGAGCCGTGTACCCTCTCTAATCGTTTAATGGTTATTGGGGTGTTTAGTTATATAGAGTACTTTTTGAAACGCACAGGCAGCCCATCAGAGAGATGTTTTGTCTGCTGCATGCTTCATAGCATGTATGGTACGGGGTTTTCTAATGCCACAACAACCATCCAAGAGCAATACCCCTTTTCCACTCGACACCCACAACCCTCGACCGTTGACCCTCGATCCACAATTGCCTCGACCCACAACTCCCTGGACCCACAACCCCCTTGACCCTCAAGATAAAATATAGTTTTTTTATATCGATAGATGTGGTAACCAAAACTTTCTACTAACACCAGATATGTTCAAAAGTGGTGCTAATTAAGGGGATTCATATTAGGGTGAATTCCAGTGGAACACATCCGCAAAGTACTTTATTGTGAAAAACTCAAGCATGGATAGTACCCTTAACGTCCTCAGGTATCCTTAATTATGTACCCATAAATTACCTTTAAATACCCTTCTAAACCTTTAAATACCCTTAGAACCCTAATTACCCTTAGCCTATGTATCCTTACGCACCCTTGAAACCCTTGAATAGCTTGAAAAGCCAATGAGTAATTTAAAATTACTTACATACCTTACAAACCCTTAATTACCCTTTAAGTCCCTCACAAAGCCTTATTACATCATACATATACTTAAACCTCTTAATTATAATTAGGAACCCTTGAATTCCCATACATACCCTATAAACCCCTAAATATCATCAAGTATTTACGCTTAAATCTTATAAGTACCCTCAAATACCCTCAAATATCATTACTCTTACAAATCCTTAAATATCATTAAGTACCCTTAAGTACCATTAAATCCCCTAACGTAATCTTAAATACCGATAACGTACTCTTAACTCCCCTTAACTACCCTTAGCTATATTACTATACATTACTACACTTAACAACCCTTAACTTACTCTCAACTATACTTAGCTACTGGTAACTACCGTAATAAATATCCTTAACTACCGTTAACGAGGGGTCAAGGTGGGGTAATGCACATAAGCTTGTGTTCAGGATTACCCCTCGACCAGTTACCGCAAATCAACTTTAACAATCGAGGGGGTTGTGGGTAGAGGGGGTTGTGGGTCAAGGGGGTTGTGGGTCGAGGGGGTTATGCGGATAACCTAGACTTGTTGCGCTTGCAGCATATACTGGCCCAATGTGAGAACCATTTCAAAATTGATTTGAAACGTTTTTAACCAATTTCGGGTATGTAGAATCGAATTCCGATCTGTGCCAAGCTGAAATATATTTGGCTGAGTAAGTCAATTTCGCGAAAATAGTTCCAGCACAGCTAGAGTCACGAATTTGGTTTAAGTATACCCATAATTGGGGTATGAAAAGTCCAATGGTGCCTATACAAATGTATCGGTCTGTGTTGTATAGGTTCTTTGAAATTAACGATAAAGCACATAGCTGATGGTCACACACAGCTATCCTTTAATGGCTTGCTTCGTGTTCTGATAAAATAGAAACAAGTATCTAATAATCAAAAAAACCAGCTTGATCTTGTATTACAAAATATTATGTATTGTATTTTAGTGGTAATGATAGTGAAAAATAAAACATGGTTACAACCGGACAGCATAATCAACATACAGATTAGAATTTTGAGGAGACAAGTAAAGTTAGCTGAGGTGACTAGCGAAATTGACTACTTACATGTAGCTCAATATTTCAGTTTGGCACACTTAGCCCAGACTGTTCATCCCTCGAAGATGACACCCAGCGGGTCAATAACATTCAGTCTGTTCAACCCCAACACTTCCCTTCAGTGATGACACACTCTGTTTTGTAGATGTACGGAGCGAAAATGGTAACAGTTAGCATGGGTAAATTGAGCTATCAGACATACATACATTAGGGGTGTGGTTCATATGGAATGCAGGTCTACCATGCTATTCAGCAAGCATCGGGTTATTTTATTCCTGTGGATGCGAACAAATGTGTACCTGCAGACAATTAGGCATATATTGCACTTAAATGTATAGTCGAGAAACTTACGTAAATATTTCAAAAGAAGCCATGAGTCATTAGGGAGATGACGATCACTGTATTAAATATTTGGAATTGAAACATGAAGTAGTAATTTGTTAGTCATGGGCAAAGTTGGGACGAAAGAAAATTTTTCGTGAAATGTTTTTTACCAGAGATTTTATATTAGACTGTATAAATTAATGAATCTTTAAAAATAAAATTGTGGCATGTAAAACAAGGATCCCATGAGTTTTTCATGTGATATTTTCTCAAAATGTTATCCTAAAATGTTACACCGCATAATATCGAGATGCGCGAGCCTCACAATGTACCACAGTGATGAGGCCTATCCATTTCCATGACACTGACTATCGCCATTTCTCATTCATTAATAGTTAGATTAGAGGCATGAAATATCACCAAACAATAATAAATAACAGCCTCCAGATGAATTACAGTCTCTAAGATTGGCCATATTTGGGTACCCCATTACAGAGCTGCTATGGCACAGATCATAACTCTTGATATATCTACTTCATCGCGCTAATACCACGACTCCGAAGATTTATTTTAGTTATATTGTGAACATTATTACAGGAGATATTTACATATTCGTGGATAAAACCGGTCAGCATCCACGGAAGTTGAACATTCACGGATGAATGAGGACTTCCTATCCACGGATGAAATATCATCCACGGATGAGTGAGGTCATCCAATCCACGGATTGGGATTAATCCACGGATGAATACGCACTACCCATCCACGGATGAACTTTCATCCACGGATGAATACGCACTACCCATCCACGGATGAACTTTCATCCACGGATATTCAAGCTTCATCCACGGATGAACTTTCATGGTCAGTCGAATACAAAAATGTTAGCATAATCTACGAATTTGAATTTATAGCATAAATAGCCTGTAATCGCTCATAGAACGAATACAGTAACATAGGTTATTATCTCACAAAGAATATAATATTGATGTGCTTTACAATTTGTTAATGTAAGATCAACGACAGTAATCACAAAGAAATAATAGACCTAAATCATAAAAAATGTTTGCATAATCTATCACGGTTTAAACATATTTTTATTTTCCAATTGAAATAATACAAAAAAATCGCTTTGTATGATATATAAAAAACATAGTGGTGCTTCCGGGGTTGTGATAGGAACACTGTCTGGTACGTAAAACTCTTCCGAGCAATTGAGAGGGGTATATTTATTTTCGTTTGGCAACACTTGAAAACAGGAACTTTAAGTCTTGGTATAATTATTTTAATGGAAGGAGAACAAACATTCTCACACTCAAGCTGTGATTGGCCTACTAGAGACCAAGTGCGGATAATCACACACTCGCACTTTGGCTTACGCAACATCACATGCTAAGATCCTTGTAGCTCAAAAAAGTTGTTTATTATAAATTCGTGAGAGAAAATGTATAAAGGTCACTCGGATCGTAAAGGGGTTGAGATTATGACACTGGTTAGCCGGCGCCCTTCGGAGTTCGGGGTTCGTTCTCCGGTCTTGACGGTTTTACAAAAAACAAAATGTTTTCTCCCCGTCCACTCCTAAAACTCAATATTATGAAGAGCCTCCGTGACCGAGAGGTAGCGTCCTCGGCCCTAGACCGCCAGGGTCATAATCCTGTGTCTGGAGACAAGGGGCATCTGATTCATCTCACCATCCTGGTCCAGTTTAGCCTGTATGTGCATAAAAATGGCCTAAGGCCCTAACCATTTCATTTCTCTCGGGACCTTTAGCCATATATACTCCCAGAAGCAGGTTGTGTTGTATTTTCCAATGGGCGTAGTAATCATATACAAAGCCCAGTAGCCTACGTTTTGGCAATCAACATGCAGGCTCCACGTCCATCCTAGATATAAAACGTCGAGTATATACGCGAATGTTAGCCAGGTAACCTTGGACATTATTTAGGTATTCATAGATTTTTACAGGTATCCGTGGATGTCAGCCAGGTATCCGTGGATGTTATCTAGCTATCCGTGGAATTCTACAGGTATCCGTGGTTTTTCACAGATAACCGTGAATGTTATCTTGGTATCCGTGGATGTTAGCCAGATATACTTGGAGTTTGAATAGGTAACTGTTGATGTCTACCAGATATCCTTGAATATTATACAGGTATCCATGGATTTTTACAGGTGTCCATGGATGATTAGCAGATATTCGTGGCTATCGAGATATAACTTGTCGAGTATATCAGTGAATGTTAGCCAGGTAGCCTTGGACATTATTTAGGTATCCATTGATTTTTACAGGTATCCGTGGATGTCAGCCAGGTATTCGTGGATGTTATCTAGCTATCCGTGGAATTCTACAGCTATCCGTGGATTTTCACAGATATCCGTGGATGTTATCTCTGTATCCATGGATGTTAGGGTTAGGGTTACATTATTTATCTGTGGATGTTAGCCAATTATCCTTGGAGTTTGGATAGGTAACCGTGGATGTCTGCCAGGTATCCATGGATATTATACAGGTATCCATGGATTTTACAGGTATCCGTGGATGATTAGCAGATATTCGTGGCTACCATGGTTATGTTATTAGAGGTATCTACGGATACCTTGCATATATCTTTGTATAGAGCTATTATGATATTCTAACAACGCTTAAAGGACGAAATTCCTTAAAAAACTGGCCTTCTGAAATAAATTGTAGCAGTGAATACATCAACTACAGGATGTTTAAAACTTTCCTGCAGCTGGGAAATTACTTATTAAGGCTATCGTATCAACAGCGCACTGTGATGAGATTTCGTTGTAGAAACGTTGTCGTACTGGCGTCCCCCGTAATTTACGAGTATGTGCACTATGTGATGAATTGGGTGATGAATTGGGTGATAAATTGTTATTGTCGCAATCCTGTATATATTTGTACAAGTGGGCCTATGTCACTTAAATAGAAGGAGGGTCTCTACAGTTTCAATGCCGCGATTTTCTTGAAGAAACGTTATTGATGAAACTGTAATGCGGGGTTTCTAATGTTGGAAATATGTCTTCATGTCTACATGGTACCTTTATAGCGCGACATCGCCCATTCGTAATAATCATGCAGTAAGCGCAAATACGATATTAATATTAATGCTTTGGTTTTAAAGTTACTCACAAAAACAACGCACTGAATACTGTATTACAATTAAGCATTTAAAAATGTGTGTGTATATAAATTATAGCCTATGTAAAACTAATTGTTAGCGGAAAGTCCTAATTCGACAGAGGTTGCGTACATATATGTCTAGAAACAAGATCGACACACTTGGGAAATATGTTGGTGTTTTGGTGATAATAATACTGAGGACACTGTCGAATATGATTTTCATATTTCCGGCTGATTTAGTTGTGTTGTCCTAGTCGAAGAGAAAGATACGAACAAATAACACACATGTGTACTTTTGCTTTTTTTTGTCCAATCACGAAGAGTTCAGTTTTAACAGGACTGAGTTGTAATTTAGATTATATGTCATTTTAGAAAAAAACGATCAGATGCAGACAAAAATAATGGGTATCAATATAGAGATGATGGTAAACCTTATGATTACATAGTCTATGATTATGAGGAGTAGTATAAAGGATGAGCAGTATTGGTCCGTATGCCATGTTAATATATTATATTAAAGATATATTATGTAGACATTATTATAGATAGTATATTATATTGATAGTATATTGCACTATTTGCTTATGAACTCTAATGTATCCATATGTACACGTACTGTGTACGGCGAGTAAATAAATAAATATTTAGCCGTGGATGTCAGCCAGGCATCCATGGATGTTTTATAGCTATCTGTGGATTTCTACAGGTATTCGCGTATCTTTATAGATGTCCCTGTATGTTATCTCGGTATCCGCGGATATTAGCCAGATATATGTGGAGTTTAAAGGGACCCCTTGGGATGAGACATTTTCAATGTTGTCAATTTTGAAAATTTAATTTATATGAAGCTATATAGCCTACTGATCTTAGCTAAAAATACGAAAAAGTCAAAAAAACAATTTTAAAGCACCGAAAAAGAGCGAAATAGTTGTATTTCCAGGTCGTATATTGTCATGTAAACAAAACAAGTCAGCAATATTAAGCACTTTCCATCACATATTCCCACGTATCAGACGGTAAGATCAGAGCAGTCGCCGCTAATTGGGGGATAATTGGTGTCTCATAGTCAGGACACGGGAGGACACACCTGCAGCACTGATTGTCTACCCAACGCTGGGCCGATGCCATCAGCATGTGGCCCAATGCTGTGAAAACATTCAATCGTCCTTCAGGTATACAAATAGTTTGTTTGGGTTTCTTCTGGTTTCATAGAAATGTTGATTAAAAATATTTGTAAAAATATGAAAATTCTGAAAAAAATAAAAACATGAACCGTGGGATACACTACTTCAGTGCGGAAGTAAAACCATAATTGATGTCATCCCAAGGGGCTGCTTTAAAATAGGTAACCGAGGATGTCAGCCAGAATGCATGGGTTTTATCCAGGTATCCATGGATTTTTACAGGTATCCGTAGATGTTCGGCAGATATCCGAGGACATCACAGCTATATTCGTGACTACCACAAATATCGTGGTTACCTTTATTAAGGATTAAACAAATCGGCATAGCTAAGCCTACTATTTTATATGTTGATGTTATCTTGGTATGCGTGGATGTTAACCAGATATCCTTGGAGTTTTGATTGGTATCCATGGATGTCAGCCAGGTATCCATGGATATAATCCAGGTATTGGTTCATTTTTACAGGTATCATTGGATGTACGGCAGATATTCGTGGCTACCATGGTTATCTTGGTTATCTCTAATCAGGATTAAACAAATCGGTACAGCTAGGCCTACTATTTTGTATTCTTGTTCTGTAAAAATCATACACATATTAAAAAAACAATGATGCAAAGTATAGCCTAACTAAATACATGGGTTGATTGAAGTAAAATCAGTTTATTGCATTCACAAGTCACCGAATCTATTTATTCAACTAGATTTTACCCAGGGAGTTGTCTTTTTCAATATATGAAATAATCATGCACAACCCCCCAAAACCCAATATGATGTATGGTAAGCAGTATATCTTCAATGCGCAATGTCAGCCTGGATATCATACTGAAATCCATGGATGTCAGCTAAATATCCATGGATGTCAGCTAGATATCCATGGATATCAGCTAGATATCCATGGATGTCAGCTAGATACCCATGGATGTCAGCTAGATATCCATGGATGTTAGCTAAATATCCATGGATTTTATCCAGATATCCGTGGACGTCAAATACGTATTTCTGGATTTTAACAGGTATACATCAATGTTAGCTAGGCTGCCCTGTGTATTATTACAGGTATATATATATGTTTGGCAAATATCCTTGTATAGAGCTATTAAATGAAATGAAATGAATTGGGCTTTAGGCCACCTTTGTGCACATATAGGCTAAACTGGGCCAAGAGAACCTCCGGGGGATGGTGAGATGATTGAGATGACACTGTCCTCCAGACACAGGATTCGAAATTCGAGCCCTGGCGGTCTGAGGCCGAGCACGCTACCTCTCGGTCACGGAGGCTCCCCACAATACTAACTTTCACACGTGGATGGGGAAGAAACATTTTTGTTTCTTTCAAATCGCCGAGACCGGGAACCGAACACCGAACTCTGGCGTGAAAGGCAGCGGTGCTAACTACTACCCTAGGGCCCCCGCCCTATAGAGCTATTAAAAAAGTATCCATGTTTATGTTAGAGGAATATACATGTATATGTACTATAGAGGGCCAATATTACACATTTTGTAATAGCCTAACGTTTCGCAACAGATTTTCGCTGTAATATTGTTTTGATTGAACAATATATATATATATATATAAAACATCCATAAAAAATAGAAAATTCTAAGGCGCCAACTTTTAACAGCCATATATTAGTTTAAACAACCTTTCTAGGCGATTTGTATTCGAATTCTTCAAGGTCAGATGAAATATTTGTTCTGTCTCCAAATTCTTATGCAACTTCTGTAACTGTTTTTCTTGTTGAATATCAATCAATCAATCAATCAATCAATCAATCAATCAATCAATCAATCAATCAATCAATCAATCAATCAATCAATCAATCAATCAATCAATCAATCAATCAACATTGATCTATCCATTCATGGATTAATGAATGGATGAATCAATGGGTTGGTTGAGGCAGCCTGAGCCCACATTATGGCCTGTATGTTTACGTTTTATGCTTAAGTTCGCCAAGGTATTGACTGATGTAGATTGAACACACATTGGTGGGTGGTCTGTATGTTTAAGTTTATGTCTTGAATAACTCTTTCTGGTAAATATGGTAATGCAACTGAAACGTGAGTTGATTTCGTTCTTACATTATAAAAATTGCATTTTTTTATACAATAGAGTCGTTTTCAATAAAAAATATTTCTTATATTGGGAAGAGCATACCTGTGGCAATTGGCTATGTGAAATAAAAACGAGTATATTTTAGGTATTCAGAGGAAACCCATGGGGATTTATTTCATATTGCACACTCATCACTAGGGAATGTATATGTGCCTTTTGGAGGTCATGACATTTGACCTACTTTTTTACCTACATATCTGATCGAAATAGCTTAAACACTAACAATCACGTTTCCGGAGCATATCTAAGAAAGCCACGGTGAGATTACATACATATAGCACACGCACATAATTCAGGGTCTATGCTTGTTGTAATCTACACGTAACTATAAAACATGGCCAAATACAGTGGTCTTTGTCACCTACAGAAGTTGTTCTCATATTAAACAGGATTAATATTGTGATCGTTTTTATAATATTTCATGCATTAGAGGTGATTTAAAGTTGATTTAGCTTGTAACATACACGTAAGTGCTTCAATATGGGTTATGC
The DNA here is from genome assembly GCA_964017125.1 of Flabesymbios commensalis. Taxonomy (NCBI): domain Eukaryota; kingdom Metazoa; phylum Annelida; class Polychaeta; order Terebellida; family Flabelligeridae; genus Flabesymbios; species Flabesymbios commensalis. Next base: position 80,792,529 of record OZ024904.1, on the reverse strand, counting down.
TGTCGAAGTATGAGGCAACAAAATCATTATCGTTTCCATTACCTAATATATGCTAGGACGCAGCTTTCTCTCCCATTAGACTGTGAATGAGGGTAATTTTGTTTTGCTTTCGGGGCTTGTCCGTTGTATGAGTTCAGAAACAATTTGATATTTACAGAATAGCAGGAAAACTCAGGATGAATAGCTTTTAAAAAATGTGTGTATCCTACATAAGGCCTACAGCCACTTCCCAATAACTGTGAAACAATCATCTCGGAGGTGTTGTTTGTACTGTATAGTCAAACACATACCGGCATGTCTGATGTGTCAATGTGATTTATATTAGGCCTATTATGGCATTGTCGTCTTTTTTGACGTCAGACATTTACAAATATGTGATGGGAGATGATCAACGGAGCCATAGTACAGCAGAAAGTCAGTGTTCCGTACATTATAATTACCTGACACGTTGGCACTTGGCAAACGTAGGTAGCCCATCATTTACAAAACTGCACAAAACCTATAAACTAGATGAGAACTGCGGACCGCTTTTCTGTTCATAGAGGTGCTGTGCGGTATGGGGTGACGGAGGGGGGGGGGGGGGAGGGGGGTTGGTGGTGACTGTTTCAATGATGACTGTACGTACGAGACACTGTGGGCCGTAAGCTCGAAGCTAGTTTAGTTAACACGAAGTTTAGGCTTAACACGGTGTTAAGTAAAACATTGTTTTTTTTTTAAATTAACCCGTATGTCCAAAGCCAGGTTAGCATCGTTTTAATAAACCATAAGGTTAAATCCTAAACCAGTGTTGTAACGCCGTGAAGCATACAATTTGTGTACACTTGCAGTGATCCCCCGTCAGCGCCGACAATGGGCACGTCCAACAAACACGATACATTCCACCAATGCATCTTCCTCTGCAAGGCTGGCTACTCCTGAGGTCGTAGACCGACCTTGCTGTAACAGTATTGAATCCGCCTATTGGAGTGGGGACTTTCTAAAAATATTTTTTCTGTTTGACCCAAGTTTGACCTCTGGCATGAGTGTTGTTTTAATGGTGGGCCACTGTCTACGACACCGGCCCTACATTAAACAAAACATGTCTGCTGGCCGAGTAGCTCACCGGAAACGTCTCAGACCACCACATCTCACCGACACGTGCGTGAATTAGGCCTAGTGGTGAGCCAACGTCGCAGACAGCGGGCCAACATTAAAAAGACATTTTTTAAAAAACTAATGAATATTCAATATCTCAATCTTCCTCCCTATCCCAATAGGTGGATGGTATGGCTAATTCAGCAAGGCTTGGCCTGACGGCCTCGCTGTGTCAAGACTTGCTGCCAGGAAGATGCACCAATGCTGCTTTATTGTTCCTGCCAGCGTCGAAGACGACGGCCCAGCATTAATTCATCGTCGGCACAAGGTGTCGTGTTTGTCGGGTTGTCTTGTTTGTGAAGATCAGCAAAGACAATTTAACCTTTATTTTTTAACATTCAAATGTTTCTTCTCGTTCACCGTGATAAATCGCAATTTCCATCTTCAGGCCTTAAGATGAATGAAAATTACTTCACTTGATAAAATCAGCAAATAGTACATATCAAATTTAAATCAGAGCTGAATTAATTAGACGCATTGTCATATTTTTTATTAATAATAATAATAGAAATTAAATGCCGCACAATAAAATCTTAGAGATTTACGGAGCCCATAAAGGGACATTAACCCTTTAACCGCCAAATTATTCAATCTAAATTTTCACCCACTTGGAATTGTGTCAGGCTGACGCGATCCACAACTTCAAGTGAATGCAAATTATTCAGATTTGACAAAATGGAGGTAAAGTCATATTTTTTTTTAACATGTTTAAAAGCTGGTACTTAATGTGCTAATAAAAAATGATAACCCGAATATATGCGACACCGGCGGTTAAAGGGTTAAGTGTGGTGATTTTTTTTATTTCGTTTGTACGAAATAATATTTCGTTTGTACGAATTATTATTTCGTTTGTACGAAATAATATTTCGTACAACTACCAACCCAGCAAACACGAAATACTGGCCCGGTGTTGATTTAATATTGGTCCACCGTCTCCGACGCTGGCCCAACATTAATTAAACAATGGGTCAACGTCTCGCGTTTGCTAATAAGAGCCACGTGAATAACGCTCTCAGTGCAGGCGACGTTTTTAAGTCGAATTCTAAAAAAAGTCACGAAAAAAATAGTGATTGTGATTGAAACAAATTATGCAGATTTTACACTTCATCACGTTTTCAATGACATTTTTAGCTCCCGCCGTCACCGTAGGTGAAACGGAGGGAGCTATGGATTCTACCTCCGGTTTTTTTTGGCCTCTTCTTTTGCCTATAACTTTGTAAGAAAATAAGCTAGGATAACAATTTTTGGTATGTGGGTTACTTCCAGGTGGCTAATGGACAGGTTGAAATATTTTTAATCTGAATTCAATACACAAGGTTGCAGAGGAGAAAATGATGATGTTACGGCGTTGGGCCGTTGGGCCGTTGGGCCGTCCGTAAACAATTCGTTTCCGGAGCATATCTCTGAAAGTACTTGTCCGATTGTCTTCAAATTTTACACACAACACCCCTAGGGGGTCTAGTTGTGCCTTTTGGGGTATTTGAACTTTGACCTGCTTCTGGTTCAGAACTATGACCTATTTAGACGTTTTGACGCGCACTTCGTTTCCGGAGCAGATCTCGAAAAGTACTGGGCCGATGACAGTCATATTGCACATACATGTTCTCTAAGGTCCCTAGTTGTGCCTTTTCAGGTTTTTGGACCTTGACCTTGAAGTTGACCTAGCACTTTGACCTAATTTATAACATCGGTAAATCCGACTGAAAGATTTTGCGGAATATCATGAAAACCGCTCAAGATAGCTACACCATTACTATAAAACAAATTGTGAGGTTTCAGGAGAGGATGCATCTTGAAAAATTTCAAGTTGATAAAATTCAAAATGGCCGCCTATCGGCGATTATTCACCTCGACAGGCCTGATATTGCGGAATATCATGAAAACCGCTCAAGATAGCTACACCATTAATATCAAATAAATTGTAAGGTTTCAGGAGAGGATGCATCTTGAAAAATTTCAAGTTGATAAAATTAAAAATGGCCGCCTATCGGCCATTATTCACCTCGACAGGCCTAATATTGTGGAATATCATGAAAACCGCTCAAGATATCTACACCATTACTATAAAACAAATTGTAAGGTTTCAGGAGAGGATGCATTTTGAAAAAATTCAACTTGTCCAAGGTCAAAATGGCCGCCAATCGGCCATTATTCACTTTCACATGGCCGTTATTTGGTAAACCGTGCTAGATGGCTAGACCATTACTATAAAACAAAATGTGTGATTTCAGGAGAGGATGCATCTTGAAAAAATTTGACTCGATAAAATTCAAAATGGCCGCTTATCAGCCATTATTCACTTTCACATGGCCGTTATTTGGTCAACCGTGCTAGATGGCTAGACCATTACTGTAAAACGAAATGTGAGATTTCAGATGAGGATGCATCTTGAAAAAAATTGACTTGATCGAATTTAAAATGGCCGCCTTTTCGGCCATTATTCATTTTCACATGGCTGATATTTGGTAAACCGTGCTAGATGGCTAGACCATTACCTGATTACTATAAAACAAAGTGTGAGTTTTCGGGGCAGGATGCACCCTGAAATTTTTTAACTCACGAATTCCGAATGGCCGACAATCAGCATTATTTACCTCGATAGGCCTGATATCAGGTAAACCGTGCTAGATAGCTAGACCATTACTATAAAACAAAATGTGACGTTTCGAGAGAGGATGCCTTTTAAAAACTTTTGACTCTATCGAATTTAAAATGGCCGCCTATCGGCCACTATTTACTTTCACAATGCTGATATTTGGTAAACCGTGTTAGATAGCTGGACCATTACTATAAAACAAAATGTGAGATTACAAGAGAGAATGCATCTTGAAAAAAATTGACTCGATCAAATTCAAAATGGCCGCCTTTAGGCCATTATTCACTTTCACATGGCCGATATTTGGTAAACCGTGCTAGATAGCTAGACGATTACTATAGAATGAAATGTGAGATTTCAGCTGAGGATGCATCTTGAAAAATTCTGACTCGATCAAATTCAAAATGGCCCCCCTATCGGCCATTATTTACTTTCACATGCCCAATATTTTGCAAACTGTGTTAGATGTTTGTCCATTACTATAAAACAAAATTTGAGGTTTCGGGGAGGATGCACCCTAAGTTTTTAACTAATTTATATCGAATTCAAAATGACCGTAAATCAGCTATTAATTAACTCGATTGGCCTGATATCGGGTAAACCGTGCCAGATAGGTAGACCATTACTGGGATACTGATTAGGATCATTAATTTCAATGGAGGTTTGCAATCTCTGACAGACTGTCTAGTTCTTATCTTACTCTTAGACTGGGCTTCTTAGACCTAGTTGGCTTGCATCTTGATTTTTGACCTAGACTAGGACTACGTTAATAACCCTATACAAAATGACTTATGTAGTCTTGTTTCTATAATGTCAGCTATAGAAATTTAACGTAAAAACCCACGAAAATGAAATGCTGTTTGTGGATTGAGTGATCATAGCACATAACAAATGAGGATATATTAAGCTTTAGTATTTGGAGCCAATTCCTGGTGTCGGATGTCACATAACGCTATGCTACGAAATTGTACGAAATATACGCTATTTTACCAAGTCCCTCCGCTCACACAAGACACAACTGACAAGTAAATTTAGCCCAGCCAGGTGAAAGTAGCATAAATTGGAGAAGCTGTATGAATTTCGTCAAAATACAGACAACTAGGCTTATTATTTTTAAAGTTGTTTGTTTGAATAATTAGATGTTTTTGTATAATGATATCCGAGGAACTTATATAGTGTGTCACCAGCACGATAGAGGTGTCTGGAGTAGAACGGAATGCGCTGCTAATTGCCACAAATTGGCGCGATATTAGGCCTACAGTTGGCCGGAAACACATTTTAATGTTGGGTCACTGTTTACGATGCTTCCCCAGCATTAGCCCAACCATGGCATTGACGATCTTGTGTTTTTTGTAAAAAAAACACTTGCCACCGGCATCGCAGACGGTGGGTCAGCGTTACAGACGGTGGGCCGACATTCGTTTCCCAAGTTTTAAGCTATTATTATACAAACGAAAAAACTTTTAAAAATTAAGTCGGGGTCGAGGGATTTTTATAGATATCTCTACCAGGGCCCGATTGCAAGAAACAGGATCATCTTGATGCTGGTTTAAACCAAAAAATGAGATCATCTAGCCCTCTTGCTTAAACCGGTTATTTAAACGGTATTAACTACGTGATTAGATGATCTGCTATTTGCTCCGAGCTTTACCAAAAATCGGACATGTCTTCTATATTACGGAAACGTGTACGATATCATGTACAGTCTTCATTTTTATATTTTGAAATGAAACATCACATCAGTAGGCTAACACCACAGATAATAGGGACTAATCAACTTCATCAGGTCAGCATATACTATACTTAATTAGATGGGACCCACATAGGCCTATGTTAAACATAGGTGCCAATTTTGAGAGACCTTTTTGTCCATTTTTCGCATTTTTACATAATGACGTGCGAAATACCATGAACAACACAATTTTGTAATTATATTTTGTTTACACATTTGATGAACCATGTCATATAGCACCTCAAAATGATCAGTGTGTACAGTGGCATACAATGTAATTGTCAAAAAGATGGTGCGTCAAACTGGTGGTGGGGGATTTTTCAATCGCTGATTAACCATGCCATGTAGCACATCAAAATGATCTGTTTGACTCAGAATATGCGATAAAATTAATTCTATATCGTAGCAAGCATTATTTCACCTTATAATTTGGGAGCGTTGATTTATATTTTATGATTACCCGAGTACAGGTAGTACTTATTTCTAGTCATGCAGCTTTCTATTATAAACTAGAAATAAAATACAAAAATGTATACAAGATACACATCAGATGAGGTGGGATTGACCTTTGTAGTCAATATAGTGTGCTAAATATACCCACTATCATGACTATGGGATATAAATACATATAATGGAGAATGTTCACCAAATACGTTATCTTTTATTAAATGAAAGCTTCGCTCAGATCCTAAAGTCTACAAATCATATACAAATCACCTCACTTCAGGCATATTATGAATTTAATGGAACTCCTGAATTCACAAGTGTCCTTGGGTAAAGACATCACAAGACCAATAGACATTTTATCTAATACACGAATACTAGGCCTGGCTGTTATCCCTTCGGTTCCAACATTTTGTGCCTGTAACCATGATGGATGTTGATGTAATTATACTGTACCAATAAGCCTGATGATACCACATACATTACAGTGTACAATCCCAGCATGGCCCCCTTACGATTTTGTAGCATACTCACTGCAGTCGGTTTAAAGTTTTTGCTTATATAAGGGGGCCACCATTAAATCTCAAGGGGGGGGGGGGGTTGGAATACTTTTGAAATAAATAATTTCGGGTGGATAAATAATAAATAATTTACCTCAGAAACTGTTTTACATAAGCTGTAGTAAAATTGAGAAAATTCAGCGCGCCGCCGAGCCAAGTTGAAATAAATAATTTGTCCGAGACAAAAACTCCGCCCCCCCCCCGAAGATTGAATGGTGGCCCCCTAAGGGAATGCGGTTTCCACCCCTCGGCCCGTTGGGCCCGAAGTGGTATTGTCGTCCCCTTCGTGCGCCGCCTCCGCCGCCGCCGCACGCACTTTTTTGACTACTACACCAACATGGTGCAACAGATTGAATTCATCATTAATACAAACATTCAACCCCTCCTGGCGCTTTTTTTACCCAGGGTCAAGGTCATAGGTCAAAGATCAAGGTCAAAGATTTAAAAACATCTTGTTAACGCGATAACTTGAAAAATAATTATTGGATCTCTCCAATTTTTTACGTGAAGTTCCACATGAGTATGGAGATCGCCTGATTAGATTCTCAGCTTTCCACCGATAATCAAAATGGCCGCCACCTGGCGACTCATTTTTTCCGACTTCATTTTTTTTCATAATTCCTCGAAACCTGGTAGTTTTCGGGGTCTACGAGTCTATTGGCATTGTCCGTTTTCTTGTGCGACCGAAAACGAGGCTATGGCGGCCATCTTTATTTTAAATTTAATAATTTCTTGGTAACACGATAACTTGAAAAATAATTATTGGATCTCTCCATTTTTTTATGTGAAGTTGACTATGAGTATGAAGATGACCTGATTACAAATTCAGCTTTCCACCGATAATCAAAATGGCCGCCACCTGGCGACTAATTTCTTTTCAACTTCGTTTTTTCAGAATTTCCTGCGAGGCTATTAGTATTGTCCGCTTTCATGTGAGACTGAAAACGAGGCTGCGTCGGCCATTTTGGTTTTATCAATTTTAATAAATCGTTCTTTTTTTCAATTAATTGCCTTGACACCTGGCATATATAGAGTCACTGCATCAGCCCAGGGGTATTTGAGTGCTTGCACGGTATTTTTCATCAATCGTCTGCACTTTGTGTGAACATTGCGATAGGCGGCAGCCTTAACCTTTTGGCTGCTGCCTCTATGCAGGATGTGTAGGCTATCACTGCAGCAGCTGACCAAGTTTAATCCTTCCACCACCATATTTTTTCTAAGTAAGGTTTGTTAACATCCAGCAAGCCATAGATAAATTGTATTCTAATTTGAAAAAAGTGCAATAACAGATATATTACAGGCCCATGTATGAGTGTGTGTTTTCATTGGTCACTTATCTGTGTTTATCTGGTAACCATAGCAACCGAATTTAATAAAAGCAGGGCCAAATCAGCCTACAATGGGTGAAAATAGCTTTTTGGAGAGTTTTGCTCAAATTTTGTTCACTCGAGATGTCTATGGTGGTTGAAGCTTACCTAGACCCCAGAATGGAGTTATACCACAACACCGAAGAGGCTACAGGGGGTAATATAAGGGCTGGAGGAGTAATACCCCCATCAAATCACCCTTGTGTCATCCTTTCTCATATGGCAGGAAAGGATCAAATAATACAATGAATATCATGTTTGGACCAATGGCCAGTACTTCAAATACTATATTGAATGAATCCCAGCCCAAGTACACAGTCATGGTGACATGGGTTGGGGTTGGGATTGACAGGGGTGTTACCCCAAGGTAATAACAAGATCATATCAAGGTCACAAGAAGGTCAAATCAGCTTAAACAGATCGCGACCATCCCTCCTTCTCAAAAACCAAATTGCCCAAACATAGCTCTAAATTACCCAAATATTGTTATTTTCTTGGGTGGTACCCTGAAACCTTTGAGAAGATTAAAAAAAATCTTTGTTTGACGCCTAAATTTGTGTAGCCAAACAAAGTTTTATTGGACTTTTTCATTATACTAGCCATTATACTAGCCACACAAGCCCGGACAGTAGCCACACAAGCACGTTTGTTCTAATTGGATGCGAAAAAATATACTTGGATTATAAGTTGATTGAGAAACTATCATTTGTAATCAGCTTATTCATTGCATCGAACATTGTGTACATTAATATATCAAAATGTTACACAAATATACATTCACTATATAAACAGTTACCTAAAATGGGACTGACAAATTTGCATCTGTTTTGTTTTTACACTCTTCTTCATTATACTAGCAACACAAGCCTAGACAGTAGCCACACAAGTACAAACATTAGCCACACAAGCACAAACACTATGCTGTATTCTAATTGGATGCTAAACAACCAATGACATCCCACTGATGTGTTTACGACCGTGTGTAGGTTCCATCCTTGTGTTTCTATCTTCTGATTGCCACCAGATGGGGCCATGCCATCATCTAATGCTGTCCATGAGTATAGACACGATTATGGACATATTATAGACAGTTTTGAGTGTTTGTGACTTGTGTGTTCATTATGAATGGACACACAAGATCATTTGTAACAGATATAGATATATTTGCTTGAATAAAGAGACACACAAGTATTTTATGTACCCACGAAAAGTCACACAAGTATGGTTCCGCAAACACAGACAGACAGACAGACAGACGGACAGACGGACGGACGGACGGACGGACGGACGGACGGACGGACGGACGGACGGACTGACTGACTGACTGACTGACTGACTGACTGACTGACTGACTGACTGACTGACTGACTGACTGACTGACTGACTGACTGACTGACTGACTGACTGACTGACTGACTGACTGACTGACAATTAAATTATGTCTATAGCATCCAAATCCTAGGTGACCCGAGTTCACAGGAGCAGATTCATAATATTGAGCAATCTTGAATCGAGTTTGAGCATAAGTCGTGATCTGTGCGCCACGTCACTCAGGAGGAGACTACTTTACCAAAACGGTTTGTGTGATTTAAAAGAAGGTCGTAATTGTAGGTTTTTAAATGGAAGCCATTTAAATGGGCGCATCCATGGAAAAGGCCATGAATCCAAAGTTAGTTTCAAGGTGCGGAAAAATGTTGGTTATAATTAGATGAAAGGAGCTGTCTTGGTGTCACAGCCGGTAGTATAATTGCTGAGGTAAGCAGGTTATTTGGATATCAATGCCCTATAAGTGACTGTACATAATTTAAACTGCATACAATAAGGGACTGGGATCCAATGCATGGATATAAGGAGGTGAATTGATCTACTAAACCGGAGTATGCCGCTGTCTAGTTCAGCTGCTATTGTCCTGGTTGTAGTGAGTGAAAGATTTTTCCTTACTCGACGGATGCTGCATGAAAGCAAGACCTATACACACTTGGGACATATTCTGACGATAATCGAGCTCACTATCTATTGCGATTTGCAAATGTAATTGTAGTATCCTGATCGTACAGTAAAATGTTCACATAATAATGATACCGTTTTGTTCCGTTGCTTTTCTGATCCAATGAAGAAGTATTCAGTTTTAACAGGCTTAGTTTAATTTAGAATCCGTCATCTAAGGTAAAACGCTAGTTCTACAAGGTTTTAGTTTATCTAGAGATTGTTGGGCATCAGAGGCAGACCAGGATAGTTACACGTCAATAAAGTTAGTTACTTATTCCTTATTTAATAAGGAAGAAGTAACAGTTACTTTATTCCTTATTCGAACGAATAAGGAATAAGTATCACAAACTTATTCTTTATTGGAACGAAAAAGGAATAACTAACTGGTTACGTTAAATTCGAATTTGCATAACTAAAAACAAAACAAAAATAAAAGAAATAAATGTACGCCTACGCTCCACAAAATATGCTGATATACCACAAGTTCTTTGCAGAAAAGAGTTAAATCACCAACATGGCAATATTGACATGCACAATGAGCTTTAAAAGTATATTTACATGTTCAGTTTTGAATAAGGAATAAGTCACTGGTTACTAATTACTTATTCGCGTTTGAATAAGTAACTGGTAGTTATATGTCGAAAACCACTTTAAAATACGAAAACACATCTAGAATGCCCTTAAACTCGACAAAAGACGTTCATATACTTGTAATTTTAGGAGATAAGAGTAAAACACCAATCGGATCGCAAAAAGAGTAGTACAAGACTTGTTACTTATTCGGTTTTGAATAAGGAATAAGTGACTGACTTGTACTATTATTTGAGCGATCATTTTGGTGTTTTACTCATTTATCTCCTCATATTACAAGTTTATGAGCGTGTTTTGTTGACTCTTAGGGTATTCTAGATGTGTTTTCGTATTTTAAAGTTGTTTTTCTCCGTATAAGTACTAGTTACTTATTCAAACGCGAATAAGGAATAAGTAACCAGTTACTTATTCCTTATTCAAAACCGAATAAGTAACAAGTCTTGTACTACTCTTTGAGCGATTAGATTGGTGTTTTACTCATTTATCTCCTCATATTACAAGTATATAAACGTCTTTTGTCGAGTTTGGGCGTATTCTAGATGTATTTTTTTTAAGTGGTTTTCACCGTATAAGTATCAGTTCAAACGCGAATAAGGCATAAGTAACCAGTTACTTATTCCTTATTCAAAACCGAATAAGTAACAAGACTTGTACTAATATTAGAGCGATCAGATTAGTGTTTTATCATTTATCTCCTCATATTACAAGTTTATGAACGTCTTTTGTCGAGTTTTAGGGTATTCTAGATGTGTTTGTGTATTTTAAAGTTGTTTTCACCGTATACGTACCAGTTACTTATTCAAACGCGAATAAGGAATAAGTAACCAGTTACTTATTCCTTATTCAAAACCGAATAAGTAGCAAAAATTGCACTATACTGTTTGAGTGATCAGATTGGTGTTTTACTTATTTATCTCCCCAAATTACTAGTATATGAACGTCTTTTGTCGAGTTTTAATGTTTTCTAGATGTATTTTGGTATTTTTAAGTCTATTTTTACCCCATAAGTACCAGTTACTTATTCAGACGCGAATAAGGAATAAGTAACAGTTACATATTCCTTATTCAAAACCGATTAAGTAACACGACTTGTACTACTCTTTCTGCGATCTCGTGGCTACTATGATCATCTTGGTTATAAATCTTTAATCAGAATTAAACAAATCGGTGCAGCCAAGCCTGCTATTTTTATTGTTGTCCTAACAAAATCATACACATATCACAGATACAATTACTCAAAGTAGTCCAACTAAATGAATGGGTTAATGAAAGTGAAATCAGTCTATGGAATAAAAATCGGTAATATAATCACCAAGAATAGTAAGTGTTGAGCAACACTTTACAAGAGCACATACCAAAAATCTGACCAAGGCTGTGTGTGTTTCCCGATTTAACCTCGAGCTGATCTTTAAATTACCTTAATTGAACTTGAGATGACCTCAAGGGGGTTCTACTGGGATGGACAAGCCGAATTTATATAGATATTGATACTCATTTTTAATACACCTTTCTTGTTTCACACTGTTAATTTGTCGTTGGTAATGATACATATTCTCAGCATGCGTCAACATACGTAACTTAATACGGAAATGGGCTGTTTTTGTTATTTTGGTCGGAATTTGACCTTAGAATTACTTTGATGTGACCTTCACTTGACCTTGAGATGACCTGTTGTTCTTCTGTAGGACACAACCGAAACTGATAGGCCTATTATTCTTCAATCTCATTTGTTATCATTTTCTTGTAGGCCTATTAGAAAATCAAATGTGAAATAATCAGTCAAATTCTACCATTTTGGTAGGCTATCTGATTCAAGTGCTAGAAAGGGGAGGGGGTTCAGGAAAAAATCCCGAGCGTGATAACCTTTCTTGAGTTATTTAAATTCAGAATTGGCATCAGATAGGTAAAACCGTGGTATGATAAAACACATTATGACAAAGAAACACGTGTACGTGAAAATGACCAGAAACAGCACGTCTAACCCAAATAATTGGAAAACACAGCATTTCAAAACCACAGCATGACAAAAATAAAGCATGGCTAAATAAACAAGGCATGCTTATCTCAAAACCAAAGGCTGGTAAAACATATCATGACAACTTCAACAGTATGATAATGTTCTGAAAACAGACTTTATTTTCCTACAACTAGGGGTTTTAGAATGAAAATTTAAATTGAAACTGGTTTAGAATACATCGCAATTTTCTTTAATTTTTCACCCACCAGTGCGTGTCATTGGTGTGAGATGCATTTTTGTAGCAGTCATTGTTTTAATTTCGTCATATTTGCTGATGATACGGTATTAATTGCTAAGGCTTCTTTTATTATCAAATCTGAAAATATTTTTTTTTAATATGGAGCTAGATAACTTGAATGACTTTGCATTAAAATAAAAATATCTTATATTTTATATGTTTGCGTCCGGTACGACATAACCCCATAATAACCCGGAATAACCCATAATAACCCGGAATAACCCATATTAACCCGGAATAACCCATATTAACCTCATAATAACCTCATAATAACTCATTACAGCATTGTATTTGCTCCGAATAACGCAAATAATGGAACAAATCGATGTTTTATTAACAAATTCGCGCTGATGCAGACAATCAATGGGCTGGCCTATCACAGGATGGTGCATATATGTCGTCTGAAACTATCAATAAGGGGTGACCCCCATTGCAATAGCCTACAAAATACAATAATAACCTATAAAAACTCATAACAACTTGTAATAACCCTGTAGTCGTTAAGAAATACAGCCATATAAATGACTTCGGTTTATCGTGAAATCACAGCTTACCAATCCAGTGCTCCAGTGTAACTCCTGACTTCACAACTCACCTGTTGCCATCAGCTTAATTAATGTCGAGGTGTGACTTCTATCACAACTCAACTTGTGTCATCGATGATCATGAACAGCAATTGATGTGTCATTGTATCATCAGAATCATAATTATTATGTTTCCATACTTCTCCGACTTACAATTATAGTCGAATATGATTAGATTTTTTTTTATATAGATATCAATTTAATTCGAAAACACATTTAGCTCGCTTTCTGGCTTAGTGCTATGAATAAGTCACCTAAATGTCATTGTCATCATGACGTAACATAATCAGATCATTCACGCTAATCCCATTGATATGCCTAAGTGGCTCGTTAACCTTATCAGCCCAGCAGCCTATAATTAAATTAATTTTCTAATTTATTTTAGTGTTGGTTTTTCCCAAAGATTCAATAGCATTTTCGAAGTCGATCCATAAATTATTTTGTGGTAATTACCACCGTTTTCAAAATAGAATAGAAAGCAGACTTGTTCTAAGTAGTAAATTATGTGCAGTCTTAATATGTTTTATATTTAGTAGGGCCTATATCGCTTTCTCAGCAACAAAATACGGACACGGAAATACATGTACATATAATGGCATGTTTCACGATATTGTACCACTTTTGCATGTTATTAACTGGAAAGTCAAATAAATAAAAAAAATGAATATATATTTGGCGACAACACGTAATCTGAGAAGAACAAAACAAAACATGTGACTGGATACACCTCAGTACGTGTAAATGTAATTCACACCTTACGTCTAGCGTGACTGGCTAAACATGTTAAAATACCCAGTTGTGATCACGCTTGCAATCATTCTTCCCGTCATGATCACACTGCAGAATCAAAAAGACGCCTATTGGCACAAAGTTAACGCTTCTTGGCGAAGGATGAACGCTTCACGGCGCAATATGTCAATTTAGAGCACTGACGGCTCACAAAAAGTGTAGAAAAAGACATAACGTTCAATTATTTAGTGTAATGACCCCAACCACGGAACACTAAATTGTATAAGGACAACGCTGGTGTTTATTTCACTCGTATAGCGACTGTAGTTTGTTCAGACGAATGAAAACGGTTGGCTACCCATCCTGATAATTCGGACTTATAGTCCTTTTCAAACCCATTTTTGCTGGTAAGTAGCTATATGAACGTAAAAATATAATCGAATGTTAGAGATTAAAATCCAGACTGTACAAATAAACAACTGGGTAGCAAACTGGTAGCTTTATTTTGTAATTATTCGCCAAAATTAAAGTTCATTCTGGTTGAACGCCTATTGGAGCAATGTGCACACGCCTATCGGTGCAAATAAAATTTACCGAAATAGAAAGCATGTTATTTTCAAACATTTTTCAGTGGCAGATCCACCTTCTGGATAAAGAGGGGGTTCCCCCCCCCCCCCAAGATGTTTTTGTTATATTGCCTACACTGTTTTTTATCACGTATTATCGATAAATGTAGTAGGCCTATTCAAGTCATATAATTCTACCAATACATTTGGATGATTAGGCCTATGTTAATTATCATATCCCCACAGCCCACACTTTCTATTAGAAACATTTATTTCAAAACAAGTAGATGGAGGAAATCTTGTAGACTATATACATTTATTAGTAATATAAATAATATTTATCACTATAACCATAGTAATAAGGTACGATGGGGATTAAAATATAATATAAAATAAAATCAGGCCTAAATAACGCTATTTTGGTCAAGGGAAGTTCATGAAGCGTCACGTCCGGAGTGATGCATAAGGGGGGGGGGGAGGGGGGGCAGGCCTAACATCTGCCCCCAAGATAGCTTCTTGGGCAGGGATATAATATTCAAAAACGCAGAAGAATTCTAAAGATCCGGGGTAGGCTAATTATAAAATAATTATGAAAAAAAAATAATTAAACAAGGGCGGATCCTAGGGGGTGGTTTGGTCGAAAAAAATATAATCTTATTTAAGGGTTTCCTTATGATCTCGTTCCACACTCACTGAGGGACAAGCAGTGGCCAATATGCCTTAGATTGCGGTGACATATTCCTTTGTTTTAACCCCCCCCCCCGTCAGTGAAAAGCTAGATCCGCCCCTGACTAACAAGGCCTAAACCTACAATGGTTTGTGTTAACTAGCCAGGACTGTCGTACCCAGCAAACATTAGGTTTACTGTTGAGCCAACGTCGTAGACGATAGGCTAACGGTAAACCAACGTTGGGCCAACGTCCCAAGTTCGCTGGGTAGTAAAAGTGTTTAGGTCATAATGCCTATGCGTAATGAAAAGATTTAGACCAAATGTATAGCCTTGTGTGGGCTACATATTAACCTCATCCTTGTCTCCCCATCTCCCAATGCATACATGTGAACTACATGTGCACTCGTGTGACCCTGTAGACCCTATAGTACACTTGGGTGACACAATAAGCAGGGGGTAAATATTGTCCAATCGTGGCTGAAAAAAACCTTGAAATTGAAAATTTCAGCCACAGATGGCTTCCAATAAAAGATATGTTAACCTACCTTCCATTTTGCCTTCCTAATTATGAAATACTAATATTGGCCTCGATTTATCAGGTCGATAATAGACCTGATTGGTTAGAATCAGTGACATTACAGCTAGGCCCTATACATCCCATGCTCAGCTCATATGTTATAAACAACATTAAAAGTTATGAAGGCCTACTGTATTTTGAATTGAAGTCGAGATCGCTCTCAGTCACAACCATATGTTAAAAAAGTTTCATTTTCTTGGAAAAAAGGAGGACAACAATCCATGCTCCACGCCTTTACGGTGTAGTAAATCGCAGGTCTGGACTAATATCAGACCACCATGCCTCGTGTAGACCTATAGATAGGCCTACCCATAAACAGATCTATGGCAGAACAGTGATAGGACCAGTAGACATAATGTAGTAAGATTAATAACTGTTCTTAACTAGAAAGAGTGTTGTTGGGAAACGAACACGAAAGCAGCCCTCCGTTATCGCGAGTCGACCATTTTAAATTTGATATAGATCAGCAAACTTTCTCAAGTTTTATTTTATATTACCGCTTTAGCTATTATGCAAGATTTCCGAGATAGTGAGAAAAAAACAATTAAAATGACCGACCGCCAGTTGGCTATTTTGGAAATTTGTCATGGGTTATCCTTGTGTGAGTCCTCACATTTTGTTCTATATGGGTGGTCCAGCTTTTTTGCTTTGTTTTTGAGTTACGTAAATATCACAAAATTTCTCAAATTTGCATTTTTTTGAGTCACTTAAATATCACAAAATTACTCAAATTTTTGGTCCCAAAAGGGAATCAGGTCATTGGCTGACATAGCTGAGCATATTTGCCAGTTTAAAAGAAGATCTGTTGAATAAAAGGAGGACAACAATCCATGCTCCACGCCTTTACGGTGTAGTAAATCGCATATATGGGGATCAAAATGTCACCAAAACAATTTGTTAGTGGTATTGGGTGACTATGTGAAGTATAGATAGATTATATTGATAGGTTAGTAGCTATCTTGAAAACAAATAACTGCGCTGGCGGCGGAGGCTGCTTAATTATTAACGCACATTTTGTTAGGCTATAGTCTAGACTATCAGGTTATATTATAAATATCATTTAAAAGCCTACATAGCACAATGATCTTAAGGCCTATCCCGTTGAAGAAAATAGCCGTAGATTATAAAACAAATCCGTACCTAGTATAGCCTTATAGGCCTACCAATACTAACAAAATTATACATAGTTGCACCAGTAGGCGTCTTCACAATGCTCCAATAGGCGTGCAACACTGATTTTACAACGTTTTAACGGTTTATTGTCTACGCAGGTCATTAGACAAATAAATGAGATATCAGTGGCGTAGAACAGACTTAATGTAACATAATCTATCAAATTAAAGAAGATTTATATGCAAATAGATTGAAAAAAATAACATTTGAATGGAATCGTGTCCAGTTTTGAGGTAGGGTACCAAAACTGTTTTCACTAGTCTGAGAAATGTATTAAACTTTTCCATGTAAATTCCATGTGTGGAGGTTCGTAAGATGTACTATTGTTCCGTGCATACCTTTATTTAACATAAATTGAACATTTTGGCCTTTTTTCAGACGATATTTTGAAAAATTTCTGAAAAAGTTGACAATTTGGCGCGGAGAAACGTTGCACTTCGCCAATAGGCGTCTTTTTGATTCTGCAGTGTGATGATATTCTCCTCGTTATGTTCAATTATTTATGTTGTTTTGGGCAATTGTTAACAATTACAGGGTTATTATAAGGTTATTATAGGTTTTTTTTTGTTTAAAAGGATATTCTGGGGTATGCCCTACTATTCCGTGATTTCATTTTGTGCACCATCTTGCGATTGTCTGCTGAGATACCTGATATCAGCGCAAATTTGCTCTCAAACATTGATTTATGCTATTATTTGGGCTCGCCATGGCTATTTCCTAACGACTACAGGGTTTTTGTAAGGTATTATGAGGTTATTAGAGGTTATTATGTGGTTATTATGGGTTATTCCGGGTTATTATGGGTTATTCCGGGTTAATATGGGGTTTTGTCGCACCCGTTTGCGTCTAGTCTGATAGGAATAGGTTGATGCCCTACTGTGCTATGTAGGAACAAATTTCATTTGAAAATGGAGAGCCAGCAAGGTCTTCTGGTTCGGAGGACAAATTAAGTCGAGGTGCTGTAAGTGATTTGCTATTTTAATTTATAAGAAGTGAGAGAGGGCTTTATCTAACACATGTTAATGATGTGTGAAGAAAAGCAAAGAAGGCAAATAATCCATGACATAATAAAACGATGAAAGAATTGTGTTTCCTATAATTTGTTGAGAGAGTGGGTGAATATTGTTTTACGTCGCTTTCTGCACATAAGGCTCCAAACTGTTAAAATGCTTGGAGTGTACAGTGTAATAGGCTATTATCTATGGTACTGTGCAATATAAAGAACCCTTGAAGTCTTTCGAAATAAGAGTAGGATCATATGTGCAGAAAGCGACGTAAACCAATATTCACTCACTCAATCTGCACATTAGGCTAAGAGGCAATGACGCGACAAAAGGAAGCCCGAAGCCGGGGCTATGCCCTACTTTTATTTCGAATTACTTTTTCAAGTGCTCTTTATAGTGCACAGTACAATAGGGAGAAAACGATTTATTCATCAAATTTAATTATTTGGACGCGCAAACTGTGACGTCACATATAGTCAGGGAGCACCCGGAATCCCGTGTGAATTTAGTGGTGAAAGCAAACCATTCATTTAGTTTGCTAAAGGGGACCTCTAAGAACAGAAAAAAACTTGTTGGCAGTCTGAAATCCTGGTGGTACATTTTTGGTCGAGTGTTAAAGAAAACAGACCAATTTCAACTTGATTCGTTCTCCCGGCCGCCAAAGTTTGCTTATTTGTAGGTATACAATTATTAAATCAGTCTAATTGTTACACAGAAAGTAGAATATAAGCAGTCAATGACATTTGAATATCCTTTATATACACTATGGTACTATGCAGTCATTATTTCGATGTGAAACTTATACAAAATAAACAAATTTACTGCTGCCGAGTATTGTTCGCAAACAAACCGCCATATAAACCAATTGAAGCATATTCAACTTAAACCTGTTCAACTCTGTACAAGTCCATTGCCATGGCTGGGCATATGCTAGATGTATAGGCCTATATCTCAAATAGAGCCCGTATAAAGTTGATGAGTAAGAAAACATAGTCGCGTCACTTATAGCTATATATTCACGTAAAATGTTTGGATTCAATATTACACCTGAAGCTATAGTGGGGCCTATAATAATGTTTGAGGCCTAGATGGGTTGTAAAGAAAATTAAATTTACTAAGTTTTACACTTGAAAAATAGCCAAGCATGGATAATAATTTGAATACATTCCTTCCACGAATTTGTTTTATCTGATAGTCCAGCTGACTTTTATATCCCCATGACTGACTGTAATTCTGACCATGAAATTAACAGTTTTTCTTAGTATATTCTAGATCAGCACCATTTACAATAAATGAATCTGCCCTAGGTATAGGCCTGTAAATCCATAAAAAACATGACTCGCTAATAAACGATAATATGTGAGAATAGAATATGACCATTAAAGTTGAATCAGTCAGCTAGAAATATCTTTAAATGGGACATTTTTTGTATTCATATTGTATAAATTACAAGTGATGAATTTGTTTTTGACCAATCTCTAAAATTATAACAGATATTTATTTACAACGTGGTATATAGGGAGGGGGGGGGGGCAATATAATTTTAGGCAAATGTATATCTTCAATAGGCTGCAGATTGCGATAAGCAAAACAGACTAAAAACTATTTATTTTTAATGAGCAGAGTACTGTTAGCTACTGCATCGTCTGTCCACTGTCGTCTTGTAGAGTCCTACCAGGCAGGACATATACACCTAGTGTGTATCACCATGCTCACAGTCATCACTCATCATTAATTTCATCACACTCTGGAACTAGTTGTTCTGAGTTCTCATAGGTTTTTTTTCCATCCCTCTGAGCAACCACAAATGTCAGAGCAGTTAAGGCCTGCCTTCCTACAGGAGCATCTTCCACATCAGCACTGTTTTTTGCAGCCACACTTCACCAAGTGGGGGACAGATTCTGGGGCTGGAAGCTGAGTAGTCATGACTGGGTTCATTCATCACAGGTTGTGCCACTGTATCGTGGTTCCAAACAATAACTTGGTGATGGGCGTGTAGAATAGACTGTCGCATGGCATCAGGACTAGGAGGCAGCCTCTCTGATTATGCCTGTTTCCTAACGAATCATCGCAGCTTCGTCGTGACAATCTGGGTTTGTGGTTGACTGTGCATATGATTTGATCATAGAAGCAACTGTGTCATCCTGTAGCTCATTGGTAGCTCCCAAGTTGATCAGGGCAGTGAAGCCCTCACTGGAGTCTTGAAATGCCTTCCAGAAAGAAGCATGTTCGCCTTTTCCCGCAAAACTGCCAGCTTTGTCACTGCCGCTCATGGTATGCAGGCTTGGTAGTGTCGCTGCCTTCTGTGACCCTAGGGCCTCATATATAGGACCGAACTGAACGGTCGTACTCTTTCTTCTTGGTGCTATGGAAAACGTTGTATCCTTACACTGTTCTGGATGACGTCAAAATATAATGATTGTTGCACCAGAGTCATCAGCTGCATGTAGAATCTTTGTGGTCACTGTTCAGTTATCTCATGTCAGTATGGGTTGCTCTGCACTGGGTGTCCCATGCCACATCTACAGATTATCATAAATCATGGGCTTGCTGCAGCATCTTGTTTGCTAAGTATCCTGTTAAATCCATATGAGAGAGCAGTATCTTCATCAGAATCTTGATTATGTTAGTGAAGTTTGTAATGTGACTCCCTACTAGTCTTCTTTCTCTGGTAGACTGATCCAGTGAATGTTGGACATCGTATCAGTCGAAAATGACCCCCACTTCATGCATTGAGACGTACTTGTCCAGGATATAGGAGGAGAAATGCAACTTCAACTGAGAGCAGTTGAGTACCCAATGAGGAATTCCCCATTAACTCAACTTCTGGTATTCCATCGACCACAGTCCTTCGAGATGCATGGTCCATTTCCTGGCTGGTTTCCATTGGCAGTTCTTCACCGTGATCACTCTCTAGATGATCCATATCATCGTCAGTGCTGCCAGAGAGACTCTCCAGGATAGCCATCAGATTGCTTTTTGTGTTTAGTGCTTCCATGTCTGCCAAATAGACTGGAATCATCCAAGCGTAGTTCAGCTTGCTGACAAATACCTGACAAATGTATTGGTACTTAAGAGATAAAGGTTTCAATCCCCAGATTGAACTGACCTGATGAACTGGAACATGGCCAGCCTGGGAGTAAAACTGTGCCATCTTCTCAATGACATCCAAAGGCTTATCACATCTACCATCCGTGCATGTGCTTGCTGAACTATCTCAGAGGTGCCATCTGCGCATGCTTGCCTGATGTTTTCTGCGTCAGCCTGCTAACCAGCTCTAGATAATCTTTGAAAAAGGTTTCTTGGTATGGCAGTGTTGTTGTGACGACATGTGTCTTGATTGGCCTTCTAACATGTCTTCCTTCTAGGATGTGTTTGACTGTTGTTGATCCATACAAATCTGCCTCTGTCCAGGAGAAGTCCAGGCCACTGTTTTCTATATATGCACCGATGGTGCGTAGCTGGGCCATTTCAATGTGTAAAGTACCAGGTAAATAATGTCACTTCTTTCTATCTAGAGCTGTTTTCCGGTATGTAGAGGCCCATATCAAGAGAGATGGCTGTCTATCTGTCAAGCCCCACTACTTTGCCGTTGATTCCCTGAGCCTGCATTAAGATGGCCAGCAGTGTTGGCCATTCATGTGCTGGAGCAGCAAACAGTGGTGTAGTGCCTGGAGAAACCTCCAATAGGCTTCTCCCCAGCAGCCTGGCTGCATCTGACAGGCTAGCCTCTGTTATGTGCTGCTGCTCTTCCTTTGTCCTGAATGTAGAGCAAGCGGTGGCTGGTCTGGGACTGCTGGTCTGGGACGATGTAGAGTGTGTTTCCGATCTGGGGTGTCTTCTGCAAAGTCTACATTGTCAACAGCACCAAATAAATAAAATCGGGAGGCAGGTGGAAGCCATCATTGTCCAGCATTTTCTTCGCCATGCTTGCAGAGGGATGTGCAACAGTCTGTTGTATTCGACAGACATGCCAAAGCCATGTAATATGTTGATAGCCTTGACGAATGGCTACCCCAACTGCAAGATGCTTTATCCAGCTGTTTTAAGGGTCCTAATAGTAGTCTTCCTGGTATGGGCCAAGCTGATGGAAGATTTGGCATCCTTGGATTCAAGATCCAGCGGCCCATCCCACGAATTTTAGGATGGTTCGTGGGATGGGCCCCTGGCCTGTCAATTTTCCAATGCGTTTGCTGACTTCGGAATAGTGTCCATCACCAAACATTGTCCTGTCTCTTGTGAATTCCAGAACCTTGTAGTGGGCAGTTGGCTTCTCCACATGCAGTTCCTCTGTTTGTTTTTTGGCAAATGATGCACGCTGTGAAGTCTGTGTTGTATCTTGCGGCCTGTGCGGTTGACATGCCCATGCTAGCCTGACTCTCCATTGTAGAAGCTGTATGATTAAAACTATGGACATAAATGCAAGCACCACGATCAGTACTACCTACACCACAGTACAGTTATATCATGGGGGTTAATAGCAGCTTATTCTGCATTCTGTGGGGTTGATCTTCAACCTACAAAATAGCTGGGATTATGGCAACACTTGATATCATTTTGATGTGAACAATATAACATGTCTTTGAAACAATTGTGCATCTGGGTTCCCTTTGCAAATTAAGCTGCAATTATGGGGAACGTGAATGGTATCGGTTGATCACTCACGCGACGCACATAGAAAACGCATAAAATGCATCTATTTTTGTCGGCTTGTAACTCTGCATAGACCAGTATCTCAGAATGCCAACAAGGGTTTTTTAATTATTTGGGATCGAATCAACATTTCTGGATGGGTGGCTTGCTTTCACCACAAAATTCACACGGGACTTCAGTTTGGTGCAGATGCTCCCTGACTAATACACGAATTTGCGGCGGGGTGTATGTGGCATCAATCCACGGATACATTATAGTGCTGCAGCAGACCCGCCAAAAAGACGTTATTTAATGAGCAACCTTCCATGAAAAAGCAACATTAGTTATCATATACCGTTGGAAAGCTGTAAATCTCAAGATTATGGCTAGAGTGGATAATAAGAACGACATTTTGGAAAAACCTTGCAAATTAACCCTTTGTGAACCAACATCACATATTTAGTTCATATTTATTTTATGTTATGGTCATCGATACATACTTGAAATAATATGCAGCAAACCATCCATCAGCACCAAACACAGACATTTAACCGACTATTACTCAAATTTAAAAAAAAAATATGAATTTATTATTTCAAACACACTCTCACTGCTAGAAAACACGCAAAAATAAACGTGTATTTCTATAAAACTGCTGTGAGATGTATAATTCGATCTCAATATTGTATAAGCAGGACATAACATTAAGAAATGACATTCATCTTCTAAAACAATAATATACAATTCTTTAAAGAAAATGCACAATCTGCCATTAACAAGTTTTCATGTCGTCCTGCTTCAATTTGTAACATGTGACTGGAACATCTTAACCTGGATAATGCCTGTCTATGTGACTTAATAATTTTAAAATTCAAATAACTTTCTGGTTCAAATTCTGTATTGAATGTTGAATAAGCTGCTAATCTACTATTTCCAAGGTCGGCAAACTACTTATTCTTAAAATGTCCCATTAGCTTTGTTTTAAATATAAAATTCCATAAATATATCTACATCACCAACACCTTGGCTAATCCACACAAAACTAAAACCATAGGCCTATCTTTCCAAAATACATCTAATATGGGACGCCCAGGTTAGGCTATTCTACACCTTTCATTCGGAACTTTCAACATTGAATAACAGACTTTGGGATATATGTGATCAGGTATACGTATAATTTTAGGGCAATATTTATTACAACGAGAATAATAACAAAATGCTATAGGGTATTTTCCTATTTCTCCCATTATTGCTTGCTTAGGTGTGCATGTAATATCTTATCTAGCGTAAGAGGGACACGGAAAGTACCCTTTGTGTCATCTTCCACCACTCTAATCTCTATCTATTATATATATAGGACGAACACGGAAAGTTCCCCTTGTGCTATCTTCCACCACTCTAACCTCTATCTATTGTAGGTGGAACATTGAAAATGCCCTTTATGCTATTTTACACCACTCTAATCTAATGTAGAAGTAACATGAAAAGTTCCCTTTATACCATTTTCCATCCCTAATTTCTATCTAACAGGCATGGCTTTATCTATGCCATTTTGCACCACTCTAATCGAAAGTGATGGAAACGAGTGATTGTGAATACAGAATATATTATTTTGGTAGTTTTAATATATTTTCGGGATAATCGTATGATCATGCATGATTAATTTGCGTGTTAAACAGTGGCGTTTTAAACAGTGTCCAATGGACCCCTTGATGTCTATAACCTAATATTGAATGTACCTTTGTTCAAATCTACCAACAATTAACCAGAACATATGGCAAATAACAACATTTCTGCCCTTAGCGCGCAAATAAGGCGGTTAAATTATTGAGCTCGTCATAAAAAACCGTAGTTGAGAAAATGGTAACCCATATTTCATACCCTAAGATGTCTTACATTATTTTGCAGATACGGTCTAGTTTACTTGCATTAGCCTCCTGACTATTAGTGGACATGCATTTTTTTAAACAATTTATTTTAACTTGTTTTCGACGAAGAACACGTTTTGTTGAAAGAGTTTAGATGACACAAAAATTATTTAAGGTAAGATATTATTTTTGGCAAATATCAAATTTGTTTTTCAGATATTTATATATGCGATATAGAATTTCAAATGTCTAAAAAATAGATCTAATACGAATAGAACGACATGTTTGTTGTGGGTTTGAATACATCAATTTTGATGTATCTTATCTTATTTTGTGTACCTTGTCTAATCAAAATATCAATAACATCATAGCAAATTAAATACCAGCTCTAAATGCTGGAAAAAATGTATCATGTACGTTTTCAAACAAATTAAAATATGTATATGTTGGAATTTTGCACACAAAGGGTTAATATTTTTTTCATATACTTTATATGTAAGATACATAATTTCAATGTGCATATTGTAAAGCTAATAGGGATTTTGTATTACTTTTTTGAGAATTCAATATTCCATAGATTACGAAATTGTTTAAATACAAACATTTATATTTTTGTTCTTTTGCAGGCAAAGGGTGGCTATATTTAAACTGGTCTTTCTAAAAAACAGATTCTCATAATAATGATGCTATCGAGTAGATAACATCATGGGTGAGGTGAAAAAATATTCCAATTGTGTCTAATAAATCAGAATCTTGAAGAGGCAAATAATGGGTCTAGCATGCTGTGCTGTGGTACACAATTAGTCATTCTTTTTACTTTCAATTCATTTATTTCTATAGTGAGATTATCTGAAGACATCTACAATAACACTAATGAGGATTCTTACAACATATTTAAACACATGGTTACAATGTAAATACTTTTAGAGCACGTTAATCTTCAATCATACTGGTACTTTTGAAGAGAAAGGGTCTTTAAATTTAATTAATATTTTTTTCATTAGCTTCTCATCACATGGTGCACAAAGGGTCAAATTGCCAAATTTGTCCAAATTTTTGCTCATGTGATCCCCCCTAGCCATATTCCTGAGATTTCAAGCTTTCCAACGGTATATGATAATAGTCAGGGCCCATTTTCGAAATTTCTGACTTGGTAAGGCATTTTTTAGTAGAATTTGGCATGCAGTTGTTCTTACACAATTTGGGAACGCTGATTCCAAATCTGCCCCATGCCAAGCTATATTTTGTGTTTTTCCTACTCAAAATTCAAAAACAAAATGGCTGCCAAAATTAGTGAAAATGTCACAACTTTACATCACGGCTTGGCTTACAATGAACATAAAAACATCATTTCGGTGTAATAACACCCACCTGAGCAACATACTTAAAGTCCCCTAAATTTCACCTTGTGCGTTCGCCGCTAGAGGACAAAATCCAAAATGGCCGCCACTGAAAGGCAAAGTGTTATAACTTTGCTTCCAAATAACGTAGAGATGTGTTTTTGGTGTCTACATATAGGTTTCTCACACCCGGGAAACAAATTCAGAGCCGTGATAACATCTATTATCAATATTTCACAAAGTTATGGGGGGAAAAAAAATGTTGCGCCAGGAAAACGACAGATCGTAGGCCAGTGTAATAATAATGATTTATTTAATAAAGTCATTATTTCACATTTAGAAGCCGAGGGAAACAAACTTAATATCCGGCATGGTGTAAAAATGTTTAGCCTATTGACAAAAAATATTTTATGATTGTTGATCACTGTCCGGCACTTGATAACCTCTCGCTCACCATATATTTGTTCTAGGTCTATTAGTATGTGGCCTATGTGATATCCACCTGGATCATGTTTTTGCAGTACCGTAAGGACGAAAGCAATAATTTTAATGTACGTTGGCCACGGGTGGCACCCTCCTGCCCAAACCCTAGAGTTAAGCAAAACATGAAGTTAATCCATCAAGGTGATCTGCATAACCATGGCGATAATGACACACACACATGTTCCGTTCCTATTGAGACAAGCAGTCGTGTAAATTTAACAATTTATGATTCTAGTAACTAGGTATATTGTGCTGGTTAAAACGTGCACATCCCATAAAAAATATGTTTCCCAATCGGATTGACAAGTTACATAATCATGATAACAGTATCATCTTAATTTTTATATTGTTGATCAGAATAGATACCGTACAAAAGCCTGGTAATGCGCTGATAACACAGTTGTTCAGACATAATTGAACGAATAAAGTCCCAACCATCGGCTCAGAGATCCATACAAAACCGTAATGTAGGCTAGTACACATACCTCTACTCCCCTACTTGATTGAGATGATATCACCATCAATAACTATGATAAAATACAGTTACACGATATCGGAAATTTGTAATTTGGTGCAGAAGTTGACTTATATATGTTTTAGGCATAAAAGATTGATGGTTGAGGACACGCTAGGGTAATGTTGAAAATACTGACGATGACTTTATTTTATAGATATAGTGTGAACATACACCATCTTCAGAAGATGTTAGTAACTAACCTAGTCTTGGCAACTAAATGTTATAGTGTCATGAACAAGTCACCAAAGATTATTGGGTACACTTTTGCAACAAGATATGATGCAGAATATGTGGTAATTGGGGTAATAATACCGTTTGTAGCACGATCAGAATGTTTTTATGAAGAAACACATAAAATACAGAAACTTTCTAGATGTGGTCGTGATATGGTAGAATGTATGAGGAATCAGTAGGTTCTGGTCATGCATGCTTCTAATCAGATATAAGCTCCCACTCTCGCATAATATACAATAACCCGACAGGTTCAGTTGTGTTTTGAAGTGGTATGAGAGCGGCAACGATATTTTGCAGAAAGAGGTATCAATGTTAAAGACAATAAGTCTTACCATATATAAAGTGATAAAATCATATGACGGACGTGAAGATATTTAGGTCCCTAATAACTATATGTCTCCTCCAGACATAGTAGAATAATTATCATTCATACAGAGTATTTAGTACTTATGTACTATATTCTTTTGTTATAAACATTGATCATCTAATAATCTATGCAAGACACATGTATCCTACATCAAAAACATTTCCATGCTCACTGCGATGTTATTTCAGATGAATATATAACAGATATAGTACAGAATCAGGGAGGCGGGCAATACAGTTTCAGTTCAAAGTTCAAATTCACCACTTTTGGTAAAGAACAATGCTATTCAACTATTCAATGAACACTGGTATTTAAGCGTGAAAAATACTGAGGTACATGATGGGACGTTAAATGTTATTACGGCAATCAAACAATGTGGTAGGAACTGATGTAAACTTGATCATTCTGCTTTCGAAACGTTCTCATCATAGTAATGCCTATGTGTCTAAACCTAGAACTGGTGATATTTATCGTGCCATTCAGCCTTTTCAATGGCTTCCACAACGCCAGCACAATAATTCTAAAAGAAAGACATTTAAATTAATTCATAAACACCCAGAACTAGAACTTGAGCCAATTGGAGTATTTCAATGTATCCTCTTCGTCAATAACCCTTGCCACAAAAAGTGGATATTGTTTCCGTTGTATTTTAGGCCTGTTTAGCAATAAATACAGCTCTGGCCAGATAACAATATTATAAACATGTATGAGATTGTGGTTGGAGCTTCATTGATGGACAACTGCAACTAGTTCTCATGTAAAAGCTTCCTGCTCAACCTGAAGAACTATCACATTTGGTTTGATTAAGTGTGAATTAGGACCACGAGAAAGTAGCCAATGGCGTCCTATCAAGGAGTCTCTACATCAATTTCGAAGCTGCACAAATATATGATCAATATATTGATGAGGGCGACTATTCTAGCATTATCATTTTGCAAGATGATGGCATTCATGCAAATCTCAGATATACAAAACAAGCCTATGTAGCTACAGTGATGAAAGTAACACATGCTACTTTTGTGCAATTTCCTCATAGCTAAAGTGTTGTTTTTTAAATAATCATATTTTTTGCATTCCTCGTGACTACATGTAACATGGAAGTTGAGTTTGTTGATGCTGTGTAATTTGTTTGTATCAGAAAACTATTCATTAACTTCCTACGACATTTAGAACCAGAGTGGCAATGACACAGAAGGGAATCTTTTATTAGCGCTAGTTGATTACGAATTAAAATTTCTGAAAGTTCTATGCACAGACACAAACTCTTTCAAATAAACCAAACAAAATTAAAATCGGATAAGAATTGAGGATAAGAATTGAGGGAGGAAAAGCATTTCTTGTGAATTGTGGACAGAGTGCCCTAATTGAGTCTTAATAAGGTCATACGTTAATTAATAATTACAATTTCTGAAATCCGCGAGGAAATTTAATGCACAGGCCCTAACTCTTTCAAACAAACCAAAAATAATTGAAATTGGATAAGAATTGAGGGAGGAGAAGCATTTCTTGTGAATTGTGGAAAGAGTGCCCTAATTGGGTCTTAATTAGGTCATAAGTTATTAAATAAATAAAATTTCTAAAATCCGTGAGGAAATTTAATGCACAGGACCGAGATCTTTCAAACAAACCAAACAGAATCGAAATCGGATAAGAATTGAGGGAGAAGAAGCATTTCTTGTGAATTGTGGACAGACGACAAACGACAGACGCAACACGATGGCATAAGCTCATCTTAGGCCTAAAGGCCGGATGGGCCAAAAATGGTTATAGTAGGCTACTTGTTGTCATCTTGGATTTTCCCCTGAAACTACATGTAATATAAAAGTTAGAGGTTATTACTGTATTGTACTAGATTTATTGGTATTAGAAACCTATATTTGGCCACCAAAAACAATTTTCTATGACTCTTAGAAAAACTTTATGGTACTTTCTGTATTATTGACGGCCATCTTGAATTTTTTGCGTCATAGTTGACCAGGTCTTAAAGCATGAAATTCCTCAAAACAAAAATGTTATTTTGAACACGAAAGGAAGTTTGTGTGTCCGCTGTGCACCCAGACATGATGTATAATCATGATAATTGAGACTTTATCTGCTATTTTGGCGGCCATTTTGTTTTGCAATTTTGAAAGGGTAAAACTAAAAATAGAACTTGGCATGGGGCAGATTTGGAATCAGCATATCCGAATTGTGTGAAAACAACTGCATGACAAATTCTACTAAGAAATGCCTTACAAACTTTAAGAATGCCTCTTTTTGAAAAATGGGCCCTGACTATAAGTGATGTTGTTTTTTGGTGGAAGGTTGACTCAAATTTTGGTCAGTTTGCTGTTACACTATTAAGTCAGGTATCCGTGGAGGGACGGATCCCGCTCTACACTAGTTACTTATCACACCACTGTCTTAGCCCGACCGGGATCCTAGCTAGCCTAATTAAAGCGGCAGCTACTAACAACATGACTGTTGCCGCGAGCAGCACTTTAACTGTCCTCAATTGTATTTTTCTCTGTATGAAACAGTCACTGTCGTGCATATAATTATTTAAATAATTATAAGTCGAGCTCAAATAAATTGACCAGACATGTGACACTCTTCCCGCATTCTCATCAAGACATCGATCACTATAGATAATGTATCATAACATTTCTAAACTATTTATCACATTCTTATTCAACATTAGCAGGGATCTAAATAATTTATTTTGTACAATAATCTAGATGTAAGTGTTTACCATGTAAACACCCAATAAGGGTCACCGATATGATTATCGGATAAGCGGCTTTGAAGTTATCAGGGTGACAAGGTCATAATTTGACAAAAAAAAAATTAAAGATGGCCGCCATGACCCGAATATTTTCCCGAACTTTCTGAAAAATTGATGCAGCCCAGGAATTAATACTTGCATTCAGTATGTTAAATACAAAGTCAATCAAAAAAGCGGTTTTGTAGATGTCAGGGTGACAAGGTCCTAATTTGACGAAAAAAAGATCAAAGATGGCCGCTATGACCCGAATATTCTCCCGAACTTTCTGAAAAATTGATGCAGCCTAGGAATTAATACTTGCATTCAGTATGTTGAATACAAAGTCAATCGAAAAAGCGGTTTTGTAGATATCAGGGTGACAAGGTCATAATTTGACGAAAAAAGATTAAAGATGGCCGCTATGATCCGAATATTTTCCCAAACTTTCTGAAAAATTGATGCAGCCTAGGAATTAATACTTGCATTCAGTATGTTGAGCACAAAGTCAATCGAAAAAGCAATTTTGTAGATATATTTAAAGTTGAGACATAGGCCTATAGCTCAGCTCTGTCCCGCAAGACCGAGGCATGTTCCCAGTCAATTGTCATGGATGATGCTATACGGCTGTGCTATTATAATCACACTATATAGGCCCAAGTGATAGTCATTTAGTGTAGGCCTATAACTGCTATAATAAAATACAGGGATATAATATAATTATGCCGTTCTGCTACACACTATATAGGGCCTAATAGCCAAAATCCGGGCCCGCCACGCTGTGTTGTAAGCTAGCCTATAGACTAGTAGGGTAGGGTGGGGCAAAACGCCTACCGTAAGCATTTCAAGCTGTAGTTATGTACTACCTACCTCTAGGAAAACATGTAGTCCAGCATACGTTGGATACTAAATTGCACTATCCACTACCCTGATGTTACATTCCCTATTGATTTATTTTTGTTCTCGCAATGCAAAAATACAAAAAGACACAAATGGGCGTTTTGCCTCACACCATGGGGCAAAACGCCTTTTGGCAGGGGCAAAACGCCCATGGTGGGCGTTTTGCCCCATCTGCTACCTAACATAATAATACACTGTCCATGACCTTATAGGTGACCATATTATCAGTGTGGTTAAAGCAAATTCAATAGAAAGACAGGTTCAAGTGAAAGTCAGACGGACCAGCAGTAGCCTGAGTGTGAAATGGGCCAGCAGTAGCCTGAGTAAGAGACAGGCCATGCAGTAGCCTGAGTGTGAGATGGGCCGGCAGCCTGAGACAGGTCAGTTGCCTGAGTGTGAGACAGGCCAGAAGCCTGGGCGTGAGAGGGGCTAACAGTAGCCTGAGCGTGAGATGGGCCAGCAGTAGGCTTAGCATTTGTGTCAGATGAGCCTGTAGTTGCTTGAGTGTCAGATGGGCCAGTAGCCTAAGTGTGAGTTGGACCAGCAGTAGCCTGAGTGTGAGACGGGCCAGCATTAGCCTGAGTGTGATGGGCCACCGGTAGCCTGAGTGTGAGATGGGCCAGTAGCCTGGGCGTGAGACATCCCAGTAGCCTGAGTGAGATGGGCCAGCAAAAACCTGGGTGTGAGACGGGCAGTAGCCTGAGTGTGAGATGGGCCAGCAAAAGCCTGAGGGTGAGATATGGGCCAGCAGTTGCTTCAGTGTGAGATGGGCCAGTAGCCTGGGTGTGAGATGGGCCAGCAGTAGCCTGAGTGTGAGATGGGTCAGCAGTAGCTTGAGTGTGAGTTGGGCCAGTAGCCTGAGCGTGGGATTGGCCAGCAGTAGGCTTAGTCTGAGTGTGAGACAGGCCAGTAACTTGAGTGTGGGATGGGCCAGAAGTAGACTTAGCCTGAGTATGAGACGGGCCAGCAGTAGCCTGAGTGTGGGACGGATCAGTATCCTGAGTGTGAGTTGGGCCAGCAGTAGACTGAGTGCGAGATGGGCCAGCAGTAGGCTTAGTCTGAGTGTGAGACGGGCCAGCAGTAGGCCGAGTGTGAGACGGGCCAGTAGCCTGAGTTTGAGATGGGCCAGTAGCTGAGTATGAGATTGGCCAGCAGTAGTCTGAGTGTGAGATGGGCCAGCTGAAGCCTGAGTGTGTGATGGGCCAGCAGTAGCCTGAGTGTGAGATGTGCCAGAAGCCTGAGTGTGAGATGAGCCAGCAGTAGCCTGAGTGTGAGATGAGCCAGCTGTAGCCTGAGTGTGAGATGTGCCAGTAGCCTGAGTGTGAGATGAGCCAGCAGTTCCCTGAGTGTGAGATGAGCCAGCTGTAGCCTGAGTGTGAGATCAGCCAGCAGTAGCCTGGGTGTGAGATGGGCCAGCAGTTTCCTGAGTGTGAGATGTGCCAGTAGCCTGAGTGTGAGATGAGCAAGCAGTAGCCTGAGTGTGAGATGAGCCAGCTGTAGCCTGAGTGTGAGATCAGCCAGCAGTAGCCTGGGTGTGAGATGGGCCAGCAGTAGCCTGAGTGTGAGATGGGCCAGCAGTAGCCTGAGTGTGAGATGTGCCAGCAGTAGCCTGAGTATAAGATGGGCCAGCAGTAGCCTGAGTGTGAGATGGGCCAGTAACCTTGGTGTGAGATGGGCCAACAGTAGCATGAAGGTGAGATGGGCCAGCAGTAGTCTAAGTGTAAGACGTGCAAGTAGCCTGAGATTGTGATGGGCCTGCAGTAGCCTGAGTGTGAGATGTGCCAGTAGCCTGAGTGTGAGATGAGCCAGCTGTAGCCTGAGTGTGAGATGTGCCAGTAGCCTGAGTGTAAGATGGGCCAGCAGTAGCCTGAGTGTGAGATGGGCCAGCAGTAGCCTGAAGGTGAGATGGGCCAACAGTAGCCTGAGTGTGAGATGTGCCAGTAGCCTGAGTGTGAGATGAGCCAGCAGTAGCCTGAGTGTGAGATGAGCCAGCTGTAGCCTGGGTGTGAGATCAGCCAGCAGTAGCCTGGGTGTGAGATGGGCCAGCAGTAGCCTGAGTGTGAGATGAGCCAGCAGTAGCCTGAGTGTGAGATGAGCCAGCTGTAGCCTGAGTGTGAGATGTGCCAGTAGCCTGAGTGTGAGATGAGCCAGCAGTTCCCTGAGTGTGAGATGAGCCAGCTGTAGCCTGAGTGTGAGATCAGCCAGCAGTAGCCTGGGTGTGAGATGGGCCAGCAGTTTCCTGAGTGTGAGATGTGCCAGTAGCCTGAGTGTGAGATGAGCAAGCAGTAGCCTGAGTGTGAGATGAGCCAGCTGTAGCCTGAGTGTGAGATCAGCCAGCAGTAGCCTGGGTGTGAGATGGGCCAGCAGTAGCCTGAGTGTGAGATGGGCCAGCAGTAGCCTGAGTGTGAGATGTGCCAGCAGTAGCCTGAGTATAAGATGGGCCAGCAGTAGCCTGAGTGTGAGATGGGCCAGTAACCTTGGTGTGAGATGGGCCAACAGTAGCATGAAGGTGAGATGGGCCAGCAGTAGTCTAAGTGTAAGACGTGCAAGTAGCCTGAGATTGTGATGGGCCTGCAGTAGCCTGAGTGTGAGATGTGCCAGTAGCCTGAGTGTGAGATGAGCCAGCTGTAGCCTGAGTGTGAGATGTGCCAGTAGCCTGAGTGTAAGATGGGCCAGCAGTAGCCTGAGTGTGAGATGGGCCAGCAGTAGCCTGAAGGTGAGATGGGCCAACAGTAGCCTGAGTGTGAGATGTGCCAGTAGCCTGAGTGTGAGATGAGCCAGCAGTAGCCTGAGTGTGAGATGAGCCAGCTGTAGCCTGGGTGTGAGATCAGCCAGCAGTAGCCTGGGTGTGAGATGGGCCAGCAGTAGCCTGAGTGTGAGATGGGCCAGCAGTAGCCTGAGTGTAAGATGGGCCAGCAGTAGCCTGAGTGTGAGATGGGCCAGCAGTAGTCTGAGTGTGAGATGGGCCAGCTGAAGCCTGAGTATAAGATGAGCCAACAGTAGCCTGAGTTTAAGATGGGCCAGCAGTAGCCTGAGTGTAAGATGGGCCAGCAGTAGCCTGAGTGTGAGATGGGCCAGCAGTAGCCTGAGTGTGAGATGGGCCAGCAGTAGCCTGAGCGTGAGATGGGCCAGCAGTAGCCTGGGTGTGAGATGGGCCAGCAGTAGTCTGAGTATAAGATGGGCCAGCAGTAGCCTGAGTGTGAGATGGGCCAGCAGTAGCCTGAGTGTGAGATGGGCCAGCAGTAGCCTGAGTGTAAGATAGGCCAGCAGTAGCCTGAGTGTGAGATGGGCCAGCAGTAGCCTGAGTGTAAGATGGGCCAGCAGTAGTCTGAAGGTGAGATGGGCAAGAAGTAGTAGTAAGTGTGAGACATGCCAGTAGCCTAGCTGATTACGAATCCAGATCATGATCATCCAATAAATTATTTATTCAACAACACTGATAGTCAAAAGGGGCAAAACGCCCACCTGCCTGGGGCAAAACGCCCCACACCATGGTAGGCGTTTTGCCCCAATTGGAAACAGAGGAAGTTTCTAAATGTTGTCACGTGACCATGTATATCTTTCAATGGAAACCACATTGCATCGGTGACCAACAGTAGTAGCTTCGGATGTACCCCGGTTACTAGTGGCTCTCAGTATTCCTAGGGCCTTGATAGTGTTACATTATGTACTTAGCAAGTATACACAATACTGTTTTGTTCAAAATGATCGACATTCTCAACAGTTCATTGAAAATGTGGCAGCAGCTATTTAAGAAATACATGAGACTGTAAAATCACGTGGAATGACGTCATAATAGCGGTAGGCGTTTTGCCTCACCTGGGCGTTTTGCCCCACCCCACCCTATTAGTAATATACTTGAACACTGTTAAATAACCTGGCATATGGTCTTGCTATTAGGTCACCTAGTTTAAGGACCATCTCACGCTCTGTCCTCGAGGAGGTGGCGGCCTATAATGGTCTGGAACAGTGGAATCAGAGCATGTGGACTGTGGCTGAATAATGTTTCAATAGTGATAATCACATGTGGCTTCACGATACCACATCTTCTCACGTTAACTTCAATCTGTCACGAGCCATCTTCACTCATCTTCCTGGCAGCAAGTCTTGACACAGCGAGGCCGTCAGGCCAAGCCTTGCTGAATTAGCCATACCATCCACCTATTGGGATAGAGAGGAAGATTGAGATATTGAATATTCATTAGTTTTTCAAAAAATGTCTTTTTAATGTTGGCCCGCTGTCTGCGACGTTGGCTCACCACTAATTCACGCACGTGTCGGTGAGATGTGGTGGTCTGTGTCTGAGGCGTTTCCGGTGAGCTACTCGGCCAGCAGACATGTGTTGTTTAATGTAGGGCCGGTGTCGTAGACAGTGGCCCAACATTAAAACAACACTCATGCCAGAGGTCAAACTTGGGTCAAACAGAAAAAATATTTTTAGAAAGTCCCCACTCCAATAGGCGGATTCAATACTGTTACAGCAAGGTCGGTCTACGACCTCAGGAGTAGCTAGCCTTGCAGAGGAAGATGTCTTCACTCTGTCATGTGATTTGCGGCACGCAATGCTGAGCTACGCATTGCGTGAATTGAGAATGGACTGGTGGATGGTCACGAGCAGGCCCGTAGCCAGGGCCGGGGGGGAGGTGTGTGTGTGGGGGGGAGGGGGTCGGAGGAGTCGTACGACTCCCCCCCCCCCTGCAAGCGGAAGGTCCACATTTTGGTCATCCCTAATCGCAGACTTTTGACAAACTTTGGTTCAACGTTTGAAGACTATGACACAATGATTATCTGGAGCGCATGCTTTTCGTCGACTTCTCCGTCAATTATCAACCGACTGTCATAACGAATTATAAAAGTTCTAAGACTATTTGACATGTGGTAAATTGAAAATATGACGACCCTCTATAAACCAATTACACTAATTCTGGAATTTTATACAAGACGTTTGTGGCCGCATTAGCATTGCGACTAGTTTGAAAAATTGCTAAACCATCTAACGGCATATAACAGGTCCTATATGAAACAAACTAAAGTTCAATTGCTCATTATTATAGATTCATAACATCGTGTAAACTGTTATCCTAGCGCGAAACTTGCCTCTGTGTTTGTCTCTATATATAGGCCTATAGGGGCCTAAACTGTTTATTTATAACGATTTGCAGATAGGCCTGAGTTTGTTCTACTTTAGCAGTGGCGGATCCAGAGGGGGAGTCGCCGGCGCCTCCTCACCTCCCACTCTGCTCGCCCAGGGTCCCACAATTGAAAAACAAAAAAAATACCATATTTGGTCCGAAATATAGCATATGCTCTGGAATGCACCATTTAAAAGTTTCCCGAGGAGCATTCCCCGGACACCTCTAGAGCATATAGACGCTATAAAGAGCAGTGGTTGCACCAGCAGTGGGGTATAGGTCTGTACATTCTAGAAAAAATTGTGATTTAATTAAAATGTCTCATCGTGGATCAGGGCCATAGGCCTCTAGCCTGCAGGGAGGGGTGGCAGTACACTGCCACCATTAGACAGAACATTGAGAATGAGTATAGGGTGGCAGAGGCTCAGCTGCCCCCTCTGGGATTTTCTAAATTTATGAAAAGCTTTATTTTTGTAATATTTTCGCCTGGACTACTATTATTACCAATCTCAACCGACACTCCCCACCCCTCCCCCATGTATTCTGCCCCAGGCTACAGCCCTGCTGATATTTCCTATGACACCGAATGCAAGAACCTTCTCTCATAATGCGCAAATCTATTTTCCTCTCTTTATAAGGAAAATGATTCGATGGAAGGTATATATAGCTACTTTACAAAAGTAATAAAAAACAAGCTACTTATTTAGGCAGTATAATAGGATTTAGGCTTCACCTGCAATCACACCGATATTAAATTTATGCAACATGAATAAATTTCTTTCGCGAATTTGTTAGATGTGGCTCCTGTGATATAACCCCAAAATAACAGCATAATTTTTTAGGCATTATTTGTTCAAAACAGCATCAACAACACGGTAAAATAGAATGATTCACACACAAAATCATCAATCAATCCTTTTGTAAAGTTTGTCAGCTAGAAAAAGAAACATTTGTTCTCATGTTGCGTGAAATGAAGATGTTTTTTTATTGACAAACATGTATCATGGGAGGATCCAAAGGGGGGGGGGGGGTAATCCCCACCCCCCTCTCGGAAAACAATTATCATTTCATTTAAGGGTTTCCTTATATGGGCTGGTGAGATACTGAGGGACAAACAGTTCCAATATGCCCTTAGATTGCAGGAAAAAGCCTTTGAAAATCAAAAATGTCTCCGGGGGCGCCACCCCTTACAGTGAAATATTTCTTTATCAAGTTTTAACCCCCTCCCCGTCAATGAAAAGCTGAATCCGCCCCTGTGTATTCCTCAGTCACAGGCATAAACATAGGCCTACACATCAATTAAAAATGACACATGATCATAACAGCTTTAAGGGGTAGCCCAATTAATTTAGCATAAGGGGGGGGGGAACTTACAAAAATTGTGTTTTAAAGAGCAGGACATTCAAAATATATAATTTAATGATGTAATCCTCAGTAGGGCCTACATCTCAGGCGTAGGGCTAAGCGAATTCTACCTACGAATCACTGTTTAGTTTTAAATATAACAGTGCGTCATAATAATTATTATCTAAGCAGCTAAATGTTTTTATAAGGTCAATGTTACAGGAGTTCCCACAAATACTCAATCTGACTAATAGACTGTAGCAAGTCTGTCTAACTTAAATTTACATACATAATACATAATACATAAATATAGATTTGTCTGTAGAGGCATGGGCTCGCGACAGATGCGCTGGAATGGATATCCCAGTTAATTCCGATTTTAAACCCCTTTCAAGTGCACACACATTTTAACCCTTAGTGTATGCCAGTGGATTGATTGGTATCAGATTAATATCGCAAAGGATGGTCAATGAATATTGATATACGTTGCCTTTTGCACATTTTGATAATATCCCGACAGAAGGGAGCCCAAATTTAAATCTATGCCCTACTCTTATCGAAGCTCTTTGTTGTGCACAGTATATGCCTATCGCAAGCAGCACCGCAATTCCAGGTCTTTGAACAGTTTGGAACACTGTATATATATGCACAACCACAAGTTGTTCACTTGAAGTCACAGATGCCACTTAGGAACAGTAGACAAATTGACTACAATATTATAAGTCACTCTTCGCAAAGTAACACTTTTGATTTTCACCCCAAGAGTAGTCAAATATTATATTCTAGGTCTCCTCAGGGTGAAATTATGTCATAACCTCACCGTGAGATTACAGGAACATACGCATCGCCTTGGGGCTAAATTGTTTGTCTCCATCGCTTTACAAAGGCTAGTGGTGGAGTTAATTAATCCTAAGAGGTTGAAAACTGACCTAAATCCACGAAAATCAAGAACAACGATATCATGTGCTTCATTTTTTTTTTGCTGAAAAAATCCCAGAAACATATTGCATCAAGCAGTATATTACAACTCCATGCGGTCGGTCGGTCGGTCGGTCGGTCGGTCGGTCAGTCAGTCAGTCAGTCTGGAATGCACCATTTAAAAGTTTCCCGAGGAGCATTCCCCGGACACCTCTAGAGCATATAGACGCTATAAAGAGCAGTGGTTGCGCCAGCAGTGGGGTATAGGTCTGTACATTCTAGAAAAAATTGTGATTTAATTAAAATGTCTCATCGTGGATCAGGGCCATAGGCCTCTAGCCTGCAGGGAGGGGTGGCAGTACACTGCCACCATTAGACAGAACATTGAGAATGAGTATAGGGTGGCAGAGGCTCAGCTGCCCCCTCTGGGATTTTCTAAATTTATGAAAGCTTTATTTTTGTAATATTTTCGCCTGGACTACTATTATTACCAATCTCAACCGACACTCCCCACCCCTCCCCCATGTATTCTGCCCCAGGCTACAGCCCTGCTGATATTTCCTATGACACCGAATGCAAGAACCTTCTCTCATAATGCGCAAATCTATTTTCCTCTCTTTATAAGGAAAATGATTCGATGGAGGGCATATATAGCTACTTTACAAAAGTAATAAAAAACAAGCTACTTATTTAGGCAGTATAATAGGATTTAGGCTTCACCTGCAATCACACCGATATTAAATTTATGCAACATGAATAAATTTCTTTCGCGAATTTGTTAAATGTGGCTCCTGTGATATAACCCCAAAATAACAGCATAATTTTTTAGGCATTATTTGTTCAAAACAGCATCAACAACACGGTAAAATAGAATGATTCACACACA
The DNA here is from genome assembly GCA_964017125.1 of Flabesymbios commensalis. Lineage (NCBI taxonomy): Eukaryota > Metazoa > Annelida > Polychaeta > Terebellida > Flabelligeridae > Flabesymbios > Flabesymbios commensalis. The sequence goes on along the minus strand of OZ024904.1, from coordinate 80,753,197 downwards.
AAATCATCAATCAATCCTTTTGTAAAGTTTGTCAGCTAGAAAAAGAAACATTTGTTTTCATGTTGCATGAAATGAAGATGGTTTTTTATTGACAAACATGTATCATGGGAGGATCCAAAGGGGGGGGGGGGGTAATCCCCACTCCCCTCTCGGAAAACAATTATCATTTCATTTAAGGGTTTCCTTATATGGGCTGGTGAGATACTGAGGGACAAACAGTTCCAATATGCCCTTAGATTGCAGGAAAAAGTCAGTCAGTCAGTCAGTCAGTCAGTCAGTCAGTCAGTCAATTGATTCTGTGACAAAGTCTCTCTTTGGCGTCGAAATTACCTATTTCTCGAAATCAACGATGTCGAAATCACCTGTATCCAAATTAAACCACTTTTGTATTAGAGCCAAGCGTTACACTACAATCAGTATAACACATAATAAACTATTGTGATCAGGTAAAACACATTATTTCCAGTAAAAGGCATAAAATAGGCATTCAAATGAAGCGGAAATAGCCAACTAAGACATTTATTCTGATTTAAAATTGAAAAACAACTTTTTTCTCCAAGGTTTTTGCAAAAATATGTCAGCGTTGTAAGGGTTGACAAACTTCTGTCCACTGTGTATATAAATGGAATTGCATGGCTTAATTTGTTATCCCATATAGATCATCTAAACCAGGTGTTGCCAGTTAACCCTTTAAGCCCTCACGATGCATTAAAGCATCATTTTACATCCCTGAAAACAAACTTAATTCTCCTATAACTAAGGGTTTTAGAACGAAAATTTCCATGAAACTGGTTCACCAATACATGGCAATTTTCTGTAATTTTGAAACCACATAAAATCATCTTCATCCACTACAAGTCGGAAATTGCGACAGCAATTCGCGGCTTGTAGTGGATGAGATGACAATGGTAAATCCAGGCTTGAAAGGGTTAAAGCATATATTTTATTGACTATGCAATGATAACCATGTGCAGTCTTTCAACTCACCTTATAAAATCTTCGATTTATCTGCTCATCTACTATGTTCGGAAGCGTCGGTCTTATGTTGAAAGTAAAAACAAGAACAATGATCAGTTCCGACCCATGAACATCTATCTTTTTCAGGATATAGAGCTTCACTTACCAAATCTCTACTTCTTTAGATCTGGTCTAACACTCCACGTTTTTGTGAAGCAGGAAGTTAATGTGCATACCATTTACACAGGACGTAGGTCTTTGTAATTCTGTACTAGGCGTAACCCTAATCTATATGTCTATATGCCACGTCAGTCAGTTGGCATATGTGCCGACTATAATTTATCAAGTGATTCACTGCTCAGCGCTCCGACGTCCGACCTCCTTGATTGTTTCGCAGTTTCATACGTTTCGTATTCACTATAATAAAATGTTCTAGCACGTTCAGTGTTCCACACCTGAACAGTTTTGTTTTCGCACTTGTGCTGACACAACAAAATTGCAACGTTGAAACCCAGATGAGTGCAACCTAGGAGGAGGAATAAATGAATGTGCATATACAGGCTAAAACGGGCCCGGAGAACCTCCTGAGGATGATAAGAATAATAAGATGACAACAGCTAACGTCCAGACACGCTACCTCTCGATCACGAAGTCTCCCACAGTACTAAATTTTTACGAGGGGACGGAAAAAACCCTTTCTGAATAGTCTGAATACCAGAATGGGGAACGAACCCGTGACCTCCGATCGGCGTAACACTGCACCATACTGGGTCCCCGTTCCGAATAATAAAAGTCTTGATGCAGCTTTGAAAGAGCCTAATTGTGAAATTGGTAACGACGAAAGTGTTAAAATATGAAACTCAGAGACAACGAAAGTGTGAAACAACAAAAGGACAGATATGCAGCAGTAGAAAAAAATGCATAAAAACCTGCAACAAAATTTCAGCTTGCTTTTTTCAGAAATAATAGATGAATATCCTCTAAATAATAAACCAAAGAGTCCATAGCATTCTGCGTGTTGGCTTTTTATTTTGTTGTGAATAGGAATGATTAGCCAATTGTGTACAATATACGAGTGCATTATATCCAAAAGCAAGTTTAATACATCCCTCATTTCTATGACTTGGGTCATTTGCTTATAATTTACTTTTATTGAGAATATATCCCGTGGCACATAATATGCGCCACCAGCAGGTAAAGGGTTAAAGTGATAAAATGATCCTGGTGATCAATGAGTGGACATAATAATTATATCCGTAGGGTCTGTTGTTGATGATCAGGGTGTCAACCTGTTAACATAAGCCTACTATCCTATTTCGACACGTCCAAAAGCTGGTATTCCCCTCAGTATAGTATATGCATGGGCAATCTCCCACACAATGGAGCTCTTTCATTTCATCTGAAGCACACAAAAGATTGTGTGACATGTAAATAAAAGGGGCGATAGCATCACGGTTTCACCCGTTCTTTTGTAAGTGGGCCTACGCGCACAATCATGTGAAACAGGTACGTGTGTTTGCTGGGTTGCTGGCTTGTTAAATAACATAGACTATGCACACCAGCAACGCGGGAGATTGACCCAAAGCTGATTTAATGTTGGACCAGCGTCGCAAACGGTGGGCCAACATTCAATCAGCATTGGGTAAACGTCCCGCGGGTACACCACAATCGATATGATTTTGAATGGAGCAGAAAATATTTCTGCATTCCCGGATTTCCCTCTTTCAATACAAACAATAAAAACACTCAGGCCTTGTTGATGTAATTATGGTCATCCTACAAAATCTATATATTTTTTGTGATTTTGATGTCGGAAAAAACATTAATTAAAAATCAATAAAAGTGACATCAAACTGATGTCTTTAAGTTCACAATATCAAAAAATGCGTACTTGCTTCAGGTGAAACTTATTATGAGATGCGCGCATGGAGTGGCAAATTACTTGTTTTGCGAAATATTCACCCAGCGTTCTTTTATTACAGAGATATGAGATATATCACAAGGAAGAAACAAATAAAATACATTCATTAATTCTAAAAGCAGAGAAGATCTAGAAAAATGGCAGGCAGAATATTGGCAAAATTTACCCTAACCTGGAAATTCATACAGAAGTTTATATTTTGATTGATTTGTGTTCAGCAGAGGCTAGAGTCATCATTTCCACCGGGAGTACTAAATTTCACCCAGTGGCAATTTTTTAATTTGCATATTGCCAAGATGGCCTCCAATCGCTAAATTCAAATCTAAAAATGGCTTTTCTCTGCGCATATTTGTTCAAATTTTGTGGTAATTGAGTCGACTTCCATCAAACCAAAAGCCATCAGTACATTTATGACATTAGAAGAATTTATTAGATGTCAAGGTCAAAGGTCAAGGCCATTTTGTGGGTCTGGTAAGGTTAGAAAAGGCATCTAATGTGTAGTGGCTAGTGACCTCTTTTCTGATTAGGATTATTCACAAAATCACTGAAGCTGGAGCGTAAAATAAACTTATTGGTGTAAAATGTCTGATCAATTTATGCACAACAATATTCCAGAAAGTGACGGCGGCCATTTTTCAAGATGGCGGCCATTTCCGGCTTGAAAATCACTTTCTTGATAGTTTTCTCCAAACTTGTGCGATTTTAATGATCTTGGTATCAAATCATACAGTTTTGACCATGCAGAATCTGAATTTCGACTTCCGGAAACAGTAAAAGCTTATTTTACAAAATATGAGACAAATAATTAAAATATATCATGTTAGTTAGCATGAAACGTAGTCTCGATCCAAGGCAGAAAAAGCATGGACTATACATACTTAGAAATAAAACTACTTGCAAGTGATATACTGTGATGCAGTAATCATGGTAATGAACATAACAGTTTCGGTCAGATTACAAGATCTCAACGTCAACCCTGGTGATAATTGCCCTTGCAGTGCAACTCAACCTCACACCTGCAACTGCATAGTACGATACAAGCTAGACCAAAACGGTGTCATTTACACCACCCATGACTTTCTGATTTGCAGCCACATTTAATCAGCTGCTGGCATCTCTCCGCAATAGTGGAAAGTCTCTCCAGAGAGATCTGCCAGATATAGTCTTCGTCGTCCATACCCAGACTGCGGAACATGCTATGTCTGGCTGGAATAATGTTGACTCTTTATGATGCCCTGATCTTTATGATGTCTGGTGACAGCCCCTTGCATACATTTCTAGTCTTGCATCATCGACGCCCTCAGCTGTGCTGGACCTGTCATACATTAAATTCAGACATACGCCTACATAAGATCCCCATATCATCGTCAATGATTGTTCATGGGAACTGACTTAATGTGTGGAGGACATCAGTTATCTTATCACATACATCACATCTTCTTTCCTTTGTCGCAGAAGGTAGACACAACATCAAATCCTGTGATTGGCGAAGGCATGCATGCCCCTGCTCTTCTGTGGCCCAATGGAGACGCGCAGTTCATGGACAGGAATCCATCTCCAGTGTTGGCTTGGTCACATGCAATTCACAGGTGGTGTAGACCAGTCTCTCGGAGAGCTGACATTATACTGACTGTTGCTGGTGAAATCTTCTTTTGATATCAATGATCAAATTCTCTCGCTGTTTCTGAGAATTTTACACTTGTTTGATACCCTTCATCCCACTAACGTCCTCGCTTAAGTTGACTTGGCTTCAATTTTCAAACTTTTTCACCTGTATATATATACGTCGAACACAATGTACGTCCTATTGTGCTTGGCAGAGTGTGTCTGTATTGTGGAGAGAACATCAAATGTGGCATATTCTTCAAATGTCCTTGAGTTCCTTGGTGATTTGGTGCTCATGCATGGTGGCTGGATGCAGGGTATGCTCAATACCTTCTTTTGTTGTGCAAGCTCTCTCCTACTGCGTGATCAAGCATGTGACTTCAGGACCAGTGCCGCAGGATCTCCAGTCACAACAAATGCTCCACCATCAGCCTTGACGAATCCGTTCGCTTCCTCAAGAGCCTGGTAAATAATTATTGGTGAGAACTGTCGGCTCGATTTATGCACAATAACATTTCAGTTTAGAACGCCTGAGCGATCTGAAGTTGTTTTTGTTAAATCATATTGTCTTTGTATAGGACAGGAGTAAATGAAATGAAATGAATCAAGCTTTTGTGCACATACAGGCTAACTTGGGCCAGGAGAAGAGGACAGAAGTATACTGTGCATAATTTACATTGTTTGGGCAAAGAAAGAACGGTATCAAAGCCGTCAGTGACTGACAGTACAGATTGCTGTACTGATTGCTAACACCAGGTACCAGAACTGGAGCTAGGGACTGTGAAGTTTGTGACTTTCACACCACGATTCGACCTCGAAAGCTTCCTAGTGTTTTCGCTTTCACCGCAGTAGTCAGGGTAGGCTTTACAAAGAGCTGCATCCAGTTACTTGGTACATCTGCCGGGTGCTAGTGCATTGTTCCTCCTCAGTGCTTCCTCCGCCTTTGATAAGCCTTGTATGATCCAGAACAAATGACCCCGAGGGCATAGAATGGAATTACTGCATGTTCGTCGAAATCATGGTACAACAGCCATAGTGATACTCAGGAGAATTGGTAGGCCTCTGGGTGAGATCTTTCTCCTCTTGAAAAATAGGCCTACAGCACTTCTTTCAGTCAGTGTGGAATGTACACGTTTTCGCTGGTGCAGTTTTCGACATCTTTATGGACAGTTCAATCAAGGTCATCCTTTTACCACCTTCAGGTATGGGATACGACCAAAGACGCATTTTCCTTGGCTCTGCTCTCAGTCACACCCTGTCTATTCAGGCGTGGACATCTAACAACATCTAATCTAACTAGTTTACCATAGCTGACAGCTCCGGGCTCATTAGACAGCATTTCTGACACTAAGTTTGGACCTAACTGATGCTAAACCCCATGCTGAGTCCCGCAGCAGGGACGTCACCAGAGTGGCCTGGTTGTGCCATGACATTACTCATACTCAATAAATCACCAAGAGCTTGTATTTCATCAAGACTATGTTCCGTTGCAAGGACCAGTGCCAGAAATCCACCCAGAAGATGTGGATGACTCTTAAACACAGGTACTACACAGCCTTATTTGTAAACTGCCGCGAAAGTTGTCGAAAAACTACTCCGAAAATGCTGGAAAATGCAGCCATCTTAAAATATGCCCGCCATCTTAGATATTCGATCTCACAAATAAATATTCAGATTCTTCATAACGAAAAATATTTGATTTGACACCACTATCATTCAAATAGGACAATTATCAGTCTGGGGTTTTATTCCAAAACGTATATTTTGATACCTAAAATGGCCACATCTTGAAAAATGGCAGTCATCTTGATATTTTGATCGGCTAAAGTTTTTTTTTCAAAAAAAGTAGCCCTCAGAGAGTATTCATGCCAACTTGTATGCGGATTTGAAAGATTCCCCAGAAAAAAACCCACTTGTAGCTGCCCCACTATGCAGTGTAGGTCTCCACATATATTAACCATGCTTAGTCTACTTTGCAAGTATCACTTTTAAAGTATGACGGTATACCCGTCATGCTAGTCCATAGGTTGCACTAATCCATGACGGGTGCACCCTTCATGTTAGGCCTGAAGGGGTTAAATAAATGTTGTTTTGGTTGGGTAAAATTCGGTCACGCGCCACATTTGTTGTCTTTTTTAACACTATAAGACTTTTAAAATGGCCTTGACCTTTGACCTTGACTTCCAAATGATTTTTAAGTGTCATAAATTTACTTATGGCATTTGGTTTGCTAGAAATCGACTCCAAGATCATCAAATTTAAACAAGTAGGGCCTAGGCCCAGATATATGTCATTTTATACCTATAGGCCTATCGATTGGCGGCCATCTTGGAAGTATGCAAATAAAAAAATTGCCACTGGGTAAAATTTAGTACTTCCGGTGGAAATGATGACTCTAGCCTCTACTGAATACAAATCCGTCAAAATATAAGCTTCTGTATGAATTTTCAGGTTATAATTAGCAGCATTCTGCCTGACTACTGTGTAGAGTGAAGTTTTCAACAATGTTCAATAAAATAAACACACTTTTTTTTTCGGCATGTGTATTGTCTATTTGTCAATTTAAAATATGGATTAAACGATGTTTTTCCCGAAAAATTATTAATAGAAAGGTTTCCTGCGCAAAAAGAAGTACGTATTCAACTTGATTTATTTGGGACAGTTCCCCGGAAGCCGTGGGTAAAATTTCAGGGGCAATTTCGCCGATTTGTTTTCGATGCGTGGGGTGGAACGGGCCGAGGTGGGTCAAGGAGAAGCCCAGGCAAGTGTGACCTCTGTATTTTTAGATTTGAACGGTTATTTCAAACCGTGAAATATTGCAGATATCTATCATCAGACCATAGTCATGATGACCTGGTGTTCTTCAGTAAAAAGAAGATGGTGTCAGGCCGTCACGAGACTTTTGAAAAAGGGGGTTTCGGGCCACATGTGAATGTACTGCCAGGGGTGGTTAAGTACTTTAAAATTGAAAATAGATGAAATGTCAAAAAGTTTAATTTCCAACAAAAGGGGGGTTCGATCGAACCCCCCGAAACCCCCTGGTAACGGGCCTGGGTGTAGTACGTATGTAGTAGTTCTTTTAGTTGTTCATCAGGTGGCAACACAGATAAAGTCTTCTCAGCTGATGCACGGGGTTTGAGATATCAAAAGACATTTATTTATCTTCACGTTTAGCTAAGTATAATCTGATATAATTACATATTGATGATAAATTGATTGGAACGATACAAGGAGCGTCTTTGGCATCTTCCTCTATTTACCATAGGTAAAAAAACTCCAATAACTTTCAGTAATAATCACGGAACTAGAAAACTGGCAGACAGAAGGATGGCCGAATGGACGGACGGACGGACGCGCCGCATGAAGACTAAGTCGACAAAAGGCACCAACCAACATTTGGCTGAGGCATGACGAGCGAGTTTACAGAAGATAAATATATCAAGAAGTGTTTCAGAACGGCTGACCAGATACCAGACGCAGTCTGCCGCGGGGCAACCTCTCAACTACGTCATTTATTTGTGAGACTTTCTGTTATTCCGGCATTCCTGGGAGAGAGACCGTGCCTTGTTCCACCACCTGGCACACATACAACATACACGCAGACTACAGAGGTCCGTGTACTTTTCACCACGGCCATAACGCTGCCAGTATTCCATACATCACTCTAAATCTTCACTTTTTAAGAGTGCCCTATCTTTTCAACCCTTTTAGCACGGGCATGATCGCTTTTAATTCGTCTAGTCAGCCGATCAAATCAATCATTTTAATCGGGAATGAGATGAGTGCCAAACAAGTAACAATAAAATATGAGTACAATATGATTAATTTTCACCCAACTCAAAGTAGTAGTAGAGGTAGTAACTCATTGCTTTACGTCACTTTTCGGCACAAAAGGTCTTTTAAGTGACATTATAATACGATAAAAACGTTGTAGTCAATTGATGAGAGGAATGATGTACAGATAATGATGTGAGGGTGGGGGTGATAGGGCATGGTGGGTTATTGAGAGCGTTTTCCTTCGCTCGCCCGATAAGGGGTTCTGGGCATGTCTAGGGGATATACCCCCAGGCATGCCCAGACGGCCGGAGACTTGAGTTTTCCCTGTGCAATTTAATGCCGAAACTCTGTGGCATTTTGCGCAGCTCCGCTATCCTCGGGTCGGATAGTCTCCAGAGTAACAATAGGAAGGATAACTCCCTCTGGGTAACTCCATTCATACCACTTGAGAGACCTAAAGTCAAACACGCTATTGCCGGTTATTTAAGGCTACCACAGCCTACATCAGCGCCAGCACTGATGCGGGTGCTGCATTGGCTCCGCTGTTGAGCGGAGAAACCAGGGTAAGCCACTGGCAATCCGCCCGAAGATTATGGCCAGATACGAGGAGGCTGCAGCTGCCCTTGGATGATTGCTGTAGACTAGTGCTTCCGTACAATGCCGTACACAGCATCCAACAGACGAAACAGATCCCTAATGACCCTCCCCGGATGGGGGCGATAAATACTACTACTAGCAATCATCCCAGTACCCCCCAACTCAAAGTGGGTGGGAATTTAAAAAAGATATCTCAGCTGGTAATGGGTCAACTCTTTAACTCTTCAAGCTCTATCGTCATTCATGCGCCACACGATATATTTTCAATATAATAAATTCACTAAATGAAATTTATAAGGATATGAAAGGGTGTATCTGCTAAAGTGGCAGATACACCCTTTCATAGCCAAGGGGACGAAATACTAATATGATCCATCACGGAAGAGGTGCTCTCAACTCTAATTTGAGATATAACACTGGGAACATTTTTTATTTACTTCGAGGTGGGAATTGCACCAGCAATTCTCACCTCGAAGTAAATGAAAATGATTGTAAATATCGATATATTAAGCGGGTTAGGCGTCATTTCCGACTGTTATCGTCACATTGCTACTTGAAAATGATTTGAAAGTGGAACGTAACATGGTAACATTTTTGACCTCCGCCTTGAGAAATGTAAATAACTTTCACTCGCTTGATTGTTTGTTAACTGAATCTTTTTTAAGTCAATGTTAATCTTTCATATTTTTATTCCTCGACACTGGCATTGCTGGCGCAATTGCAGACTTCATGAATATAAATTACGACTAAATACTGACTATATGACTAAAAACGAGACTTATGGTGCAATGTTACGGATGTTCAGACTGTTTGTTCAGTCAAACATTCGGTCAAGGATGTTATTATTTTCGATAGAGCGTGAGAATGTTATGTGTTAAATCTCCGCTTTGCTGTTCCAATGTAAATTATTTCAAATCAGTGACAGTATTGCTGTGAGCTCGTCTGCTAGTGGTTTTGAAAATAAGTAGCCCGTGTTAGGATGAAAAGATCAACCAAAAACTTTCTTCTGATATGTACATAGTAAAATGTGTTTTTTTCATTTCTCATAGGTGGTCTCCTTTTGCTTGGTACCATATTTACTTATGACAAAACCAAACTGGACCATATGGTGGCTTGGGTTTGTTTGTGCGAAGAACGATCTACATGTCAGTATGTTTATCCTTAAAAAATACCTATGTCATCTCTTATCCAGCCCGGGATACTACGTGGGTTTTATTGTCTATTGTTCCGAGTCTAGGTTTTTTTCTCCAAAACAGTTTAGTTCCATTCCCCACCACATTCTTTAAAGCGACACGACTCTAGGCGATATACCGGTTACCACCTACAATGTGGGAACAGTTTTTCACATTCCAATAATTTTTGGAGCTGCATCTTTTTTCTGTAAACATGATTTATTTTCAAAGGATTGCAAACAGCAATATTGCCATAATTTGATTTTCCATTTCATACATACAGGCATACATACATACATAGTCATAGATACATATGATACATACATAGACATATTAATAATAATAGCCAATACAATATGATAATTTAGGTGGAAGCGCGTTTTGAGCTACTTATGTACGCTTGTAAAAGAGAAAATATGTTAAAATTTGTATCTTCAGGAATCTTACCTATCTGAATCGTATAATAAAATATTCAACAAAGACTGTTTATTTTGTATTACAGCCATAGGAAGTAATGCAGTCAGACCCTCTATCAGTGCTTGTCTTTGGGCGGCAAATGCTGGGCAGAAAAAATATAGTGTTTTACATCTTCTCTATTATTGCTACAAGAGTCACATGACATATTGCTGATAAACCCATATTGAAATCGCTGACTGTTTAAAGCGCTCAGCCCTAATTTCAATCTACAGTGATTAACAGACGCTCTAGAAATATAAAAACGGTACAAGTTGGGGTGAAACATGTCAAGGCTTTTGTTCATATTTACAATGCAACTTTTAAAATTATAAAAAGAAGTTGCACTAACGAATACCAACGGGCAAATTATTCTAGGCTTTAATTGATGAAGGGACGAATGAATTTCGGGTGCTTGATAGTTTGGCGTATATTACTGGTAAACTATTGTTAGTGGTGCTTCTAGTATCATACATATTTTCAACTGTCGCTGATAGAATAGACTGTAGATATTGAAGACTGATCTGGTGTGTAATTTTAAGCAGCTGTATAAGTTTGTGGTTCTGTCGTCTCGTTATTAGAGATTGCCAGCCAAGCTCGGCTAGTAACCTGTCAGAGCTAGTGTGACGATATGCCCCAGTGCACACCAGCTCTCCTCTGTACTTGTTTAATTGCTATTGAGTCTCGTACTGTACAACTGTCGTATATAATATTGCAATATTCAATAATGTTTAGTACCATACTTTTGTAAAGTGAAGAAAGCGTACCATGTGGCAATTTTAATCTTACACGATTCAATAAAGCAATTCGCTTTGATGCTTTACAAATACATTTTTTAATATGCTTGTTCCATTTAAAATTACTCGTAAACACAAGACCAAGGTGAGTATATAGACGTGCTATGCATATAGATAGGTGGATAGTTAAGGTAGTTACTCTTTCTAGTAATTATCATGTACCTGGTTTTGCTGGCATTAAAAGTTACTTTCCATAATACACTCCATCTTGCAATTTTTCCCACATCTCTTCAAATTCTACCGTTTGATTCAGCCGAATCATTAAAACAATCAAGTAGGGATGAGTCGTCTGCAAATAAATGTACATCACATTCTAGGTTAACAACAAGATCATTTATATGAACAAGAAAAAACAGTGGCCCGAGAATTGACCCTTGGGGTACATCTGAATTTGTGTGTAACCATTGCGAGGAACAACTGGAAATTACATCAACAATTCCCCTCGGAGCTCAAATCTCTCCCTCAAATGAGTGGCGGATGTAACATTTTATCTCCAAGGGGACAAATTCCGGTTTGAAATGATCGGCACATACATACATGTATAAACATGTTGAGCGCAGACCATTCCATGTTGAAACACTAAATTGTTCTTCGATGATAATGACTTAATGTGTAACCAACCATGTGCAATTATTACTGGAAATTATCTCATACCAAACTGGAAAATATGCCAATTAAATTCTAAAAGCAGATATCGAGGAAACATATACATGTGTATATAATCAATTAAGTAAGTGGTGGAGTGAGTATTATGCAATATAATTAATATGTCTTAACATAACCCTGATAACATAATTCTGCTTTAATCATGCCTATTAAATTTACATAATTAGTTTGATGAATGAATAAATAAATGTATTCCGCTCTGCAAAGGCAAAATGGCGGTATCTACTTACTAGATACCATATTTTACCTGTGCACGGCAGTATTAAGGTATGAATGAATCAATAAATAAATAATAAATGAATGAATTAATCGATGAATCCGGCTTCAGGCCACTTCCGTGCAATTATAGGCTAAACTGGGTCGATATGTGATGTGAGATGAATCAAATGACACTGACCTCAAAACACCGGATTTGAGAGTCGAACCCTAGTGGTCTGAGACCGTGTACTCTATACCTTACCGAGAGCAGGGAACAAACCCGAGCTGCGACATGCCAGGCGTTAGCGTTAACCACTGCAGCAGTTCCCCTCTCAATTGTTTTGATAAATCGGTATTAAATAACAGCTTTCTATAAATTTGAAATCCTTCTCTTTGTTTCCATGCATTCATTAAACTAAAGGTTTACAACGTCTAATTATCCGGTACATTGAATTTTCAAAAATCGACATCTACGAAACTTTCAATAATTCGATAGCACCGCCAAATAAAAAAAACTTCCACGCATGTGAAATAAACAGTTCTTGAAAATATTACGAAATCCAGATTCCATGGACTGTGCGGTATTTAGGCGAAATATTTGCAGAAAAACGTGCGGCGCAGCATGTGTACTTTATGGAGTATTTATGACCATTATTTTTGTCACTGACCGATTCGCTATTTGCGAAGTCTCTTAAATCACTTCTCTTTCTGGCAAGGGATGCTATGCTAGACATCATAGTATTGACACACTTGGCCATACTAGTTATGTTTAAATTATAAAATGACCAGATATTTAATTTGAATTTTCACTCACTGGAAGCTCTGATCCACAAATTCAATGAGTGAAAATTGTTCAGATAATGTTACAATGGAGGTCAATCATTTTTAAATCAAGCTGATGGAAAACACGTTTCCCACGACTTTTATATGCTCAATCCGTCTCATTAGTTGGTCAAATCACTGTCAGTGGGAATAAAAGTAGTGCTTAAACATCATTATTTACAAATGTTTGGTCTCAAATGAAACGAATATGAGTAATTTCCCCCACTTGATGCAATTTTATGTGAGTGGGAATTTAAATAAGATTAAAGGGACTTAAGGGGACCCCTTGGGATGACATCAATTTTCGTTTTTAGTTTTGTAATGAAGTAGTGTTTCCCCCAGATCATAATTTCAATTTTTTCGCAGTTTTTAGATTTTTACAAATATTTTTTATCAATATTTCTATGAAACCGCTTAAAACCCAAACAAACTCTTTGTATATATAAACACTTGCTGAAGGATGATTGAATGTTCCTACAGCATTGGGCCACATGTTGATGCCATCGGCCCAGCGTTGGGCAGACAATCAGTGTCGCCGTGTATCCCCCCCCATGTCCTGCCTAAAAGACACCAATTAGCGGCCAATTAGCGGCGATTGTCTTGATCTCCCCGTCCAAGACGTGGGAATATGTGGTGTGAAGTCCTGTATATTGCCCGACTTGTTTTGTTTACATGGCAATATACGACCTGGAAATATAGCTATTTCACTCTTTTTCGGTGCTTTAAAATTGTTTTTTTGACTTTTTTGTATTTTCAGTTAAGATCAGTAGGCCATATAGCTTCATATAAATTAAATTGTCAAAATTGACAAAATTGAAAATGTCTCATCCCAAGGGGTCCTTTTAAAGGGGAAATGGTTAACCCTTATACAGCGCGGGTATCGCCTTTAGACGTCAGAATCTGACGTCTGTAGACGTCAGATTCTGACGTCTAAAGTCGATCCCCTCATTGCAAGAGTAAAAATATTTATAATGGCAGTAAACCCATAACACAGGTATTCAAGTGAATCAAAAAGAGCTAAATAAGACATTTATGGTAATTTCAAATTGAAAAAAACACACTTTGGTCTCCATGGTTTATATACAAAAATTCAGCGCTTTAAGGCATCGGAAAAGACAAAGCAAGGATTATAGTTGCGATTAGCGATTAAAGCTCTGTCGGATAACGGGGGGGGGGGAATAATATCTTTAATAATAAGTGGCACAATGATAAACCCCAGTCCTCAGGATCCGCTGTTTTGTCTGTCTGGCCAAAGAGCTAGAACGCACGCTGTTATGTCGGGATTGACAAAAAACCTCGGGAAGCTACTTTGAGATGCAATACCAGATGGCAGTGATTGCTCATTTTTAAAGTGAACAGTTACTATCTTTTTGCTTTGTACGGCAGATGCAGTTGCCTCTCGGGGGAGAATGTATGCGATTGTGATTTTTCCACACATTTAAATTTCACGAATTTCATATCAGAGATATGAACATTCAGTGATCTCTAATTTTGTTTACAGTAACAATAGGGTCGTCAAATAACAATATACCAATGGGGAACATCTATACCCGTCCGAGGATTGTTCAGCTGAAGCAAATTTGCGAAATTCAACATCCGCAAAAATGACTTCGCTCACGTATTCACCGCACTTCTTTGCAAAGCTAAAATGCAGTAACTGCTTACTTGAAAAGTGAGCAGTTGCTGTATTTTGCAGTGCAGTCTTAGATGCTGAGGCTGCCTGATGAGACGTGCGCGCGCATCGCCCAAGATAAACCACACAAGCTCCGCATGCGCAGGCTCTTATCAGACCGGATCTCTCGGCACAATTAAGGTTGGTACACATGCGCACTTCAGTTCCTGGTGGTGACTATCCAAACAACCAAGCGTGGGACGATATCTGGCCCGAGAAGCAGCACCGACGTATCATTTTAACTTGTCTGCAGCACATCATCGATCTCACTCTGCATTTTACAACTGGATCTGAATATGGAATCTGGATATGAGACTATAATCAAATCAAATAGGAATTGCACACTGGCATGGATAATAAGTTAATAAAATGGAGGTTAAGTTGAGAAATCGGGTTTTTATGGTTTAAGCGTTGTAGCACTGCGTTGTGCCTGGTCATAAAATTGGAAGAGAGTGTGAAAATAGATGAATCACCGACATAATCTGGGCGATAAATAGTCATTTTACAGCCTGACACCCTTTAGATGCTGTGTGTTGACCCCAAGATATATCTCAGCTAATATACTTCACAGCAACAATTACATTATTTCAATTGTATCAGATAAAAGGCATATGCAACAGGACTTTGGACTCTGATAGATATAAATTAGGACAGACTTGATAAAACCATCGCGTTTTATATGGCTAGTGTACGTATCAAGGTGTGTGTTCACAAAGTGTAGACCACGGTCCACTCGAAGATAGTCGTGTTAAGTGCAGATCCTTGTTTGCTTTGGTGTTGAGTGGCTGACAGTTAGGCAGAGGGCCAGCCTGCACATACACACGCCAGTGGTCACTCAGCCTAACCAAATAACCAGTAACAGGGATGATCCCGGTATATGTATCTGTCTTATCACTTGGCTTCAGTCACAAACAGGGCAACATTTTTGCGTTCTCGGATTACAAGTGAAAAATTGCGAATTGAGTGAAGACAATCTGCGATAATGTATGTGAGTGAAACAAGCGTGACGATTGGAGCTTGTCTTTTCGCAGCTAGGATATTGTCTTTATTCCTGCTTGTGGCAGGTAGGCCTACTGTGACTGCTTCCGGTGTGAGGTGTGATCTCACTGATAGTGTATTATGTAGCAACGTAACATCGTGTGAGAAACAATGGACGCTGGAGAATCCCAAGAGCTTGGAGAATCTACTCCAGAGTAACTGTTATTGTGATAAGTTATGTGTGGCGTATGGGGATTGCTGTGGTGATTACATGGTGTACCAGCACTCAGCCAACAGGACTTATTCACCAAGTATCACCAATATACCTTTCGTATACGGCATGATGAAACCTTACATCACGTGCTCCATGTTGAAGGAGGTGAGGACTGAGTGGCCTATATTTTACATAACACACTGTCCCAGGTACTGGCCTGATAGTGATGTAAAGGACGCCTGCGAGAGTGATGCAGATACGTTGTTCAACAGATGGCCCGTGTCTGACACAGAAGGTATGGTGTACAAGAACGTGTACTGTGCGCAATGCCACAGTCGTGAAAACTACCAATATTGGCAATCGAAGTTCATGTGTAAAGTTCCCATGCCGGAGGTGGACAGCGAAGAGGAATTCTACCACGAGTTCCAGAAACTGTACAGATCAGGTGAATGTGATATAGAGTTCTACCCTGGTGTACAGTACTTGGTGGACAGTGTACGCCCCTGTAGGGAGATGGTGGATACATGTTTACATGATTGGCACGAGGACCCCTGTGTGAGATCACAATGTGAGGATGACACAGCTCCAGAAGCTCATGTCTACTCTGTGGCAACTCGCATTCTGTACAGGAACATATACTGTGCTCAGTGTAACCGCGATGTCATCGAGCTGTGTACGGACGTTCAGAAGAACTTGTCTTTTGGCTCTGGTGTTACGGTATTTGCAGCAGCCAGGGCCTATTTTCCCCTTACAATAATAATGGATCTAAACAGTGGTCAGACAAGTCAGCTGGTGGGATACGCAGGAGGTGAGCCACAGTTTGAAACGATCGGTAAGCCACATATATGTCAAGAAAATCAAGTATATGATCCTTATTCAGGGATCTGCCGAGATGTCCAGTGTCCCGAGGATTATTTTCTTGAAGGTGGCCAGTGTATAAGTGTTGGAGCCGGTAACATCACATATGACATGAACTGTACCTACATCAGCCTAAATTCATCCGAATTCACAATGCTTAACAACAGCTTTGTGTTCATCGAGTCTTGGAATGATACTATATTACCCGAGGAATACATGTTTTCCAACAATGGTTCCATAATTGTGTGCAGTGACCTGACACAGAACTATACAGAAAACATCACAGTACCCCTAGACCCGCTCATGTTCAAATTCGATGAAGCTCAGGCAATAGTGTCCATCATCTGTCAAATTGTCTCGCTACTTTTTCTAGGATCGGCGTTCATTGTTTACGCTTTGCTACCACAACTAAGAAACATGGCAGGTAAATGTCTGATGTGCCTGGTAGCTTCACTCTTTGTCGCCCACTTTGTCTTCATGGTTGGCATTGGGCAAACAGCATCCCGAGGACCATGCGTGTTCATAGGAGTTATTTTACACTACTCCTTCTTGGCGTCTTTCTTCTGGATGAACATCATGGCCTTTGACATATGGAGGGCGTTCTCCCGCAAAGGGAGCTCACCGTCTAAGTACGAGTTGTTGAAGAGGTTCGCACATTACTCAATCTATGCCTGGGGAACACCTGGCATCATTGTGCTGATAGCTTTATGTCTGGACTTGGCTGGTCTGGAGTCTTACTGGGCACCAGGATATGGTGTCAGTTTCTGCTGGATTTCACACAGATATGCTTTATTTCTATTCTTTGTACTCCCAATGATAATAATAGTGACGTTAAATTTAGTATTTTTTGTGTGTACCATAGTGAACATCTACAAAGTGACTAAAGCCACACGCATGGTCAAACGAACTGACAAGGCTGAGCAATCACGTTTAGTGCTGTACGTGAAGTTGGCTTCCATGATGGGCTTGGTCTGGTTGCTGGCCTTTATTGCTGCCATATGTGACCTGGATTGGCTTTGGTACATTTACCTGATTCTCACGGCTTCACAGGGTGTATTCATGTGCGTCAGCTTTGTGTTCAACAAGAAGGTCTATGGAATGCTCAAAGACAGGTATTATCAGAGCTCCATCATTAGAGATCAGAAGAAGAAGAGAGACAGCACCTCTCAGACCCGGACCACACTGGTGTCTACTCGTACGTCTGCCATCCCGAACAACATGCATATCCCGACAACACCGACAATACATATGGCACCAGAGGAAGTCCCTCTTAATCATCAGGCTCAGCTAGAGCATGTTAGTGAAGAGGTTACGGCTGTGGATGTTAATCATGATAATGTTAAGGAAGATGTTATTGTAGAAGATGTCAATGAAGATGTTCCTCATATTGATCAGAGCAGTGAAGATGACTATCATGATCATGTTGATGAAGATGGTCGTCAGGATACTGTTAATAAAGATTGTTGATATTATACTAGCAAAGGTAATTAACATGCTTTGAAGAATGGAGTTTAAACAACTACATATATATATTTTAAACAACTTCATCATCATCTTGATATCGTAAAAGTCAAGCAATATATTTGAATTCCTTTTTACACATAACCCTTTTATTCTAACATTTTGTATTAATATACTTCAGCTTCAGAATTAGATATAATGTGTCTTTAATATCAGTGACAAATATCATTTCTGGTCAAACATGCATACCCCTGCAGTAATCATGGTTATCGTTAATTGTTACTCACGTTCCCAATTAGACATGAATATGTAATATGGTAAACGAATATGTAATATTTAACTGTTAAATGTATGTTTTGATGTTAGATAAGATTTCAAGTTTACTAGCCTTTAAAATATTGGTTAATTTGTATAATTATATATAATGAATGTAACACTATGATTATAACATCACACTCATAACGACCCCTGTTCTACCTTTAATCTTACAATGTTGAAATATTTTTGTATAAACCAAAGGGTTTTAAAATTAAAAATCATCATAAATGTCTGAGCTAGCTCTTTCTGCTTCATTTGAATGAATAAGTTATGGATCTACGGCCATTATAGATATTTATTTTTTCAGCGCAGGGACCGTCTTTAGACGTCAGAATCTGACGTCTAAAAGACGTCAAATTCTGACATTCAAAGACGGTCCCCGCGTAGAAAGGGTTAACGAAGGTGTATAATATTTACTATATAACATCGGTGTTATTGTGCTAAACTCATTTTACAACCATACAACAATATTGGTGTCATAAATTTACATACTATAGCCAGGCTATCAGCACCAAAAAATGTTTATAATAAATAGATGTATCTGAATCGGTATGCTGTGTCATATACTTATCTGATCAGTCGGCCTGACTCCAATGCTATACGCATATAGGTTTGGTGAGCCGGGTCGCTGCTTCAAAGTACCATACATGTATCTGATGATAGTACTGAATACAATACATCTTTCAATGTAGCAAACATGTCCATGCTACTCTAACAGCAGTAAACACATTTGTATAACATTTATACAATGTTATTCCATCATCGAAAACGTTGGGCCGGCGTTGTATACATGTTATGCAAATGTGTTTACTGGGATAACATCATACACCGTAGCTGTTAAAAGATGGCTACCCTGACAAGCAAAACAGTTCGCTAGGAAAACTAAATCTAGTTATTATGTGGAATAATGGTTTGTAGGGCATTCCATCCAGGGTGTAGGCCTATGTAAAAGTACAGCGAAATGGTAACAGGGGTGGATAATACCTTAACGAAATCCTGTTTGGAATTTCACACAAACTGGGCAACTCGAATATTAATTTAGAACACCACGAAACATGTAAGGTAAAATTGTTTAACATCATATGTTTTTATCAATTATCAAACTCGATACACATGGATTCGTTGAAAATTTGTTTGTAGCATGTGAACACCATTTGTGTTAGAGTTCTTTTAGTGGTACTCTGTTGTTTGTGTTCATATAAAGTGATAATGAGATCTACATCGTCGTGACCTAAATCTGACGTCTCTGATTGATCATGTACGCCACCTTGACCAATGAAAGATGTAATATTTAAGTCTAACGATGCGATAAATCTTTAATGTTATTACTTGTTTACTTGTTGTTACTAAGTTTGTCTTCCAAAAAAAATTGTGCTGTTTTTTAATAAATCCACGTTCGTTTCATCAAGTTTTAATTTTTGTACTCCCGTATTTATAATGTAAATTTAGTGTTATTTACATGTATATGTAAAATATAGAATAATATGTTTGTTTTCATCGGTTCACGAAGACTTTTAACACACTTGGATTTGCAGATTCTTGTAGCGCGGTACAGTTATGTCTGTCAATTTGAGTTTATTGATTTATATTTTAAACGGAAGTGCGTCATCATATAATACCATTACATGTATATCAGCAATAATTGACAGCTTGTGTGCTCACCATGTTTAAGTGTACTATAGTACAACTAGTAATTATTTCGCCATACTGTTCTCAGTGTTCAGTATAGCCAAAAGGCAGGAACTGTTTACTCTTCGAATAAACAGTTACTGCATTTTAGCTTTGCACGGCAGCATCAGTGTGCGGTATTTTATGGACATTTGTGAGGACGATCTGGAGTGCTCACATGTTATTGTATGTACTCTATGTAGGCCTATGTAGGCCCTATAGGTGCACACAATAAGAGTTACGAAGATGCCTATATATATCACTGCTTACCACTCAGCAATAACCAAACACGTATAATGGAAATTTCCATCACAAAGAACGCTCTTTTAATTTTTTTCTGTATCTGGCAACATTTAGTGTAATCTAC
This sequence comes from Flabesymbios commensalis, assembly GCA_964017125.1. Taxonomy (NCBI): domain Eukaryota; kingdom Metazoa; phylum Annelida; class Polychaeta; order Terebellida; family Flabelligeridae; genus Flabesymbios; species Flabesymbios commensalis. Next base: position 80,732,696 of record OZ024904.1, on the reverse strand, counting down.
TGGATGACCTGTCGCTCACAATTAGTTCGCCCGCGTAGATGCGTGTGGCTTACATGAGGACAAACATGTCCCCCGTATCGTGTTTTCTGGGCCCGCTGAGTTGAGTTTTCTGTAATTATTGATTATTTTCATATGATATATATGCGAAAAAATTCACCACAGGGTACATATGTAAAATAACTTGACTGCTAATAATGCCTACCCTGTATAAATATTATTCAATAAATAAATAAATACATACATAAATAATTATACCAATTAATCATTGGGTTAATGTCTTGTGTTTACCAGAAGCGCTTACAGTAGGTTAATTAACATTTAAATGTCCATCGGCCACCTTCTGGACCAATACCTATGCTTGTAGAAAATATTTAGTAGATCCATCCGTAGAAAGGTGGTCTGCATAACCTGAGACGCTGGGCCAACGTTATACCAACATTGGTTCAACGTCTTGTGTTTACCACAAATTAGTATAGGTATTTTTTGTCAAAATATGACTGAACTCGGAACTACGAGAGGGCAAACGGACTTCTTCACCAAGATGTAGATCTTTGTATTCGATGTATATGATTATGAACATCGGCTAAACAGGTCGCGATGATGACATGGCACATGAGGTTAGAGGGAGAATACAACCTGTTTCATGCTGGAAGGCTGGGGATTGCGTATTTCAACGGACCAGATCTACAGCATTACACTTTGCTATTTCATAAAATGAGCAAATTTTCATTCTCCTTGAGATGGGAATTGCGGCAGCAATTCACATCTCAAGGAGAATGAAAATGAGAAGAAACACCTTGAAGCTCAGAGGGTAAACTGTAATGCAAACGCAGGGTAAGTATTGACGAGAATATTTTACATAATTTGCCACTATAACCGTATCGTATTATATGCGAATTTTATAATTTTTTGACCCATCCACAAATTTATTTTACTCAGGAATGGTGACATTGATGGGGAAGTTGCACTTGAAAGGTACTGTTGGTACTGTTGAAAATAATATACCATAACCATTAGGTTGCTTTATTTCTTATAGCAAATCATGCAAAAATACGATAATACGAGTGTCGGGTATTTTTAATTAGATTTTCCGTTTGCAATTACGAAGTGATTTTATTTATATATCCCCATCACCATGATGACGATTTTGAATAAAAAATGTCGCGCAATGTCTACTTAATCAACATGTTTAATACTTATCAGTAATTACCACTACCTTTATAGTCACCCCTCCACTTCACGATTAGATGTTAAGATTTGTCTGAGATTTACTAAAGATATTATAGAGCAACTTGTTGACCTGGTGGTTTTTATTTGTAACAAAACCATATATAATATAGTATATTTACTTCGGAAAACTGTGCTAAAATACGATAAATCATACTTTCTAACATGAAAATCGGCAGCCGTTTTGAATTTTATTTGAACAAATACGTGTAATAATCTTCTTATGTGTATTTCCTTGAAAGGCTTTTATGAACAAAGTTTAATTGTCCAATTACCCAATTACCATACACACCTAATATTTCCAATAGCGTGAAAATGGATGTTGCGAGTTCAGTTTAACACTTTTTTGGCGATACAAGAGATATAATAGAGCAACTTGGTATAATAATTCGGCTGCCCTCCTGTAGTTCCATGTCAAGTACAGTATTTCCCTGTACTATAGGCCTACGTGATGCGAGTATTATGAATGGACGAACACGCTGGCCTCTTTTGTGCGCATACGGGCAATATAAATCGGGATGGTGAAGTAATGCTTGGATGACACTGATATTGAATATTTGGAAATGGACGAAAATATTTTTTCCTTGAAACCTGAATATCGGGTGCGGAGAAAGAGCTGTAAGCTCTTGCGTGTAAACCGGGACGTTAAAAGCCGAGTTGTGGATAGTCCAGTATTTTACTATTGGTCGAGATCACCCCAGTTAACACAAAGCATTTGTATCTCCTCAGTAGCCCAGCTCCCTGTTAAATTTTCAGGTTGTGGATCGCGGTAGCGAGCCACAACCTGAAAATTTACCCCACGTTGTTTAGTTTGAGATCAAACATTCACAAATCTCGATGTTTAAACGGTCATTTCATTCCCAATAACAGTGGTGTAGGCAGCTGATAAAACTGATTGAAAACGACTATTGTCGTGATTAGCAGGCAAAGGGTTAACAACTGATTACACACGTACTGATAAAAACAATGAGAGGACACCATGATCGACATCAGTACTCAAAGGGTTAACAACCTAACTGTCCAGGAAGCGAAATGTCACCCGGCTAAACTAGACTACTCACATGCCTTGCGATGTGATCAGGGTAGCGAAATGTGTGTTTAAAAAATTACATATTGATCTTGAGTGATATTAACACACCGTTACACACGGCTTTTCGTCGTTCTCCTCGCTTTCAAAAAATACGACACACAGTAATATGAAGCTACTACAACACCCTACTCTTTTCAGGGGATCGCCTGTGAGTGCAAAATACCATAATATGTTGAAATAATTGTTTCAAGACCCTTTAATAGTTTTCGAAATATTACCGAAAATACGGGATACCACAGATCTCCGTCATCACTGTCATATGTCGTCACACCAGAGCAAAAATGAGCTAAAGTCTTTTTATTTTGCATTATTTGTTCCCTATCAGACAGTACTGTTATTCTTCATCTTGTGACACCCAGTAATGAAGTTATAGAGTAAATGAAGGAGCTATGTTATTTAAAAAAATGTTCTCCTATGATAAATAAATGCATAATTGCTGTTTATTCGAACTGTACAACATATTTGGTTTTAGTGTGAAGATGAATAGTTGTTCCAAAATTAAAGAACCCAATAAAATGGGGTTTTTTTACAGAATACATGTGTATCATAACTTATAACGTTAATCTGTTAACCATTAACCCTTTTAGCGCGGGTCCCGAGATATCTCGGGGCAAAAAATGTCCTACTGTCGCGGGTCCCGAGATATCGGAGTGTTTTTTTGCTATTTTGTCTGTAAAATCAATGTGGTCCGTCATCCATGGGGGTAACTTTATTTTGGCTGATAAAATTTTGTTTCACTATTGATGGTGCATGGATACCACCCCATAATGATATCTGGGTGGATGAAGAGTCTTCATCCTTAAATGATTATTTTAGAACCAAAAATACAAAATGGCCGCCACGAAATCAATAAAATTATCATAACTTCCTCAATAATTGAGATAGAGACTTGATTTTTTTACCAAACCATATATTTTTGTTATCAAGGAATACAAGAAAAACAAACCTTCCTTTGCATCACTGTCATGCTTAAAATGCTATATTAACACTTAGATGACAGATGTGGTACTAACTGGGGATGTAAGCCTAAAATAATCATGCAATTATACAAACAATTCGTCAGACCAGTCCTAGAATATGGAGCCATAGCTCTCTAATCAGCACCTAAAACAACACTAGAAAAGATACAACTAGTACAAAATAAGGCTATCAAGATAGCTTACCGGCTACCGTGGTGTACCAGCACACGCAAAATACATGAGCTAGCAGAAATCGAGCCTATTAAAAATCGATTCCAATCATTGTCGAATAAATTTATACACTCATTAGAAGAACACTCAGAATTATTCAAACTTCAAAATAATCTACATAATTCAATAAAGAAGAGGGACAAAAAATTTCTAGACCAATTACTAGAAAAGTACAAGAAACAATAGGGAAATGAAAATGGTGTGTAGCAAAAAACAAAAAAAAATCTGCGAGAGAGCGTTTTGCTATGCCCGTAAACTGAACACAAGTTATAAGACCAATACTTAATATGTAGGACTACGTGGCTTATCATTGATATTACCATGATTACCGTAACCTATCTTGTCTGAGTTGCTGGGGGAAAGCTTTTCGCTATGCCTCTTAAGACTAAGCAGCGAGGTTGATGGAGGTTACATCAACAAAAACAACCTTAAAACAACAGTTTTTACTTTAATATCACTCTGAGAAACTTAACAACACTTTTCATGATCAGCGGCTGGGCATCGATATATATTAAGTGGAATTTCACCTGGGATTATTTTGTTTTAGGTTTAGGGGACCCTTCCAGTCGCCTGTGTTATTGGACCCCAAGGAAATTGTCAGAGCTGCTTTGTCAACTGAATCTTTCTTTGAGGTCTGGGAGGTTATCGCTCCCAGTGTAAATGCTGAATATGTGGCAATGTCCATGTCGTGATTGATAAGTGTTAAAACCCACCCACTCACTGATATGACACAGCCAACCGGACAGCTTGTGCCGTGTGTGGGTGAATAAACGCAACTCATCGTCTGTCCGCAACGATCTTGCCCTCATTGTATGACATTAATACCATTATCAGTCATACACTGAAGGCATCAGGGGGTTTTATCCGAAGAATTTCAGCAGACAGGATGCTAAAATTCCACTGTTTTACCCTGTCGTGTTGGCTCGGGGGCCATCCGTTTTATTACTGATTAAAGCTATTACCGGTAACTCCAAATGACGTTGAAGCGGGTACATTGACAGACTTTGTATTTGACGACGTAATAACCAAGATTGAAAGGTGACACCAAGGAATGTCACTATTGTCAGACCAATGAGACGTTATGACAAACTCGACAACTTTTAGCATTTATCACAGGTATAGGTTGTAATAAAAGAAATACCAATTAAATGCTAACAGCTGCAAAAAAAATGCTGAAATAACTACATTTTACAAGCTGGACCACGACAACAGCGGACAACGGATGACACTATATGTGACAACAATATCTGAGTAAAAGTAGAGTTTTGAAATTAAACACAATCAATGCATAGTTTGTACACCTTTTCATTATGCATTTAGTAGGCCTACCCATCTCCTATAAACTGATAAACGTGAAATTTTACACGACTTTGATATAACCTTCACGTTTTTGGGCGGTATCAATGCAGTAATGAACAGCCTAAACCCATGTCATCCTTCAAACCCAATTATGTATCAATCCTTCAAGCCCAATTATGTATCTTTTGTAATGGAAGCCCAAGCTGATGCTACACGCCGCTGCATAATTGTAATTGTGCTTGTTCAATTTGGACTTGAGGACGGGGGTGTAATAAGTAAACGTGGGGGCATTACCCCTCCCAATCTTAGGCCTGCCCTAGATTTCCTAAAAATGTGTGTTGAAATGATACTGTCGTCTTGTTAAATGAACCTAGCTATGAGATGGTTAACCGCATATATGTGACCTCGTGAGGACAACCTATTTTCGGATGCTTGTGGCCGGAGTTCTCGATGACGCATAGGGATTGCCCTGTCGAATACAAAGTTATCTTTATATTATATTCACTATGGTATTTGTAATCTGTGTTTGTGTTAATATTGTAAGGTTCAAATGTGAGTTTTAGCGGATGAGTTACTATTTTTTTTAAAGGGACTGGCCCAGGCTAAAATCATCAAAAAATCTGTGATTTTATTTTGGCTTCTTAATATGACCATATGATGTAAACATGTCCATAGACTAGAACTGCAGAAGTTTTTTTAATTTTTGTGCTGCGCACTTACCAGTTAGGCTGAATATAGAGACGAAATTCCCGTATTTCTAATTTTTGACATGGTTGTCAATAATTAGAGCTCAGGAATTTCGTCTCTATATCTAGCCTAACTGGTGAAAGCGCAGCACACAAATTAAAAAACTTTTGCAGTTCTAGTTTATGGACATGTTTACATCATATGGTCATATTAAGAAGCCGAAATAAAATCACCGATTTTTTAAATGATTTTAGCCTGGGCCAGTCCCTTTAATATCTAAAAATCTGTCTTGCTATATTATTTTGATAACTGATCTTGTTTTATGACTTATATTTGTGATAATATTATAATCTTTAATTAACTGACTTATGTCATGCGAACGACATGTGTTTCTATTATAACTTTTTGATTAAGTCATTTTACTCTTCTAAATTCGGAGGGTTATATTATAAGTACTGTAAGTAAACTTTCTGTCTGTGTAAAGGCGTAATTTTATGAGTTTTTATTTAATGGTCTACATTTTACTAGTGCAACAAGCACATGGATCATTCTAGAATCACTGGATTCTCCCGACAAACATGATGCATTTGTCAGGGGACACCAGGGATTGGCTACTGACGGGTGGGCGCCTAACGCTGACCGCTGTGAGTGCTGTGAGTCTATCTTGCAGGCGGTCAAACACGAGACGTTGACCCAATGCTGGGCTAATGTTGGCCAACCGTCTACGACTCCGAGCCAGCATTAGCCCAGTATTGGGTTACTGTGTTCTGTCTGGCGCCACGCTGAATGTGGGCCAGCGTCACAGACGGTGGGCCAACATTAACCCAGCTTTGGTTCAAAGGTATGCTGTCAGTCATGAAAAATCGATTCATTTGTGAGTTATTTAAAATCCCCACATACCTTGTTGTCATTTTAATGTTGAGGATTGTTTATACATGTACATACTACCATTTTTGTTCTATGATGTATGGGCCGACATGTCTACGACGTTGACCCAACAGTAAACCAACGTTGGCCGAATGTCTCATGTTTGCTGAGTAGACACGAGGCAGAACATTGGCAATTGTATTTATTGCTAGTCCAAACACTCTTCCCACAAACATGGGCACGAATGACATTGCAATTTCGAGTAATTTTATTGAATGACGATGTGTAGTTGCGGATCCTGACGGGGGGTCAGTCCCCCTCCCCGTTTCGGAATCTGAATGCCTAAATTATGTCCAAATCAAACGAAAAATTGCTGAAGACCAATCAAATTATCGGAATCCATTTTTCCCAAGTTCTGGAACCGCCCCTGATGTTATGTCCCACACAAGCTTAAAGGGGGCATATGCTACCACTCTAAAAACGTATCAGCACCAAGCAGTCATCGTGCTCAGTAACAGATAATATATCTGTACAACATTATAATCTAACAATACTATTTTAGATTTCTCCAAGATTTTTCTGCCGTATACGCGCGCCAGTTAACACAAAATATTTGTATTTGTAAATATTTTTACAATATTGGACCAGCGTAGAAGACGTTGAGCCGACGTTGTACAAATGTTATATAAATGCTTTGTGTTTGCTGGTAAGATTTTTATTTACCATTTCTGGTTATACTTAGTTTACTACAACTGTTTTCAAAGATCCTGGTGACTGTTATGGGAATAACATAATTTATATTAGTCCAGTTGCCAAATGACATTTTGTAACTTAAGCATGTTTTGAGGTGTGGACGATGTTTTATGGTTGATTCTGGTTTCAAGAGATGTCCTGAGCATGAATCAGCTGGCCCTCTGGGTGCCACTTTAGCACCTTTGGGCGGAATTTTTTAAGGGCAAAAACGAAATAGACGCCAGATATTTCAAGGTCAAATATGATTTTTCAACAAATGAAGCCAGGAACAAAGTTTTTCAAGAAATAAAGCTAACAACATGTGTAATATCTCTTTTTCGTGGGATTTTGACTGAAAAATCAATTAATGGTATTATTTAGGCAATCCAAGGTCATATTCAAGGTCGAAAAGTCATTTCAAAAGTCAAAAACTAAATTGCACCAGATATTTCAAGGTCAAATATGATTCTTCCACAAAGGAATCTAGGAACAAATGTAATACCTCTTTTTCATATGGTTTTGCCCAGGCAATCCTTTTCTTGTATTATTTTCATGACTCAAGGTAATCTTCAGGGTCAAAAGGTCGATTTCAAGATCAAATAAGCAACTAATACCATTTTTAACAAATAAAGCTGGGAACATTTGTAATACCTTTTTTTCATGGGGTTTTATCTAAAAAAATCCATTTATGTATTATTTTGGAAATCCAAGGTCATCTCCAAGGGCGAAAGGTCATTTTCAAGACCAAAAACAGAATGGCCGCCATATATTTCAACGTCAAATATGATTGTTTAACAAATGAACTAGGAACAAGTGTAATACCTCATGTTCATGTGGTTTTGACCGGGCAGTCCATCTTTTGTATTATGTTCATGACTCAAGGTCATCTTCAAGGTCAAAAAGTCAATCTCAAGGTCAATTATGCAAAATTACTATTTTTAACAAATGAAGCTAGGATCATGACATTGTGTAATACCTCTTTTTCGTGTAATTTTGACAGTGTATTTCATAAATAACAAAAGTATAATAGCCCTACGTCTTTTAATGTAAGTTTGAAGAATAATCCATTTTGATGATGAAATGTCAATTTCAAGGTCCGGTAAGCGAAAATATGATTTTTAACAAATAAAGCTAGGAACAAGTCTAATACCTCTTTTTCGTGTGATTTCGTCTGGAAAAGTTATTTCTGGTATTATTTTAGTGATTTGAGGTGATCCTTTAGGTCAAACGGTCAATAAAAATGGTCAACGACCATTACAATTTAAACACAGTATGCTATAAATTGGAGCTCATATAATAAATTGTATTGGTGTGACTTTGACTGAATAATCTAATTCTGATAGGGTTTTGATAATAAAACATCATCAAAGACAACGAGAAGGCAACGAAAGGGTGACGGAGAGGCGTCAAAGAGCAACGAAAAAGCGTAACAAATTAATGGAGATGTGCTGAAGGCATTGAAGCGCGTCGACGACTCGCTAAAAGGCGACGCAGAGGCGCTAAAGAGTGACTAAAAAGGGTTTATAGAAAATGAGTAGTCGTTAAAGGGAAATGAGGAGGCATTGGAGGGCAATGCTGAGGCGTAGAAAGGCAGCGTTGAACACCTCTCCGATATCCGATAATTGCCCTTCAATGCGTTCGAGCTGATCTCTACACCTTGAGCATGTTTGATCATTAACCCCAACAGAATTAGATTATCCAGTCAAAATCATACCCAACACAAGGAATTATGCGTGCTCCAATTTCTAGCATATGTTAAAAATTATATTTGACCTTGAGGATGACTTCAAATCATCAAAGTAATGGAAAAAAGACATTTTTCAGTAAAAATCCAAAGAAAAAAACGGTTTTTCTAGCTGTAATTGTTAAAAATCATATTGACCTTGAAATTGAATTTTTTACCTTTAAGATGACCTTTAATCATCAAAATAGTAGGCCCCATTTAAATCACACCAAAAAGACGTATTGCACTTCTTCTTATTTTAATTCTTAAGGATGAGATTTTTAAATTTTTGACCTTGGAAATGACCTTTTGACCTTGAAGATGACCTTGGATAACTAAAATCATGCCATATAGTGGACTTTGCAGACAAAATCCCACAAAAAAAGGCATTACGCATGTTCCTAGCTATATTTCTTAAAAATTGTATTTTTGCTTATTTGACCTCCAAATTGACTTTCTTGACCTTGAAGATGATCCTTAGTCATAAAAATAATACAAGAAATCGATTGCCCAGTAAAAATCACATGAAAATTAGTTAGTATTACACTTGTTCCTGGCTTCATTTGTTGAAAAAGCATATTTGACCTTGAAATATATGGCGCCCAAGGTTACCAAAGTGGCACCCGGCTGATTTCTGGTGGGGACATTCCATATTATCAGAATCAATCATAAAACATTGTCCATTAGTGTACGGTAGGGTCATATGTCAGTAAATGTGGTTCCGTGGGAATTCCATGTTAATTCTTAACAACTATGTTCAATTTGTGGAAAAATTAATACTGAACAAAATAAAATAGGGTGTCATTTTTTTCTGAAGCTCTAAAGGTCATTTACGGGGTCTTATAGGTCATGACCCTACAAACACACGGGAACCGTCTGTATTTCAAGGTAATATAGTCGTGTAATATAGCAAATTAAAGGAAATTGTCACGAAATAGTCAAAAATCATAATTAACAAATATTCTAAAGCTTTAAAGGTCATTTCCGGTCTCTTGAAGGTCAGAACCCTAAACACACATGTAGTCCATAGGCCAGAATTGGTCACCGTGCACTCCCCCCCCCCCCCCTCACTACTCACCCACACCAGCTTGAGTTTAAGCTATGATATGTCCAAAACATGAAATGAAATGTTACCAGTAAAAAAATAGGGACGAAATTAATATTTTGACCGCTTATGTTAGGGTACCCCCAAACCTAAAATTAGGGGTTAGGGTTACGCAAATGTCTGTCGTTGCAGTGCTAGCTTACCAATCTACACATGCAATATACCATATAAAAGATAACTAAATGTCCGTTCTACTGATGTATTGAATGATGCAGTGGATTAATCAGTTATTTCTTACACATACGTTTAAACAATTTTTTTATTACAAATAATCAAAATCGACAACAAAGCAAACTAGTAAACATGGTGAATAGAAACGATTTAATAAAACATAATTATTGGCCATATATATATTTGATCTATATTTTCTAAAACCAGATGTGTACATCCTTAAGACTGGGTGGTATTTAGATGTGTACATTGCACATTGCATATATACTTTTAAATGAAAGAATATTGCAGACTTTTTTGAAAATGTGTGTATTTATCCTGGGTTGAAATATGAAACAATGAACTTTGCTCTGCAATTAAGTCTCTATTTTTTCTTCCGCTTGTTTTTACATAATTTGTGTGCGCTGAATTCGAATCTGTCGGATATAATTCTATATTTAGTGTCCTTCACCTTTAAATGAGCTAAACAAGAAATGGCTGCCAAAACCAAATCTTTGCTATATTTTGATTACAATTTATTGCACGATTTCTGGTTTCTGCATGATTTTGAGTTGATAAATTTATGTCTCGTGTTTTTCGATAAAACTGACCTCTATTTGACCTTCAAATTCAAAATGGTTACCACCCACACACAAGTAAAAGCGCTATTTATGCACGTGAAGTATAATATCATAAACAACATTTTTTAATGAAAATCCAACAAATGAACTACGTAATACTGCAGATTAGGTTGCAATTCATTCGAAACTATGTTTAAGTATAGTATATTCTAACATGCTTTGATGTGTTTAGTATTTAGAATGACATCATTATTTTAATCGTAAATATGCAAAGTGACGTCCATCTTGGATTTATGATAAACTACAGGCCAGACTATGAACAATAAACACCAGAAATGCTTGTTTCGGCCACCAAGTCGGCCACCAAGTCACACAAAATCAATAAATTGAGCAATTCCGAGCCACAAATAAGAAAAAACAGGTTTAATTTACATTTTGATAGCCATTTTGTTTCTTGTTCATATTAAGGTAAATTTCGCGGCCATTTTAGATTTTTTCTTTCAAATTTACTCGTCAGAAACGTTTAGTTCTAATCTACTATGTTACCACAAATACGACATATTATCGTCAACATGTTTAGCAGCATACTTATAGTAACAGTAAATACATAAAAAACGGCGGATGTCTTGGATCTAACGGTCAAATACAGGTCATTTCTTTCCAAAGACATAAGAACAAAATTATCAATTAAAAATCTTGTAGAAACCATAAACGTTTATGTGCGTAAAACTATAGAAAATATGGGTTTTCTTAGCATTTTGGTGGCCATTTTGTGTTTTTCTAATTTGAAGGCGAAAGTCTTCAAATATAGAACGTTATCCGACAGATTCGCATTCAGCACACATAAATTATGTAAAAAACAATACAAAAGTATACACTAAATCCCGAGGAACGTTTCATGTTTCAGTTTTCATCCCAGGCAAAATAGTCTGATTTTCATAAAAGGCAGGGCCGTATCCAGGTTTTTTTTTTTGTTTCTGTAACCCCCCTGCATTTTCCAAAAATGCATTGTTTTTCAAAATTTCCTGGGAGGCATGCCCCCAGACCCCCGTATTTCCTAATGGTCCTTCTGGAACCTCCCCTTTTGTCCCAGTCTGGATACGGCCCTGAAAGGCTGCACTATTCTTTCATTAAAAATATGTATGACATTTATAAATATAAATAACACACATTTTCAAGCATACACATATCTGGGTTCAGAAAACCTAAGCCAGATATGGATATGTCCATTATAACTATCAATCATTATGTTGTTTTAACGGCCATGTTGACTAGTTTGTTTTGCTGTTCATAAGGATTACTTTTTAATAAAAAACATGTTTGAGCGTATGTGGAGAGACGACTATTTACTCTACTGCAGTCAGTGAACGGGATCTGTTATTTGTTATATTGCATTTGCAGATGGGTTAATCAGAAGATCAACGACAGACGCTTAGCAACACTACCCCCTAATTCTAGGTTTGGGGGTACCCCCATAAAAGCGGTGAATGGTGACCGAGTCCGGCTCATGGACTAATAGGTATATTGCAAACTTTGCAATAGTTGACCTCAAAATGACCTCCAGCGTGCAGAAAAAAATAGTTATTTTTTTTCAAATTTGATGTTATTTCCTAAACAATTTCGGTCATTTTGATGTGTTACACGACTAGTAAGACATGTGTTTTAATAAATAAATAAATAAATAAATAAGATCTAGGGGTCATAACCTCTAGGAGTCGAAAAATGACCTTCAGGTGACCTGAAAAAATGACACCCTATTTTTTTAAATCAACATGAAATTCTGAACAAGAAAAAATTAGTTGACAACAATTAACATAAGATTCTCACGGAATTACATATGACCCTACATACCGCGAAACACGCTTTCATCAAAATCCACTTGACTATAGTCATTCACCAGATGGCGTATAATAGTCATTCACCAGATGGCGCTAGCCAAAGTTGTGTTTCTCCAGATTGTGGTGCGCTGGTTACCGTCAATATGTTAGTTAATAAATAGCTGTTAGAGTATCTCATACAAATTATTCATGTTAATCATGAACCTCAAAATACGTACTATATCACATGTGCCAATGTTATAAATAAGCATCAGTGGCATATTCTAATTTTACAAGTTATGATTCCACATTTTACCTATTGTAGTCAGTTGTGCTGGTGTTTGGAAAGGGGGTCTAGATGAAGGTGTCCCGCCTTAATGTGTAATTTCTTTTTTTTTGAAATTTGGGTTGTGACTAGGGTGAATCACTTGTTTTGTTTACACTTAAAACAGACAAACAACCGACCGCAGGTAGTTCATGCACATCGCGGGCATATTTTACACATTCACTATATTCAGCACTATACTCAGTACCAGAAAATATCTCACAAACTCAATGTTTATTGTGGTAATAATAAACATTTCTCTGCAATCTCCAAGTTCATTACCGTATGAGCCTTATTACCTCTCACTCACTTTCGCATGTTTAGTGACGCTGGTGATTATATTATATACAAACAGAAACATACCCAGGCTCCCTTTGCTCATGGTGAGCATGCATTTGTCATACCATGTACCTTAACGTGTTGTTAAAAAATCATTCTTTAATTACTAAAAAATCTGAGAAATAATTTTAATGAATATTTTCGCGATGTCATTGATATTTTTTAGATATAATATCAATAAAAATGAGCGGATACTACTCAAGTAGTGTATATGGTACATGTGGTATAATTTTGATAATAATATAACTTTATATAAGCTTGCTTTTTGTTGTCCCCCCTCTTCCCGGCAACCGATATAATTATAATAATATATTTCACAAACATGTGCAACATCTTCTAATAATTAATATAGGCCTACATGCATAGTACAATCATGTAAAATTTATTGATTGATTATAAGTCAGCCCATTAGTATAATAAAAGACCAACAACTCACAGTGGCCAGTTGCCTATTTCGTTTGTCATCACATCGTGACTTTGATCTTATCTGGGATAGTTGTTAGGTGAGATATAGGGGAGGAATATCGACTGAGGGCTGTAAAGTGATTATGTTATTTACACAAATGGATGTATATCGATAGACAAAAAAGGTGACGACAGAGAAAAGACACAAATACGCTGTACACTTCATATCGTGTGAAATGGGTTGAAAAATATAACAACTGCTTTCGTCGTTGATATTGAACAATATGTCAACAATATGACAATATTACAATATGTCAATAACAATCATACGTGCGGTGAAAACATACTTGTGAAGCTGTTTAACATTATGTGAGTTATCAAGTAATAGGAAGAATGAGAGGCATAAATAAACTTGTGAATTTATGGATACATGTAATTAATGTAAAATCATACACAGTAGCTTGGACGGCTATAACGATGTAATCATGCAGGCAGCATAATTGTGCTGACAGCATGATAAACCACAAGCTTCATTTAGATAACACGAGTGATGATGGCAGGAGGTAGGTCAATTTGAGCGTGAGAGGAGTGTTATTCCAGTTTATCTCACCTACCACCCACCAGCCACCCCCCCCCTCCCTACAGGACACGTCCAAGAAAAGGTGTGGCAAATTATGTTTTAACTGGCAATTCTGCTATATTGTGAAAAGTTTAGGATAAGCTATTGTGAAAAAGATCAAGTCATTGACCGACTATTGGCACAAAATATATGACTCGGAGCCTTTTGTTACATCGATAATTTCAGTAAGTATTGTTATTAGTTAGTTAACAGCGTGTATTGCATCTAGTCTTAAACTTAGTATCAAGTTTGTGAATATTTTAAACATATGAGTTAGAAATAGGTTTTGGTAAGATAATTTTAAAAGGAATGATATGCCGTGCACATCATATGGGAAAAAAACAATTTTTTATCAGTGTAATCAATTGACACACCAATGACTTTCTATGTATACATACGGACATGACAGATAGCCACACATCAAGGAAATTATTGCCTGGACCGTAGGACGAGCCGAGATTACCGGTAGTAGTAGTAGTAACAATTTTATTGACATTGAAAAGTCTAATGGACTCATTTGTCAGACTGACAACATGACAATACAGGGTGGCAAATATTATATGACGGTAGATTCATAAAAATAAGTATCATAAATTGTACCGGTAATGATAAAATAGAAATATGTTTCGTGAAGATTAAACTCCTATGTATCCTTAAATATTGATTACTATGTAGAATCAATAACAAATAAGAACATATAAAAAGTATAAAATGTGTTATGGAGCAGCAATAAAACGGTATTAATTATTTGTTGACTTAGATGACACACGCGATAAATAATATAACAACTGGTACAGTGCACTAAAAATAAGCTGTGTCGTTAATGGAAAAGTATATGTAAGTTACAGCTTATATGATTATACTATGTACATAACGATTGCATATGCATAGATATACAATATATAAAGAATGTCATCTAAAATAATGTCTTATTAACTTGAAACGAAGTGAAATAACAGAAAACAATGATATAAGCGTAATAATACAAGATAAAAGATGTAGATATAAATAAAATATAGTAAATAAGCACAAGTGCAAGATATAAATATAACAGTTATTAAAAACACATAATAAAAATCAAAATAACAATAGTACATTGATGAGTAAAATTTAAAGTGTGGATAAACAGTTATAGCCAGGGCCCATTTTTCAAAAAAGGCATTCTTATAGTTGGCAAGGCATTTTTTAGTAGAAGTTGTCATGCAGTTGTTTTTACACAATTGGGATATGCTGATTCCAAATCTGCCCCATGCCAAGCTCTATTTTTTGTTTTTCCCTTTCAGAATAATTATCATGATTAAATTATACATCATGTCTGGGTGCACAGTGGACGCACAAACTTGACTTTCGTGTTCAAAATATCTTTTTTTGTATGGATGAATTTTTTGTGTAAAGACTTGACCCACTATCACGCAGGATAAGCGCTATATCTCGTCAATGATCTGACAAAAATATAAAGTCTCCATTAATGAAAAATCAGTATGTGTTCCGGTGCGGGCCATCACATCAATTACACTGCATAAAGAAAAGGAGAGACAGGTAGGCATGGCTATTGATGAAATATTAAATGTGAGACATGCGTAGATACATAATAGTATTTTTTCAATTAGGATACATATTTACAATTCTTACAGGTGTGAAAACATTATAAATCAACATTTTGGACTGCTTAATTGTCGGACGGATGTGTTTTTTCAATGTAGGACAGGTGTGTATTAAAATACGTAGTTCCTTAAGAAATAACTACGTAGGGGTAAAGATGTGCTGAAACATAATTAAGTACATGTACCTATATGTTTCTTGGGCTAAATACATACGATATGTATACAGATATATACAGATATATCTGCGGTGAATTGTTGAGGAGGACAGATGTGTATGGCAGACTGTTCAATGTAGGACAGATGTGTATGTGGTTTAATAAAATAGAAACAAAACAAATGCATCGATATTTAGAGGAGACGAATGTTAGAAAAGTACAAGATGAATATTTATTAGTCAGGCTGACATGAAAACAGTAGAAATAGTATGTTCGGATTGATTGTAGGATACATGTGTATATATGACAATATTTAATGAAAGACAGATGTGTATGGTGCATAACTGCATTGAATCAGATGTAGATATAGGGGGCTAGGGGCACAGATTTAAAAACCAGCATTTGTTTGTAATGATTAATATTAAGATATTGAGAGATGTATACATGTCTCGTATGCTGAATATATGAAATGGGACATACTTTGTGTTCGGGGTGTATTATTAGTTAGGACAGATGTGTATAAGTCGAGTGAATATTCAATGTAACAGATGTGTATATGGCTGAATAAAAAAGAAACATAAAATGTGCAGAAAGCATATATAGTGTACTGTATGTAGAACAGATACCTGTTTAGGATCTGACAGATGTGAAAATCGTTTAAAATAATCACATTAGATTGATTGTCGGACAGATGTGTTTTTAAATGTAGGACATATGTGTATTAAAGGTTAGCTTACACATGTAATGTAGAACAGCAACAGCCGAGAATACGGGTAAGAATTAAAACTGAACACATTTTTGTAATGATTCATATTCCAGTAAGGTCATAGGTATTGTAGGCTGAATATATAAGGAATGATGTCTGTGTAGGAAGGTACATCTCTTGGTATGACAGATGTGTATAAAAAAAATAGTAAATGTAGGACAGATGTGTATTAGAGGTAGGTTTGCATGTAGTTTAAACAAGTGCACGAGGGTAAAAAATAAAACAGAACATATGTTTTATTTAAGTAAGGACAAATGTATCGTAAGCTGAATATATGAGGTTAGACTTAATATTATGTGTATAGGGATTCATCTTTGTAAGGACAGATGTGCGTATATATATATGGGAGAATACTCAATGTAGGACAGATGTGTATACGGCTGAATAATAATAAAAACATATAATCTGATAATGTTGATTAAATGTTATACTGTAGTTTATGCTGAAAAGATATGCTACAGTTTAACAACATTTAGGATCTGACAGTACAAAATCAACAGTTCGGACTGCTTGTTGGACAGATGTGCTTTTTAGATGTTGGACAGATGTGTATTTAAAAAACGTAGTTCCTTTAGAAATAATTACGTAGAAGTAAAACATGAAATATGAAATGTGTTTGTGCAGAATTATAATTCAGTAAATGTAGATATTTCTTGGGCTAAATATATAAGATATTACATAATACAGATATATATGCGGTAAATTGTTGAAGAAGACAGATGTGTATGGCAGACCGTTCAATGTAGGACAGATGTGTATGTGGTTGAATAAAATAGAAACAACACAAATGTATAGATAATTAGAGGAGACGAAGGTTAGAGAAGTACGAAGGGAATATTTTTTAGTCAGACTGACATGAAAACAGTAGAAATAGTATGTTCGGATTGATTGTAGGATAGATGTGTATATGAAAATAGTTAATAAAGGACAGATGTGTATGGTGCATAACTGCTCTGAGACAGGTGTAGATATAGGGGGCTAGGGGCACAGATTTAAAATCCAGCATTTGTTTGTAATGATTATCATTGAAATATTGAGAGATGTATACATGTCTCGTATGCTGAATATATGAAATGTGATATACTTTGTGCTCGGGGGTGTATCATTAGTTAGGACAGATGTGTATAAGTCGAGTGAATACTCAATGTAGGACAGATGTGTATACGGCTGAATAATAAACAAACGATAATCTGATAATGTGGATAAAATGTTATGCTGTAGTTTATGCTGAGATGTTGCAGATTAACAACATTTAGGATCTGACAGTACAAAATCAACAGCTCGGACAGCTTGTCGGACAGATGTGTTTTTTTTATATCAGATATTAGATAATACATATATTTATGCGGTGAATTGTTGAGGAGGACAGATGTGTATGGCACACTGTTCAATGTAGGATAGATGTGTATGTGTTGAATTAGAGAGAAACAAAACAAATGTATAGAGGCTTAGTGATGAAAGTTAGAAATTTACAACGGGAATATTTATAGTCGGACAGACGCGAATATATTCGGATTTATTGTAAGATAGATGATAGATGTATATATCATAATGTAGGCCAGATGTGTATGGTGCATAACTGCTCTCCAACAGATGCAGAGAATATTTAATGTAGGACAGTCTTGTACATCAGCACAGTTCATTTTAACATATCAAATGCCAGAATTTCTTACTCATAGGCCTAATTTCAATAAATTTAATTTTGCATCATCTCATGTTTTTATCACTCATTAAACATGAGCGAGTGAGGTTGTCCGACCCATTCTGGGGAATAGACAGAAGCACGAATTCGAGAACTCTTTCATATAGTTAGTCATATGAAACCCCAACCATCACAAGCACAACTCGCCAGCGTACAATAAAGTGCCACAAAGGAATCCAAATGACTATTGACAAACCTTCTAAAAGAAAACCTACAAGAGATCTCTCAACTGTTTTACCTAAACGTCCCAGACAGGTGCATGACCCGTGGTCACTCCTTATAGTAAATCCGCTTTATATTACGAATAATTTTGTATTTGACGGGATCATAAGCCATCTTGCTATTAGAGTGTCGAATCCGCCACTTTAACCCATACAGCGTGGGGATCGACTTTAGACGTCAGATTCTGACGTCTAAATCGATCCCCGCACTGTAAGAGTAAAAATATTTATATTGTCCGCAGACGTATATTATAACATAGTATCAGAAATATGTATTTCTGACAGCATTCAAATGAATCGGAAAAAGCTATCTAAGACATTTATGGTGATTTCGAAATAAAAACACCCTTTGGTTTCCATGGCTTTTATAAAAATATTTCAGCGCTCCAACCCTTTTACCACTGAAGCCCGTTTTTAAGTGCTGAATGCTATGGCATTCAGCACATAAAAACGGGCTTCAGTGGTGAAAGGGTTAAGGGTTATTACCAATGTGTCGAAATGATCAATTCACAGATCATCGATGCATGTATATTATGCCTCTAATTTGTGTCAATCTTCATCTTTCTAGAGAATTTTGTTCGTTGCCCCTTAAACATAAGTAAATGTGTAATTTAGCGCCTCTGTATAGCTCATTAGCATGGTGGGCATATCTTACAATATTATTTTTAATTCGCGGCTCAAATCGAAGCCTCTGGCCTCAACGAGGCTGCAACATCTCAAACATAATTGACAGTTTCTGTGAGTAATACACATATCATAAAAAGACAGTGCAATATATAGTAAACAGTCCGTGAATACACCAATGTGTTATTCTGAATTGGAGTCTTTTATGATATATTTGTTCTTCGATAGATGAACACTGGTGGTTTTAGTGAGGGAACTTCTCATCGACTTTTAAAGCACATTTTTTAAAAGTGGAAGTGTATTTAAAAATATTCGTAATTGCCATGTAACTAATAGTATACAATACTATGGGAAAGCTTACACTTTTTTTATGGATAAAATATTCAATAGAATGATTATTACAAAACATGTAGGCCTAATATAAATAAATAAAGCATACATATAATGAAATTAAAATATGCGTAGATATATTATGTTCATTAAAAAACACAGGAATGCATACAATTAATATTATTATAAGCTATCTCAGCGCATATTTGAATCACTCGATTTTCTACCCACTTGAATTTGCATCTCGCTACCCCGACCCACAACGTCAAGTGAGTAAAATAACTCACATTTGTTCACAATTTGACACCAATAATTTACAATTATTCTTGCTGAATAAAGTCAGATTTCACTCCAAAAAGCTACTCGATAATTCCGCTAATATGATTATTTTGTCGTCATTGGCGCTCAGAGGGTTAGCAGATCCAGAGGTCCAAAAGGTGGCACGCCTCGCCCAGAAAAATCTGGGTAGCAGCATTCCCAGAAGATAGTGATGGTTTTTCCTGCCTACGGATGCTGCACGGGCAAATGGTCGCAGGTGAGCGCCTCCTGACACGACGGAACGTTGACCCAGTGTCAAGTTACTGTTGGCCCGACGTCGGAGACGTCGGGCCAACATTAACCCGACACTGGATCAACGTTCCGTGTTTGCTGGGGGCGCTGCTGATAGCATGGAAGGCCAGCGATGTAAAAACTGACACGTAACTCACGGATGAGTGATAGGAGGAACAGAACAATCTCAGATAAATTGACGGCGCAAATATGTGCCAATATTGTAAACAACGGGCCAACTTCATGCCAACGCCTGGTGTCGGTCTGGAAGGGATGTAGCATTTTTTACAGGAATGTCAGGTGACTCGGCGTTTACCCTTTACAAGCCGCCGACATGGCCCGGTTAATCGAGCGGAAATTCATTTTCTTGTAGGTTTTGTGGTTCGCACATAATCCCCAAAACTTACAAGAAAATAAATTTCCTGTAAGTTTTATGGTTTGCACATAATACTGTAGATCTGGTAATATTCGCGAGGTTTCAATTTTCACGAATTTCGCGAGGAGGGCGAATTCGCGAATTCAAGAATCTCGCGAAAATTATTATTACAATAGCGCTACTAAAGGGAAAACGACAATTCGCGAATTCTAATTTCATAAAGAGTCCTAAAATCATAAATTCACGAAAATTTAAACAGGCCAAAAATTACCAGATCTACAGTAAGTGCAAACCACAAAACTTAGGCAAAGAAAATGAATTTCTGCTAGATTAGTTATATTATACATGTATTTCTGTCTACGCTTGCCTGACCTTTAACATGCATAAAGTCAAAACAAAGCGAGATTTTAATGCAGGAGGTAGTTAAATGGTTGTCTTGTACATGTAACAGGTTTGTGGAGATTAGGCCTATTGTTTCAAAGATTATTTTTCAAGCTGCCGAGACATTTAAACAATCATGGCTGTGGCTGGATACTATGACCTATGTATTACTCTATTTTAATGAATCATAGATAATTATATCCTCTGATAATATGCATATTACAATACTAATAAAACACACAACAGAAACAAAATTACCGAGAGCGAATTCGCGATCAATAAAAAATAAATGTGCCATCTCCACCTTATGGAGCCATGGCGCTAAAAAACTAACCTTTTTACTGTTGAGAATTCTTAAAGTAAAATGAAAAACGAACGGCTTTGTGAAGCTTAAGAAAAATTAAGTGGACAATGGGAGCTTGTATCTCTTTAGAAAGTGGTTAAATTTTACACATTTTGGAACTGAGGGTGAGTAAAATTTAACCACTTTTTATATGAATCTTAGAACCATGAATAACATATTCTTTACTTGTATCTTTTTGTTTTGCTCACCAATAAGACCAGACAATGTCAAAATTGTATGAATGTAGACCCTTGTGACTGTATACACTTTTATGTCTGTAGACCCTTATTAACTGTCGTTTTTAATTCTATGAAATGCAGTGACGTCATCGGAAACCCTTTTAAATGGCTACTCGGTGAAAACAATGTTAAATAAAACCCCCTCTCCCATACTTCATTGTATTAGTTAGCTCGGTGAAAACATTGGATGTCAAGTCCATTAGGTAGACATGCAGAGAGCTTGAGGTATTAATAAACGGTACATATATGCAATTTTATTGTTTTGGTGTTTGGCATATTAAACATTATCTTATACATTCAATCAAAATACTGTTGGTGATGTAAATGATGATTTTGATTTAAATAATATAATTAGTTAGAGAATTAACAAACTATGTAGAGCATGTACTATATACTTTCTTTGTTGTTGCAGATATGATTTATCATAAGATCGGTTTGACTGGGCATTTCACTAAACAAAGACAACGACAAAAAACAATATCCAGACAATTATTCATTAAATTAGAACCATCACGGGAAAACAATACCGTGCTTATATGAGATGGTAAATTAGAGAAATGACTTGATCTAAATGGAGGCTACCACGCAACACGAGATGTTGACACAATGTTGGTTTAATGTTGGGCCGACGTCGCAGACATCGGCCAAACATTAATGCGACATTGGATCAACACCTCGTGGTTACCGGGATAGTGTATCCTTGAGAGACAGGGATTCCTCCCCACCCCCACCCACGGAGGCTCTCTAGCAGATCCCTTTGCGCCGCGCTCAAATCCATTCGTTCTTATAATTGATAGCAATCTGTATTTCATTATCGTGATTTCTGCAGATCGGGCTCGGTTATTAACTTTGTTAGGGGTGTTTTTTGAGCAGGCGGTAGTCGTAGTTTTCTCTCTGTGTCCGCTAATGCACTCGCAGACCGCCGCCGGTGATTATCAGAGACGTGCTATAGAATTCGTCCGGCTGTATCGGGCATGATTTTTCTTGAGTAACGTGATTTACTAGCGATGAACCTGTGCAAAGCCAGAATGCAGTAGCTGCTTACATTTCGAGTGAACAGTTACTGCATTTTGGTTTTGCAGAGCATTGCAGTAAACAGTGGACAATCGTTAAACCAGCATTTTTTACTATCTCGTGTGATCCAGTATACATATATATTGATCCTCTGTGATCGATAGGTAGTGTGCGCGATCTCGAATTTCGAATCCTGTGGCTGAAGTATAACAAATCTTAGATTTATTGCATAATGCGGTATTTTTTAAGCATATAAGTTGTTACCAGCCTTGCAAATATCACTTAGGCCTAATATGAACGAAGCCGGAGGGTTATCAAGCTTCGAATAGCTTGTTATTGTGCGATTATTGGTCACCGTATTTATTGATTCAACAGGGCGGGGGCCCCAGGGTAGTGGTTAGCAGCGCTGCCTTTCACGCCAGAGCTCGGGGTTCGGTTCCCAGTCTCGGCGGTTTGACAGAAACAAAAAATGTTTCATCCCCATCCACGTGTGAAAGTCAGTATTGTGGGGAGCCTCCGTGACTGAGAGGTAGCGTGCTCGGCCTCAGACCGCCAGGGCTCGAATTTCGAATCCTGTGTCTGGAGGGCAGTGTCATCTCACTCATCTCACCTTCGCCAGGAGGTTCTCCTGGCCCAGTTTAGCCTATATGTGCACAAAGGTGGCCTAAAGCCCGATTCATTTCATTTTTATTGATTAAACGGGTATGCTTAATAATACAACTACATTATTCACACAAGATCATTTGTGGAGAAGATCAAGAATTGACAGGCACTTATTTGCCATGGTTGTTCATATGTTTAATAAATAGAACATGTAGAATAAGACATCGTCAGATCGACTTCGCCTCGTGTCGTTACAGCTCTGACTGTTACGATACTCGTTCCAATTTTCATACAACGATGTATTTTATAGCACAACATAACATATTCATGATATTGGTCTGCACTCAAATAAAATGATGCGTAATTGTGACATGTTTGCGCTGACTGTAAAATCTCCTTGGTAATGAAATCGGCCACTTTACAAAGTGGCAGATACACCCTTTCATATCCAAGGGGACGATATGATACGAATGCGGCACCAACCACGTCTATCTGTCTATTAGAATTAAATTCAGTGAGTGAAATACTTGGATAATTAGGCATATTAAGTTACAATACATCTTTTCGTGTGAATAGAGCAGTCAGTTTAAGACTGAGGGCCCGTATTGTCGTACAAGTTACGATATATCGTAGGCTTCGGATTGGTCGAGATGGCCATCTCGACCAATCCGAAGCCTACGATATATCAACTGTAACCCCTTATTCATCACAATAAGGTTTTTATTTGGGACATTACAGTTTTGATTTGAGACATTACACCTTGGTGTTTTAACCCTTACAGCGCTGAAATATTTGTATATGTGCCATGGAGACCAAAGGGTTTTTCAATTTGAAATGATGATAAATGTCTTAGTTAGCTCTTTCCGCTTCATTTGAATACCTATATCATTGGTCTACGGTCGCTACAAATATTTGAATACTTACATACAGTGCGGGGATCGCCTTTAGACATCAGAATCTGACGTCTACAGATGTCAGATTCTGACGCCTGAAATCGCTCTGTGAGGGTTGAGCTGAATTTCTTCAATAGTGTTTCTCTGCTGAGGTTGGAAGACATCATATCTAAAATGGGTTACATCGTTCCGAGCCGCTAGTCAAAACAAGAACATTGTAACAGCGAGATAGCTATAGTCTGATAGTAGTATAGGAAGAGTCAGTTCATTGGAGTAGTCCATTTTAGGTGGCTGTCACAACAGCGATCATATAGGGTCTATTGTCTCAGTTACAGTCTTCTGACATGTACTTTGTGCTGTTTGTTTGTTTGTTTGTTTGCTTGTTTTGTAATACCTAATATGAAATAAATGAAATCTGAATCTATATCAGCTCATTGACCCCTCTGCTGGACGGCTCCTCCTATCGCCTCTTATACGACCCATCGCCTTAGAGATTTGACCATAGACATGTGCTATTGTGTTACTTCCAATAATTTTAATTTGATTTAAAAAACGTGAAATCTTCGTTTATTCAACAAGGACTGAAGGTTTTTTTTATTTCAAAATCATTATTAGTAATGTCCACGCATCTGAAGTTTTGCTTCGCTATGCCGCGAGCCATAACTTCAAGTGCATGAACATTCAAATTATGCAACTTGGCGCTCAAACGGTTAAATTAGCTTTTTTATTATCGCAGCTGCACATCATTCACACAAATTACATTGAATCAGGATGATTTGTCTCGTTCTATTAGCAAAATTACACTCATTTCCAATTATACCAGATGAGCGACACAGTTAACTACTTCAATTCGATGTAAAAAACAATGAAATCATTTTGGAAAATAATTAGGTTAACTAAAGGCGATGGACATGGTTGCGTTACTTCTGAGTTTTGGTACGGGAAAGGTTGTAGGGATTATTAATTAATATAAAAACTGTTCGTCCTGCGGGCCTCATAATCCATTATATAAGGCGTGATGAAATGCCGTACTAATGGCTTATAATCCGATTATAATTTCTCTGGCTGTAAATCGCTTCAGAACTCGACACCTGGGGGAGTTGTGGAAAATTGATCATTTGCAGGCTACCTTTGGAGATCAAGGGGTCGTATCTACTACTTCACAAAGTGGAAGATACGACCCTTTATTAACAAGGTGACGATATCTGCTCGCCCAGCAATGGCTTGACCCTTTAACCGCCGGCACAAAATATATTCGTTTTTTTCATTTTTTACTACCACATTAAGTACTACCTTTCAAACAAGTTAAAGATAAAATGTAAAATAGCAATATTTGAACAGATTTCACCTTTTGTTTGTGAAATCTGAATAATTTTCACTCACTTGAAGTTGTGGATCGCGACAGCGAGACACAACTTCAAGTGGGTGAAAATTCCAATTGACTAATTTGGCGGTTAAAGGGTTAATGTGTAACTTTAACAAATGTTGTGGCTAAAAGTAGCGTGGTTGGGCCGGCGTCGGAGAATTGGCATTTTTACCCTTTTGTGTGAGCGAGGTGTCCCAGCAATCGCGAGACGTTGACCCCATCAGTGTTTCATCTAGGATTCAGAAGGGGCATGGCGCCATCTGTCATTGAGGGCACCTTATCATGCCCGCTGGGCACCCAGTTGACTCGGTTGGGCATTTCCAACACCCACCCTCCCCAATTAAGGGTACAAACAGAGTCAGGTAAGTATACATAGACATCGCCAGTTATTACCACTATGTATTTTTTATACAAGTCGTTATCAGGTATTGCGTCATAGGTGTGAGCGCGAGACATCGGTGATCTGGGTGTTTTCCACTGTGACAAAGGACAATGGTGGATTAACTATGACGTAACAATAGTTCAATGAGGCACTTCACTGTCTGAATATTGGAAGGGCAACATGGCGAACATGAAGGGCAACATGGCGCTCACAAAAGGCAACATGGCGCTGCGCCATGTTAGAAATGGCTAGATGAAACACTGCCCATGTTGGGCCAGCGTCGAATCTGTGGGCCAGCATTAACTTACCATTGGGTTATTGTTTGTGGCGGAAACGAGTTACTCATGGGATGGATGGTTACCATTTTTACCAGCTAAGCTTAACTCCATGCATCGCTTTAAATAACCTGGGAATTAATGAACGGAGTAAGTTAGTAAACTGCTCGAACGAGTTAATAACTTATAAGTTGCCAAAACTTTAAAAAGTGTCACTGGGAAGACTGAAATAAAAATAATCTATATGTTTAATTCTGTGGCTGTTTAGAAACAATATACTACACACAAAAAAGATACAAGTGCTACAAATTCTCTCAAGAAGATTGATAGCACCCCAGACAAACAACACTCTTCCTAATAACAAGGATTTGACCGGATAATAAAAATATTAAAACGATATTAGTCGTGCTCAGCGACGAAAGGTTTAAGACAGTTCTGGAAAGTGAAGACCTCGCATGCCAGAAATCTGTTGTGAAAGGATCTCCATTTCCGATTCTAATGTGTATAATATCAGAAATACATAAGACAGATGTATTTCTGCTAACAGTATAATATATAGCTCAAGTACAAATGGCACGATAGGCTGCGATGTGGCATGTAAGTTGAGTGGAGGCGTCAGCTTTAATTGTTTTTATCATCAATGTACATATGGACCTTGCACTGTTCAGACAGAAACACACAACCATGATAATGTTAATCATTCGCCTGCTTATCACGACAATAGACACTGTTATTGGGAATGAAATGACTTTTAAACATCAATATTCGTAAATTATTGTTGGTCTAAATTTAAATAAATATGAGTAATTTTCGACAACTTGAGGTTGTGGATCGTGGTAGCGGGACACAACCTCAATTGGTTGAAAATTTAAATAAATGAAGTTAGCAGGATAAGGGTTAAGGTTTTGTTTGACCACACAAACATGACCAAGATCTAAGGCCTCTGATTGGTCGAGATCGCGATCTCGACCAATCAGCGGTCACATCTCCAAGGCTGAGAACATAACCCAGACTGTTTACCCCCCCCCCCTCCCCCCTAACTGTTTCTGTCTCGTCTGCCATTTCTATGAATTCTTTTAGGATGCTCCAAATAATTGGTCAACGGATACGTGGTCTTTTCGGGTGACCCTGACATTCCTGATGGCTGAAATTCCCGTCAACATCAAGTCCTGAATAGAAACACTGATGCTGCAACAGGCTTGTTTCACACATTTTGCATTGTACTCATCGTAAAAATAGATTAGTCTCTGTTTAAATTCGTATTAGTCTCTGTTTAAATTCGTGATTTTGTCAAAATTTAATTTACCTCACATCTTGGCATGTATTTGCCTTATGATGACTATAGATGCGAATGTAGATGCGAATATGTAGTTGAAAAGCTGTGACAGCCACTGTCAAAATGTCAGCTAAGTTTCTCGAAGTTGGGGCGGGTCAAATTGCTACTGCAATACCATGGTTATAAACTATCTGATGTGGAAGAAAAAACAGTAATATATTGGCCTGAGTAATTATAAGTTCTACTGCAGTTCCGATATCATATACAGCTGCCCAAATATTAACATTTCAAAAAATAATATTACAGAACTATTGGCCAAACAATTAGCATCTCAGGTCCCCGCACTTTCTTGACGTGGGAAATGAAATGAATCGGGCTTTAGGCCACCTTTGTGCACATATAGGCTAAACTGGGCCAGGAGAACCTCCTGAGGATGGTGAGATGAAAGAGATGACACTGTCCTCCAGACACAGGATTCGAAATTCGAGCCCTGGCGGTGTGAGGTCGAGCACGCTACCTCTCGGTCACGGAGGCTCCCCACAATACTGACTTTCACACGTGGATGGGGAAGAAACGTTTTTGTTTCTTTCAAACCGCCGAGACCGGGAACCGAACCCCGAGCTCTAGCGTGAAAGGCAGCGGTGCTAACCACTACCCTAGGGCCCCCGCCCTCTTGACGTGGGAATCACGGCAGCAATTCACATGTCGAGATGAATGAAAATGAGAGGGCATACCTGGGTTCCATGGTTTCAGGATGGTTAACGCAATGAGGTAATATGTATACTACAATCATATTCACCATGTTTACGGCTGTATTCAAATCATTGTTCTCATTTATTTGAAGTTTTAAATTGTGTTAGGAATTCCAGTTTTAATGTTTAACCTTTACAACTCTGAAATATTTTTGTATAATATTTTTGTCCAAATGTTTGTTTCAATTTGAATTCCTCATAAATGTCTTAGTGAGCTCTTTCCGCCTCATTTAAATATCTATGTTATGGGTCTACGGCCATTATATTAATACATGTAGTTTGACTCTTACAAATTCTGACGTCTAAAGTCGATCCCCGCACCGTAAGCATGGTGAGAGGTAACATGATTAATATAGATAACTCATAGCAAATCAACGCTCGAAAGCAGATCAGATAAAAACGTCCTCTTCCACTGACTACGCATCCGTTCCCTGGAGTGGATGGAGAGAAGGAGTGTATCCCGACCAGACAGGGAGCGGTGGTGGCGGACGGGCATCGGGCAGAGGTCGAACAGTGACAGGATCTCACCCTCACCAATCCGGATGACATCCCTGAAGTGCGGTAATGGAGTAGCCGTAATCCGCGAGAGTCCGGCTCCCGCCCGCCAACCAGCCCACGTTTTACCTCAGATGGAAAACTTTTTCAAATCGCTGGTTCAACTGCGGGCCGGCATCTCAAATGCCGACCCGCCGTTGAGCCAACGTTTGGTTTATCGCACGGGTTGGCAGGATTATTCAAGATGAACGTGTAGAAACCGTAGATATTCAGCTGAAAAAAATAAGTATCCGTTTTACGCGCGAGTCTTATCTCACCCGAGGGAGAGGTTATATTTCAAAAAGGTTTTCGTTTCCCGGAAATTAATTATATAAGTTTGCTAACGGGATGATAATAAAAATAATTACGTATTATATCCTAACTTCTTCGCAGGATATGATGAGATAATTACATTTTCTTTTGTTTTAAAACTATAAAATATTATATTCTGAGGTGGTAGGCCTACATGGATATAGAAAACCCTACTATAAAGAAACTAAATATATTGCATGTAACAAAACATTTCTCACTCCCTTGTTCCTTTATTTATATTCTATGCTCAAGAGAATAAAATGAAAAAGCCTTTAAAATGTTCGCAACTGTTGACTTCTCGGTAATATCAGCGGAGCAATGACTTATTTCGGCTGGAAAAAAGAATGTGTATGGAAAGCTTACAGCTATTTTTTAAATAAAAAATATTTTATTTCGAGAACTTTTCTGAATGTGTGAAGCAAAGTATATTATAGTCCGGGAGCTCAGGGGTCAAAAATGTCCCGAACGGGGCCAAAAGGTTTGAAGGTTGTATCTAACTGGAAATTTTGCGCTGAATTCGAAAATCAACGTCTTACATGCCGTACCTGGGAAGTTTTTTTTAAATAAGACGTCATTTATTTACTATGGCGTTGTTTTTCAAGATCGTTAACTGTTAAGGTCTAATTATTTATATAATCTACTACTTCTTCTAACCATTACACATCAAGTGGTTAATACAAAACATAGCGTATTCGTCATAAATGTAAGGATAAGTTTAATCCCCAGCACTGGGTCAATGTCTGAAAATGTCAAGAGGGAGAGGTCTTCCAATTGATAGGCCTATATTTAATCAAAGGAATGGACAAAATGTTCTTACGTTGATGAATTTACCATTATTTATCAAATTGGACAGGGATGCATGCCTTCCCGAAACATGTGTTAACTCTTAAAGTGATAATCGTTTCTCCTGCGAAAACGAAAAAGCATAATAGTGTAGGGTCCGTAAACGTGGTTCCGTGGGAATTGCATGCTATTTTTTGATACCTATGTTCAATTTGAAGAAAAATTAATCCTGAACAAAATAAAATAGGGTGTCATTTTTTTCTGAAGCTCTATAGGTCATTTCCGGGGTCTTACATGTCATGACCCTGAAACCACACGGATATTTTTGAAAACGTTTGTATTTCAAGGTGATATAGTCGTGTAATATAGCAAATTAAAGGAAATTGATACGAACTAGTCAAAATTCATAATTAACAAAATATTCTGAAGCTTTAAATTAGTCACCGTACCCCCACCCCCCCCCCACTACTCACCGACACCAACTTTTTTTAAACTTTGATATGTCCAAAACATGAAATGAGATGTTACCAGTAAAAAATAAGGACAAAATATATATTTTGACCGCTTATGTGGAGATACACCCGAACTAAAATTAGGACTAGTTTGTTTTGCTGTTCATTTTGATTATTGGATGATAAAAAACATGTTTGAGCATATGTGGAGAGATGACTATTTACTCTACTGCAATGGGTGATGTATTATGAGAGCGGGAATTTAATTATCTGTTATATGATATATTGCATGTGCAGATCACATTGCATCAGAACATCAACGACAGATGCTCACGTAATCCTACCCCCTAATTCCAGACATGTTTGGGGGTACCCCCATAAAAGCGGTCAGAATATAAAGCTCGTCGCTATTTTTTTTACTTTTAACATCTCATTTAATGTTTTGGAGATATCAAAGCTTAAAAAAAGTTGGTGTGTGTGAGTAGTGGGGGAGGGGTGCATGGTAACCGATTCTGGCCGATGGACTAATAGGTATATTTGAAAACGTTGCAATAGTTGACCTTAAAACGACCTACAGCGGGCGGAAAATGTTATTTCATTTTTTTTCAAATTTTATTATATTTCGTAAACAATTTCGATCATTTTGATGTGTTACGCGACTAGTTAGACATGTGTTTAAATAAATAAAAAAAAAAAAAAATGAGATCCAGGGTTCATGACCTCTAGGGTCGAGAAATGACCTTAAGGTTACCTACAAAAATGACACCTTATTTTTTTGGAATCAGCATAAAATTCTGAACAAGAAAAACGTAAGTGACAAGAATTAGGCATAACACGAGATTCCCACGGTATTACATATGACCCTACACTATGATGAATTTGTCAGATTGGCACACATCTGTGGGTTGTGGGTCGCGGCGGCAATGAAATGAAATGAATCGGGCTTTAGGACACCTTTGTGCACATATAGGCTAAGCTGGGCCGGGAGAACCTCTTGAGGATGGTGAGAATTGAGACGACACTGCCCTCCAGACACAGGATTCGAAATTCGAGCCCTGGCGGTCTGAGGTCGACCACGCTACCTCTCGGTCACGGAGGCTCCTCACAATACTGACATTCACACGTGGATGGGGAAGAAACATTTTTTGTTTTTTTCAAACCGCCGAGACCGGGAACCGAACCCGAACTCTGGCGTGAAAGGCAGCGGTGCTAACCACTACCCTAGGGCCCCCGCCCCTGTGGGTCGCGGTGGCGAGACACAACGTCAAGTGGGTAAACAATTAAATCATAATAACTTCCCAGCAGACACAAAACATTTGTATAACATTTGCACAATGTTGGATCAACGTCTTCGACGTTGGTCCAACATCGTGCAAATTAATGTTATTCAAATGTTTTGTGTTTACTGGGTAGCGCTTTAACGGTTAAGATTGTTCTCATCTTTAATTAATGTTATTTCCATTAGAAGAGATAATCTTAATTTTTCTAATGGAAATAATAGAACCTTAAGTTCAGGTCCATCTTAAGGTTTAATTTAGTGGGATGGATTCCAGTACCCAATGTACATACAAAACGTCATATTGGTATTAAAGGGTCGTATCTGCCACTGGTTAAAGTGGCAGATACGACTCTTTAATATCAAGATGACGATTTACAGGCATAACATGAAAAATGCGTGCTGCAACACAATGAAGCTACAGACAAATTATGAAAATAATAGTCAAAGCAATCCAGCAAAAGGCGTGGGGTACTTATTCCATTTGATGGCAGCCTCCCACCGAGTTGAGTGAACACAAAACGTTGACACAATATTGATTTGATGGAGGCCCGTTCGTCTGCAACGCTTATCCAACAGTGAGTTAACGTTGGGTTAAAGTCTCTTCCCGGCTGGGCAGTGCCCGAGCAATGCTAACCAGGTCAAGGTCGTCGAAAACGATGAGCATCAGTTTTTCCTCATTTTCAACAATGCGCGAGAAACAATATTCATGTCAACAATTTTATAGGCAATAAAATAAAACTATGTCGAGTTATACAATATTTTGCACTTTTTTAACATGCTTGAACTATTAAAGTGTTAAAGAGTTGGGAGAATACGAGTCCCCCTCGCTTTAACATTCACATAAATCGGTATGCGGGCCAACATATTTGTTAGCAGATGCACCCATCGGAGGCCTAAACACGCAAAAAAAGCAGTATAAAATGACGAACGCCGAAGGTTGTTGTCGAATGAATTTTATTGTTGCTGACATTTCAGTGAGATGTGAACATATCTTTTTTATGTGAGCGAAAGGCTTCCTGCTTTACACAATCTTCTGGAGTGATTTTGATGAAATGAATTGATGAAGGACACCGGCTGTACCCGGCAGACTCGACTAAGACATGGAAAATATCATTTTAAATATCAGTGCCGAGATATCTTTGAGATCAGAGCTTGTTTTATATCGGAGTGCTTATTTGATGACACAATAACGTGATTCCAATGTACGGCACATATCTTCCGGTGGGAATTAATTTGTACATGTCTGCCACAACCGTTTCAAATATTTTTTCTTCCAATTAAATTACCATAAATCGCACTCCCGTCCTTTTAGGTAAATAGGGCCCACTCAGCAAAATAGGATCGGTGCGGGCTGGGAAGTCATTGAAGGCGAAGGTCTGGACTAACGCTGCCTCGATGCTAGACCTACGTCTGCGAACTTGGCCCAGCATTGATGCAGCGTTAGTCTATTTTTCGCGTGTTTACTGGGAAATCGTCATGGCTGGGCTTGCTCTCGTCCCAGTCGATGTATTTCCGCAGATTACCGCTATGACCTCATGCTTACATACCTGAGACCCACCAATCATATTGGACGACACAACTGCTTCTGTAAAGGCAGCCATCTTGCTTTTCTCATTCGTCATTGCGTTAATGCTCCAAAGAAACGCTAATACGCCATAATCATAATATTGCTATTAGTAATTAGACCTAAAATTACATGTGTTTTTCTTCAATGTTCTTTGCTGCACTCCTCATTACATTAACCCTTTCAGCGCGGGGACTGTCTTTATACGTCAGAATCTGACGGCTGCAGACGTCAGATTCTGACGTATAAAGACGGTCCCCGCAAAGAATTACAATATTTATAATGGCCCGTAGACCCGTAACATAGGTATTCAAATGAATCGGGAAGAGCTAACTAAGACATTTATGATGATTTCAAATTGAAAGGAACCCTTTGATTTCCATGGTGTAAACAAAAATATTTCAGCGTTGAAATGGTTAAAGAGACCACTCTCATCAGGAAAGAAAATCACTGATAATGACCGAGGTGTGAAAAACATTGCGATTAGCAGTGTAGCAGAATGTCATTTTATCAAATAATAAATGACTAAAGCAATAAGCATTACCGACTACATATCTCGTTTATCAATATTATAATTTTGTAATCTTCAAGCACTTGTCATATTGAAACTGCGACATTTCAGGAAGTCAAAACGAGGCTGTAGGCAGGGATGTCCACTCGTAGTAGCAGAGTACTTTATCTTGAACCTGGGCTCTGACTTTTTTTTTAGCTTTTGACCGATACATACATTTAAAACAGATACAAAAACGTACATAAATCGTTATAATATTATATACAACATTGGTCGTGCTGAGATGAACAGACTTCTAAAAACATCTGCAAGCTAGGCATGCAGCAGCTATATTCATATAAATCTAGATTGTATAGGTCTATGCAAAAAATACAAGTATAAAAAATTCACAAAAAATAATAATATACATAGCCTAATATATGTTTCCCGTATAGTGTTGCAGTTCAACATCTACTGCTGTATCTATACAGCATGATCCCAGAAAACACGATACACTGACCCAATGTCTGTTCAATGTTGGGCCAGCCTCGCGGAAGATGGTCCAGCATTAAACCGACATTGTGTCAGTGTATCCTGCTGACTGGGATTGTAACAAGGAGTATTGCAATGACCAAAACCAAGAGCAACAATCATTATTACCGAGAATTAGCTATAACATCATAGAATATTCGAGTTAGGTGAGTCAAGTCAAAACCAAAGTTAGAAAAAAAACATAAACAACTTTTGGAGGTACAGTGGAGTCCCGGTATCGGACCTCTTCAGAAAGCGGACCATCTCGAAATACGCCCCACTTTTAGCTAATACCAGTCCATTAACATAATGTATTATAATATTCAGAAAGCGGACAGACTCGCGATTCGGGACACAGGCCACCCATTTCCAGTCCCGAATTGTGACAAGACTCTCTAAGAGGACCAGGCCTAGAAGCAAACCAATTATTTACAGTCTATCGGATCCATAAATTACACTAGAACGTATCAGAACGAGTTACATTTTTGAATAAAATTACATTTTTGATGCAAGAAGGGAAGGTCCCTGTTGGAGTCTTTTTGGACATGTCAAAAGCCTTTGACACATTAAATCATGATATATTACTGGATAAACTTTCATATCTAGGTATTTCAGGTATTTCTAAAGATCTTCTAGCATCTTATCTTTCTAATAGACAGCAATATGTACGTTTTGACAACCAAAATTCCGAAATAGCGCAAATCACGACGGGGGTTCCACAGGGATCAATCCTAGGCCCCCTTCTTTTTCTAACATATATTAATGATTTTGTAAATACAAGTACACTTTTTAACTTTATCCTGTTTGCTGATGATACTACTATCATCAGTAAAATTGATGCAAAACATGTAAATTTAATTAATAAAGAATTAGATAAATTATTTTTGTGGCTTGAACTTAATAAACTGTCACTTAACATTTCAAAATCCAAATGTATGTTTTTCCATCAGAGTCAAAAGTCAATTATTTATCCAATAATAACTATAAATGGTGTTGAAATTGAAAAGGTTGATAATTTTAATTTTCTCGGTTTAATAATTAATAAGAATTTGAAATGGAATTCTCATGTCAACTATATTGCTAGTAGAATGTCTCGTTCTATAGGACTATTTATGATATTAAGACATACATTGCCAACTGATATTTTAGTTATGTTATATAATTCTCTAATTTTACCTCACATCACATCACCATCCACGTGTGAAAGTCAGTATTGTGGGGGGCCTACATGACCGAGAGGTAGCGTGCTCGGCCTCAGACCGCCAGGACTCGAATTTCGAATCTTGTGCCTGGAGGACAGTGTCATCTCAATCATCTCACCATCCTCAGGAGGTTCTCCTGGCCCAGTTTAGCCTATATGTGCACAAAGGTGGCCTAAAGCCCGATTCATTTCATTTCATTTTTACCTCACATGACCTATTGTTTATTGGCTTGGGGTGATCATCATAATAAGATTTCTTTGCTACGGAAAAAAGTTTTAAGGATCATTACGTTTAGTAAACTTTTCGCTCATTCGGAACCTCTATTAAAACAACTTTCATTGATAAAATTCGAAGATATGGTAAAAATGCAGCAAGTGAAATTTTATTATCGGTACCTGAATGGAAACTTACCTTGTTATTTTTTAACATTGATATTTAATAAAAATCCACATAATTACCACACCAGAAACCAAGATCTATATATATCGACTTTCGTATAAAAAATGAATTTGTAAAAAAATGTATTGCATATCGTATTGTAACTATTATTAACAGTTGTCCTCAAATTATAAAAGATAAATTATATACACACAGTCTCTCTGGTTTAATGATCTATATGAAACGTTTTTTTATTGAAAATTATTCAAATAACTGTAATTTGGTCAATTGTTTTGTTTGCTCACATGTGTAGTTTTTTGTACTATGAACACACTATAGCTAATTAGCTACATTTGCTGTAATATATTTTTCTTAGGTCAATTATTTCTATACATATATATATATATATTATTTTTTTTAGGTGGCTTCTACGCTAGCGACCTAAAGTCTATGTAGAAGTCTCCTGGTTTTCTGCATTTTTTGTTTTTTTCGTTGTTGTTTTGTTGTTTCTTTGTATGATGTAGAAAATCGAATAAATTTGTCTGAGTCTGAGTCTGAGTCTGAGTTTGCACGTGACGCGTCGTGTGATTCCTGTTTGAATTGAGCTCCTTTGGGTTTCTGGTGATCACACGCCGGGTTTTCCTCAAAAACAACTTTCTGTACTGACGACTAAAGTTCTTGTTGAGAGCACCCTAAATAATAGGATTCATACAAGGAGAGAGGCTGAGGATCTTGCCTGCGATGATGTGCAGCATGTGATGGACGGGTGTAATCAGATTGATGATAGTAACAAGGCTAAGTGGGAACCAGAAGAGGAGAAAACTGAGAAACAGTACACTGCCTGTCTTGGCCAATGCTAGAGAAGCTTTATGCCCAGCTGCCGGCTGACGCTTCTCCTCTGTTTTTGTCTGATGCTGCTGGACACATGTTTTATTCTTGATGACTGTGATATATATCCGCCAATACCAAACAAATACCACACAGCCAAGAATACTCATCCCAAAAAAGCATTATCATTCCAAGTGAGATCATATCCCTGTCTCTGTCAAACAAGCAGACGATGACACGCTCGTCAAAAATGTACTGCCAGCCGCGCCTCATAGGGAGTACACCTAGTCCAATGGAAACAACACATAATACCAGAAACATGCATACCATCTTCCGTGTGCTGAACAACCATCTATAACTATGGCTATGACAGATCTTGATGTAGCGGCTAATGGCAATTCCAATCAGGCTAAATTATCCTCCACTAACACAGGAGATCAGGACAATACCATCCAGTTGACAGAGCCAGTTAGGTACTCAAAAGTCCTCACTGCACCGCACTGCAATGATGAAGAACTTTTGCATACCATACAAAATGTTACACACAGCCAAGGAGGCCACGAACACGTGAGGACGTCGTCGTGAGGACTTCACTGCAAGTACCAAAGTCAGTAACACAGTGTTACTCAACAAAATGCACACAGTAGTAATTATTGTCAGCAGCAGCTCCAACGCCATCGGTAGCTGTGTCCGACGTGAGAAAAACAGCAAGATGACCATCTAGCTGTGTCACATTAGGACTGAGCGTGGTCATATTATCCCACCACCTCTTTGCTCCACGGTTATCACGAGTGGCGTTTTTACATATATACGTATACGTTCTCAGCATGTGTTACTCTCCTCACCAGTTCCTTTGATTTAATCTAAGTAGCTCAGAATGTTCAGGTGATATGATCCAAGCAAACACAAAACATTTGTATAACATTTGTACAATGTTTGGCCAACGTCGAAAACGTTAGGCCGGCGTTTTACAAATGGTATACAAATGTTTTGTGTTTGCTGGGGTAAGTCATCACTGATTCTACTGTTATATTATTAAAACATTTCCATTACTTTCGCTGCATTAGAGGCAGATGTATAACGTTAGGTCTCATGCTAGCGATGGATTAAAACAATTGCTGACAATACATCACATTAACCTTTACACCGCTGACATATTTTTGTATAAATCAAGAGACGAAATGGTGTTTTTTTTCAATTTAAGATCACCATATATGTCTTAGTTACTGTTTCCGCTTCATTTGAATACCTACGTTATGGGTCTACGGCCAACTTTTTAATTCCTTCATTAACCCTTTGACTTCCAGGCCGGAGTGCATGCCAGGATCCAGATATACTGGTGTAGGAGTTCTATTTTTCGTCATTTGAAGCTGGAATTGCTAACGCAATTTCCAGCTTCAAATGACGAAAAATACATAAACTTAGTATATATTTGACGAAAATTTGTGTCATTTTATGGTCACGTTCATTGACGAATGACGACGGAAATTTCCGTCATGTGTGGTAGTGAAAAGGTTAAGGGGATCGACTTTAGTTAAGCATGACTATAATAGTCTTAAATCTATTAGCAGGTTAAAGCTATGTATTCACATACAATTTTTTTTATATTAACATTACACACGAAACTATAGTGGGATATTATAAGAGCGGAGGCTAGATGGGTTTTCAAGAACACTAAATTTGATTACACCTGAAAAATAGTCAAACACGAATATTAATTTGCATAGTTACATTCCTTCACCAATTCGCTCTATCTGCTAGTTTAGTTGACTGAATAAAAATAATCATTGATCGTGATTTTTTACTTCAATTTCTGGGTTTTTTTTAAATATAGTCCAAAATAGCATCATCCATCATGAAATAATTTATATACATGTCTATGGGATAAATTCGGTTTTCATTCAGAAGATCATGAAGATGGAGAGATAAACACGATAAATGACACTAGATTTGAGCTCAGATTATTTGAGTTAGAGGATAGAGCTTATAACATAGCTGACGAGTATTTGAAATTGGAGTGACAAAAAACTCAAAATGTTATTGGTCATACTAGCATTAATATGGCGTGCATGTTTGCAATAACCGAACAAACTGTTTGTAACTTCGTAAAGTAGCCTGTAATATTTTGACAGTTTGAGTAGGAAACATCACACGAATTATCCACAGCATACTCCCATGTATGTCTGCCGTAATCAGAAATGACATAATGTGATTTCTGCTGATAGTATGTCAGGTGTCCCCGAGGGAAATACTGTCTGAGGATACTGTGTCAGTAGTCCATGAGGGAGATACTGTCTGAGGATACTATGTCAGTAGTCCCCAAGGGAAATACTGTCTGAGGATACTGTGTGAGTAGTCCCCGAGGGAAAGACTGTCTGAGACTATTCTGTCAGTAGTCCTCGAGGGGGATACTGTCTGGTGATACTGTGTTAGTAGTCCCCGAGGGAGATAATGTCTGAGAATACAGTGTCAGTAGTCCTCGAGGGGGATACTGTCTGAGGATACTACGTATTCCCAGTTTTACCTACACCTTCGGCCATGGCGTGTGCCACGTCAGTCAGCGATCATGTTCTCATTCAGAGGTGTCAAACAATTCCTGCAGTTCTCCCCTGAGAGACCAGTTACTATGTAAACAGTGGTCCAGGTCTGGCTGATAAGTGGACAGATTTCCAAAGTAGAAGCGATGGATTCCAGATGTTCAACTCCGTGTTTTATACCTGATGGATCCAGAGGTGGTGGGGCATACATTATTCTGTGGGGCTGGTAGATTTGAGATCTAACAAAGAGACATTTATATATTCACATATGTTGTTGAAGACGTGCTGGGCTACTTATATCAGGAAGTCATGGGATGTGCAATGCCCTACACATGGTGATATGTGCCTAAGTGATCCCTTGAAGTCATTTGAAAACAATGTAATATGCCTATTGTCCCGGTTCCATGTTTCTGCCACTTTCGCATGGGGAGAGAGTGTGTAGAGAGAGTGTATCCCGAGGTAAAGATCAATAAACTCCAGGCTACATTTATTCTAGGTCTTTCCCACCTGTAATAGTAATTTGTATTTTTAGGGCCCATCGTGTGTACACACCATAGCTCGTCCAACTGATACAACTGAGTGTTACAAATATATAGGCTATATCTGAAAAAAACTTACAGACATAGAAATAAAATATCCACTAATAACATACTTTTTTTTAAATAATCTTATTATATTTTCCTTTCTTATTAAAGGGATGTAGGCTAAATATTAGACTTCATCATTTCATAGAGTGAGTATATGCCTACTACTGTTGGAACATAACAACTGTAGGCCTGATATGATTATGTGTAGATTTCACAATGAAACGTTTGAAAAATGAAACGCAGATGGCCGATTGGAGAGGCGCACTGGGAGAGCCGAGAATTAACAATCCCCGACAAGAGTCCCTCTTTAAACAACAGGGGGGATCCACTTCACTGGGCTCACTTTACGAACCAGCGCGGACAAGGACCACCGGTGTCTGCGGGTGTCCGGGTACTCCTCAATCTAAACAGCCAGACAAATTGCCCTGTCTCCCGGCGGACGTGCTTCAGACACCGCGGCTCACTGTTACGGTGGCGCGCCGCACCCCTCCATATACACCAGAGGGCGCGGTGAGTGTCTACCGACCGTCAGAAAACGACGCGCTGCAGTGCTTCTTTAACCTTGAAAACAGCTCAGACTATGTATAATGCCGACCGTTGACTCAACGTTGGGATAACATCTGTGATGTTAGCCCAGCGTTAGTCCTACGCAGAGAACCGCCACATCATGTTTGCTTTGTATTGCCGGCTGTCGCCGCTTGCCTTGAACGTCTCTTCTTCGCTTATTTCCGGATAATAATGATTCCACGGAAATTGCAATGTTCTTTTGGATGGACAGCCTGTAATAGGGGTTAAATAGGCTACGCCGCTTAAGATTTAGCACCAAATTATTGCAACTGTTCAGCGACTGGGCAGCTCAATTTTAGGTTGTTTGCTATGAAGAAAAGAATCCGGGGCCCAGCTTAACGGAACACATAAAGGGGAGTGTTTATTTCCCATTCTTTATTTCTTGACCATGATATAATCATGGATCACATTTGAAGCCGATCAAAGTACAAGGCCACTTTTGCGTCCTTTAACTACAGGCCTACACATACATGGATTAATCAGTTATACTATACCAGCTAATTAAAAACTGACATCCTTAGCCACCAATGATACGTTTTATGTACCCAACAGCATTAACACTTCCGTTGCAGGGACCGTCTTTATACGTCAAAATCTGACGTCTGTAGACGTCAGATACTGACGTATAAAGACGGTCGCCGCACCGAAAGAATTATAAAACAAATTATAATGGCCGTAGACCCATGACATACATGTAAGTATTCAAATGAAGCGGAAAGAGCTAATTAAGACATTAATGATGATTTCAAATTGAAATAAACACTTTGATCACCATGGTTTATACAAAAATATTTCAGCGTTGCGAGGGTTAAACAAAGCGACTTCATATATTACACACACCGTGAAATCAGTCTGCGTGCTCCAGCAGAGAATAAATAACCACACGCGCAAAGACATGTCACGTGCCCGAAACAATGAATCTCGCGAGATGAAATGAGCGTGCATCAATTAGACGGTATCAGGGGTGGCTGTGAATTTCAATTTATCCTTGGATTTCCAGGCCTCTGGCTGTCAAAAGGTTAACAGGCTAGAACACCCCTGGTGATGAAATACGACGGGCTGGTTATTAATTATTATTGGGGCTCTCATCCCTGAAGACGTTGTAATCAATTTGTATGGATTATTCGAATATTCTTGCCAACATAACGTTGTCACTGTAGTATCTTTTTTTTATCGGTCTTCAGGTGTACTTCACATAATTAAAACATAGGCCTACGTGTGTGCATCTATAGAGACAGTAACTGGTTACATGAAAAGTAAGCAGCTACTGTCTTTCGGATTTGCAAGAAGTCCAGGTACTTTTTTTTGTTATTCATTTAAACCCAACTTTATTGGCATTAAAACTATGTTCATTTATAATAAATTAGCCTGTATTATGCTAAGGATCATGGCAGATATGCGTTTGAATTGGTGAGCTGGTCTTTACGTGATTACAACCATTTTAAAAGTCAAGCTTGTTATGAAAAGTGTAGTGAAGACTTACATTCAATCGCAAATCCCTAAAAATATAAGGATGGGGTTCAAAGTAGAAATTAAAAAATTGAATTTTTATTTGCAGCACAGCACCGCACAGGACTATTTCAAAAAGCAAAATAGTACAACAGAGGAAAAAATAAATATCCGTAGAAAATATCACTATATATACCCATTACAGCCATGACGCTCGGAGCATCATTTAAAAAATGCTAATTTCCGTTCACTGTGCACGAGGTGGTAACAGCTCACAATAAATAAAATAAAATTATGATGAGTAAGTTATCACCGGGGCGGCAAGGGTTGTCTCCAAAAGCAAAGAGCGGAGACAGAGCTGTCGTACAGAGCCAGAAGGCAGTAACTTCTTGCTTTTCAAGTGGGCACTGACTGCCTTTTGGCTTTGCAGAACACAGATGGGAAAACGGGTGTAATCAGTTTTTCTCTCCGACACAAGACGGATAGTGCCGCTAGAGGTCAGGTAAAGTCGTAAATTTAGACAATCGGCTGTCGCCAGGGATTTAGCACGTGATCGATTTTCGTCAACCGATGCAACGGCATTTCCCGCCGTGAAACACGTCACGCAAAACGGGGAATAACAGCTTCCTGGCTGGATCGAACGCAAACCTTCTCGGGACAAGTGTATGTATATAGGTTGGACTAATATTGGGCCAGCGTCGTAGACGATGGCACAGCATAAAACCTACATATCCAGCAAACCCAAGACATTTGTATACCATGTATACAACGTCGACCAAACGTATTCAATGTTGGTCCAACATTGTACAAATATTATGCAAATGTTTTTTGTTTACTAATAATAATAATAATGTCAATAATAATAGGTGTCGAGCTCTGAAGCGATTTTCAGCCAGAGAAACTATAATCGGATTATAAGCCATTAGCACGGCATTTCATCACGCCTTATATAATGGATTATGTGGCCCGCAGGACGAACAGTTTTTATATTAATTAATAATCCCTACAACCTTCCCCGTACCAAAACTCAGAAGTAAGTCAACCATGTCCATCGCCTTTAGTTAACCTAATTATTTTGCAAAATGATTTCTTTGTTTTGAAATCTAATTGAAGTAGTTAACTGTGTAGCTCATCTGTTGTGATTGGAAATGAGTGTAATTTTGCTAATCGAACGAGACAAAGCATCCTGATTCAATGTAATTTGTGTAAATGAGTGCAGCTGCGATAATAACAAAGCTATTTAACCGTTTGAGCGCCAAGTTGCATAATTTGAATGTTGACGCTCAATAAACACTGATTTCATGTCTTTCAAATCAAAGTAAAAAGATTGGGAGTTATAAGTAATATTATTAAGATTGTGCTTTGCACCAAACGAGTTCTTAGTAATTGTTATTATTAGAAACTGTAATTTTCGACCCATTAGCACATGCGTATGATCAACTCTCTAAGATGATGGGTCGTAGTACAGACAATAAAATAGGGGGAGCCGTCAAACGGAGGGGTCAATGAGCTGATATAAATTCAGATTTCAATTGATATATCGTGGGCTTCGGATTGGTCGAGATGGCCATCTCGACCAATCCGAAGCCTACGATATATCAAGTGAAAAACTGACTGCTCTATTCACGAAAAAATATATTGATTGATTGTATCGTAACTTAATATGCCTAATTATCCAAGTATTTCACTCACTGAATTTAAAGCCGTAATTCTATCAGACAGATAGGCGTGGATGGTGCCGCATTCGTATCATAATTCGTCCCCTTGGATATGAAATGTTGTATTTCCAAGGAGACGTTACAGTCAGCGCAAACATGTTAGGCATCATTTCTAATTGAGAGCAGACCAATATCAAAAAATTAGTATGATATGCTGTGCAACATCTAATAATACATCTTTGTCTGAAAATTGGAACGAGTATCTAGTGCAAGAGCATTAGTAAAAAAAACACAGGAACCTGGAATAAAATTGCAGAAAGCTGATTTTTTCAGGAATGTCTGGCGGACAGTGTCATCTCAATCATCTCACCATCCTCAGGAGGTTCTCCTGGCCCAGTTTAGCCTATATGTGCACAAAGGTGGCCTAAAGCCCGATTCATTTCATTTATTTTATGCCTTTTTTTAATTCAAGATGGCCGCCACCATGTAACGCCATTTTTTAGGAAAACAGGGGTATACACCAATTCGTCACTTTTGCAGTTAGAAAAACATATTTAGGTGTCTCTACTTATATTTTAAGGCACACAGAGTTCATCCAGATGATTAGAAATGATATCAGTACTTTTCTAAATACCAAAAATCCAAGATGGCCGTCATATTGTTCTGAGCATGTTAAGCTTTTAAAAAAACGTAAATATGAGGTAACTATCTCGTTGTTGAACCTAAAATGTATTTTTGGCCAAACCCATGGAATATAGCACTTTTGAGATCACCAACATTTTATTATATTGATTTTATCAACATAAATCCCACATTTATAATTCTATGAAACAACATGTAACGCCTTTTTTTTTAAATAACCAGAGGTGTACCCAAATTCCTCACTTTGGCAGTTAAAACAATGATTTTATTGTCTCTACCTATGTTTTATAGGACAAGTAGGTTATCCAGATGATCAGAAATTACATCAGTACATTTCCTAATACCACAAGTCCAAGATGGCCGCCATATTATTTTGTTAAGCGATCTCTTAAAAAAACACGAAAATATTCGATAACTATCTCGTTGTTGAAACTAAAATGTATTTTTCGGCCAAACCCATGTAGTCTAGAACTTATTTCTTAACCAATATTTTATTATATGGAGCTTATCGACATAAACCCCACATGGTAGTTAATTCTACCATGGCGGGTGATGCTTTTTGGAGTGTTTTCGAACTGCTTCTCAACTAGAAATATAGATTGAGATTTGTCAAGTTAACAAATTAATCTATTGTAAATAATTAATTAGAAACAGTAACAAGTCTAATTCAAAAGGTACTGGTATTTTTTAATAATTTGAAGCAGGGATTGCGTCACCATAACCTACATCAATATTGTTAAGTGTAAACCTAAGTGATATACGCAAGGCTGGTAACAACATATATATTTATTAATGCCGCATTATGCAAT
This sequence comes from Flabesymbios commensalis, assembly GCA_964017125.1. Lineage (NCBI taxonomy): Eukaryota > Metazoa > Annelida > Polychaeta > Terebellida > Flabelligeridae > Flabesymbios > Flabesymbios commensalis. The sequence goes on along the minus strand of OZ024904.1, from coordinate 80,688,087 downwards.
AAGTCTACGATTTTTGTAGCTCAGACACATGATTCGAAATTCGAGATCGCGCACGCTACCTTTCGATCACAGAGGATCATCATATTTATACTGAAGCACACAAGATGTTAAAAAATGCTGTCTATGGTGCTGGCCCAATATCACACCAACAGTGGCCCATTGTCTCTATCCCAAATTAAATCTGGAGACTATTACATAGTTTACTACAGTAATGCTTTGCAAAACCAAAATGCAGTAACTGTTCACTCGAAAAGTAGGCAGCTACTGCATTCTGGCTTTGCACAGCTGTGTTGTTATCAAAAGGTTCATCGCCAGTAAATAACGTTACTCAAGAAAAATCATGCGCGATACAGCCGGACGAATTCTATAGCACGTCTCTGATAATCACCGGCGGCGGTCTGCGAGTGCATTAGCGGAAACAGAAAGAAAACTACGACTACCGCCCGCTAAAAAACACACCCCTAACAAAGTTAATAACCGATAATGAAATACAGATTGCTATCAATTATAAGAACGAGTAGATTTGAGCGCGGCGCAACGGGATGTGCTAGAGTGCTTCCGTGGGTGGGGGTGGGGGATCCCTGTATTTCAAGGATACACTATCCCGGTAACCACGAGGCATTGATCCAATGTTGGTTTAATGTTGGTCCGACGTCTGCGACTTCGGCCCAGCATTAAATCAACATTGTGTCAACATCTTGTGTTGCGTGGTGGCCTCCATTTTGAGCCGTTCGTTTTCCATTTTTACATTAGAAATTACTGAAAGCGAAGCGAGCTTCTAATGTAAAAATGTAAAACGAACGGCTTTGTGAAGCTTGAAAATATAATTTAGTGGAGAATGAGAGCTCTTCGTCCTGCTCATCAATAATTAAAAGAATACCAGACTATGTTAAAATTTTATGAATGTAAACCCTTATCCACTGTCGTTTTCAACACGTACATATACAGAGAGCATAATGTATACAAAAACGGTCGATTTATACAATTTTATTGTTTTGGTGCTTGGCATATCAGACATAATTATAATCTTGTACATTCAATCAAAATACTGTTGGTGATGTAAATGATGACTTTGATTTAAATAATATAATTAGTTAGATAAATAACAAACTTTGTAGAGCCTGTAGTAGGCTATTGTTGTTGCAGATATATGATTTATTATAAGAGCGGTTTTACTGGACATTTCACTAAACAAAGACAACGGCAAAAAACAATATCCAGACAATTATTCATTAAATTGGAACAATCACAGAAAGCAACGCCGTGCCAAAATGAGATTGTAACTTGGAGAAAAGACTTAATTAAAATTGAGGCCACCACGCAACACAAAATGTTGACACAATGTTGATTTAATGCTGGGCCGATATATCCTAATAGCATACAATACAGAATAACCCATTTTGGTGTATTCACGGACTGCTTACTATATTATGTTGCATTGTGTTTTTATGGTATTAATAACTGATTATCACAGGAGCTGTGCATTATGTTTGAGATATGGCAGCCTCGCTGAGACCAGAGGTTTCGATTCGAGCTCCGAATTATTAATACTGTAAAATCTGCCTACCATGCTAATGAGCTACATACATGTGGCGCCGAATTATATATTTACTTGTGTTTAACCCTTTGAGCCCTCACGATGCATTAAAGCATCATTTTACATCCCTGGAAACAGACCTAATTTTCCTACAACAAAGGGTTTTAGAACAAAAATTTCCATGAAACCGGTTTACCAATACATGGACATTTTCTTTCAATTTTAAACCATATCAAGTCATCTTCATCCACTACAAGTCGAGAATTGCGACAGCGGCTTGTAGTGGATGAAGATGACTATGGTAAACTCAGGCTTGAAAGGGTTAAGGGGCGGCGAACAATATTCTTTAGAAATGTGAAGACTGTCACAAAATTGTGGCCTATACATCGATGACATGTGAACTGGTCATTTCGACTCCTTGGAATTAACCCTTAAAGCGCTGAAATATTTTTATATAAACCATGAAGACCAAAGGGTTTTTTCAATTTTAAATCATCATAAATGTCTTAGTTAACTCTTTCCGAGTCATTTGAATACATATGTTATAGGTCTGCGGTCATTACAAATATATTTACTCTTACAGTGCGGGGATCGGCTTTAAACGTCAGAATCTGACTTCTACAGACGTCAGATTCTGACGACTAAAGCCAATCCCCGCGCTGTAAGGGTAAAGGTGACGGATTCGATCCTCTAAAAGCAAAATGGCTTATGATCCCGTCAAAGACAAAGCGTAAAATCAAGCTGATTTACTATAAGGAGTGACCACGTGTCAAGCACCTTTCAGGGATGTTTAGGTAAAACAGAGATCGCTTGTAGGTTTGCTTTTAAAAGGTTTGTCAAATGTCATTTGGTTTCCTATATGTCACTTTATTGTACGCTGGCGAGTTGTAGTTGAGGTAGTTGGGGGTTTCATATATAACAATATCGTGATACGAACTTACAAAGATTCAAACAAATCATTCGAAAGAGTTCTATGTTTTCCGGATTCGTGTTTCTGTCTACTCCCCAGAATGGGTCGGACAACCTCACTCGCTCATGTTTAATAATTAATTAGTGACAAAAACCTGAGATAATGCAAAATTAAATGTATTGCAAACAAAGGCAATTCGGCCTAAGTTGTAATATGTTAAAATGGAACAAATAAGCTGATGTTTATAGCTAGTGATCGTTCACAGGTTTTTAAGAACTAAATATTATCGTGATAATGGTATAACTCTTCTACACGTCCTTAAATGGATTATCAAACGGTTGTTACAAAAGCACGCTTAGGAATTCCATTTTAACCCTTCAGGCTCTATAATCATTTTTTATTCCGTCCTATTAGCTGATCAAATCACTGATATTGGGAATAAAATGAGTGTTCAATAATCAAGATTTGCAAATGTTTCGTCTCAAATTCCCCCACTTAACTTGAAGTTGTGGGTCTCAGCAGCTAGACACAATTTTAAGTGTATGGAAATTTAAATAAAATAACTTAACGGATAAAGAACGATGTGGTTTCTTAGCCTTGAAATACGTGAGTCGTCACAATTGGCTAAGCAGTTATTAACATTATTTGTCACTGCTGTAGGCCCACCCACAAGCGCGGCATGATCAACTCTCCAATGAGTGCGGTTCCTTGAGGTTGTGTCTCGCTAACGTGATCCACAACCTCAAGTGGTTGAAAATCACTCGGCTAATAAAATGAGTTAGAAACGACTATTGTCGTGATTAGCAGGCAAAGTGTTAAGCAATAACAATGTTGGATCCACGTCGTGATAACGCCGTGAACGTTTATCCAGTACAGAGAGGAAATACATGTAGTCTGCTTGCTGCGTGTAGGGATCTGACTTAACCCTTTGCCTGCTGATCACGACCATTGTCATTTTAATCCGTTTTATAAGCCGATTAAATCAGAGTTAATCAAATTAAACGAATATCATTAATTTTCAGCCACTTGAAGTTGTGGATCGCGGTAGCGAGATACAACTTCAAGTGGGTGGGAACTTAAATTATTTTATTTAGATTTAGCCGACTAGGGGCTAACAGTCAATGTTCTTTTGAAACATTTGAATTTATCTAAAATCAAGTCACAAAAGATATAGCCAAAAATTACTGTAGCTTATCTACTTAGACATTGAGTCAAACATAATTTAATTAAAAGTATCCTTCCCACATTATTTAATAACGCGCTAAAAAAACCTGGCTATTATAACATGTGTAATTGTGATTGAAAAACAGCTGGATTACAAAAGGCGCACATTGAGCAGTATGAATACTATAGGTACATTCATTATTATTACTCTGTCTTATAGTAAACAGTTACTGCCTTATATGGCTGTGCACAACAGAGTTGCTCCGTACAACTCCAGAGTGTAACAAGAGGGGAAGGTGCAGTGCTAATGATGCTGTGCAAAGTCAAAAAGCAGTATCTGCTTACTTTACAAGTGAGCAAATACTGCCTTTTGGCTTTGCAGAGCTGATGATGTTGACTGTCCGATTGATTAGTGGAGGTTACCAGAATGATAACATTCTGTGCACAGAGGGTCCCTGACGTAATATGTCTTGATAGAATTACACGAAGATCAATATACTGCTCTGCGAAGCCAAAAGGCAGTATCTGCTTACGTGTGAGTTAAACAGATACTGCCTTTCTGGCTTTTTTACGGCAGTATACACCGCAATGCTGGACCAGTGTGTTGCAGTCGTATCTATTGTTTATTGTTGAGACTTAAGCTTCCCACAATCAAAGACAGATGAGAGATCAGAAGCAGACTTCTAGACAAGGGTTGCATAATTATCTGAGACTGAAACAAACAACAACGTTTTGAAGGGAAACTGGCCCAGCTTATTTCCAGCAAACCTATGCCTTTTGTGTGTACCTTAGTACTCGGTAAGAAATCATCTCCTTTGTAAATTGTCGGCGTTGAGATAGGCGTATATGCAATTAGAAACTTAAGTAGGGCGCTTTTTTACTGACAGCAAATCACAGCTGCTTCCTTTCTCCTGCTACTATCTTAAATACAAATATTGTATTCTCCATATCTTTTATAATCCTTATATATTATTTCTTTTCGTAGCATTTATAAATGTTGACATTATTATCTAATAGTGTAATCAGCTTTTCACTACACGTAAAAATGTAATATTGTGAGAAAATGATGGATATGTCAGACCAGTCTGCGCTTTTGGCGAATATGGTATTATCATGGTTATGTCTTGTCAACAAAAGTATTTTATTACCCTTCTACGTATAGTAGTCAAAATAATAATAATTATTATTATCTCAATTCCACGAACTTATTTGTTGTTCGTGTTTATGGACTAATCTTGTGCTGTTACATTTTCAATAATAACAATAATAGCCAATTAATTTGGCTCTTTCACGCTGCTACGACACTGCCACAACATTAAACCAGCAGTGGTTCGTTCGGTGTCTGGTATTGCACAAAGCTGGATTTCTGTCAATTAACTTACATCATGTGCACATGATGATACATGTACCAATAATCAATCTAATGACATTAGGCCTCCTAACAGAAACAAGACGTTGAATCAATCTTGGTTTACGTTGGTCCAGCGTCGTACCAACATTGATTTAACGTCTTTGTCTGCTGGGCCAGGCCTACACTGCTCTGCAAAACCAGGAGGCAGTATCTGCTTTCTTAGGAAGTGAGCAGAAGTCCTATTGGTTTTTCACGTCGGTATACTACTGGTATAGATTCGTCGTCAATAGCTCTGCCGTGCAAAGACAAAAGACAGTATGTCCGCTTACTTTTCAAGTAAGCAGATACTGCCTTTTGGCTTTGCAGGGCAGAGCTGCCTACGTTGTCACTGCCTCGCCCTGACGAATGATGACACCCTTTCAACTTAACTATTAGCCACCATCTGAAAGACACCAAAGCAAATTAGCAGCTGTTTTATGGATCAGTTTAATTTGATCAGGTCGACTCCGACAGACACTCATTTTGGAGTCGAGTCTCTCGGGTGTTTTTTTCATTCTGAATCTCGCCTAAATTTCAACACCGGCTCCACTCCAGACATGAAGCTGTGTCCAGAGCTGTGTCCAGAGGAAGAATCCCATCTTGGTGTAATCCAGACCAATGTTTCCCTGAGGATTGCATCTCAGTTCCCGGCTCAATCTCCACATAACACGAGACTGATTCTGAGATATGTGTTCGTCTCCTCTCTGGCTTTGACCTTGTTTGTGCAGCAAGGTCAAGGGCAACAGGACATGTTGGCAAAACATAATGAAAATAGTCCATTTTGCTGACGCATGTTCTTGGTAACCCAACAAACTAAATACATCAGTTCAACGTTGCTTTATCGCTGAGCAAACATATCCGCCGTTGGACTTAATTTTAAGCCTTACGACGCTGACATATTTCTGTATAAACCATGGAGATCAATGTTGTTATTTTTTTTATTTTGAAATCATCATAAATGTCTTATAGTTAGCTCTTTCTGCTTCATTTGAATACCTGTCTGTGCCGAGTCTGTGCCGTCTCTGACAAAAAACATAGTACTGATTTGAAATATATCCATACTATTACTTATAATATAATATTAAGCGTTTTACTTTTTGTACTTTATTGGCATCCACCCCTATATGACAAGAAACCAATTTACTGAAATGTATTTCCAATGGTAACGAGTTGAGGTGGTTAAATTATGTTATTTCTGGATTAACAATGCTCTCGGCTCAGTTTTGTGTAATTTTTAATTAAAAAAAAAAATATTATCTAGTTAATTTACTTTAGTCTCTATGTTCTTCTCAAATAACCAGTGATGATAAATATATTTATTTGGACTGAGAGAAACAGGCTCGCTGCCTTAAAAAGCCAAATGCAGTATCTGCTTACATTACAAGTTAGCATATACCACCTTTTGGCTTTGTTGAACAGAATACCACGACATATCTCAGAAAACACGACACATTGATCCTGTGCTGGTTTATTGTTGGTCTACCGTCTACGACGCTGACCCAACGTTAAACCAACAGTATTGCCAGGGTCGGATTTATCCCAATTCACTTACATCTACGTCTATTATACATGTAACAACAATCAATTTGGCGACATTGCTGGTAGTATCATGATCAATACTGCCATGTAAAGCTAAAAGGCAGTAATTGATTACTTGAAAAGTAAGCAGCTACTGCCTTTTGGCTTTGCACGGCTGGGTAGATGCCCAGGTTGATACTGTCTGACGAGTGACGACAGTGATTCCACTTAATTATCTATTAGCAAGACATGCTGACACAAAAGCATATTAGCTGCTGTTTTATCGATCAGCTCAATTATAGCAGGTCACTGTTTCTAGGAGAGAGATGTGACGAATTCAATACTCTCCAAGGTGCCGCTCTTATCGAATTTTCTCATATATATCTCTGCGTTGGAAATACTCGGGGCAATATTTAGCACCGCGGATTTGATTTTACCGTTTCCGCCAACAGGTCATTGCTCAATTTTAATTTGTGGACATGGAAATTAAATCCTACGGAAGTGTCCGGTGTCACACAAAATATTGTTCACATTTTGTAAATCGGAGGTTGATGAATGAATGATTGGATGAATGAATGAATTAATTAATGAACGAATGTATACCTGTCTATTGCGGAAAATGCAGAAAAACTTGCAGCTATAATACTGTCATGTAAAGCCAAAAGTCATAATCTGCTTACTTTAAAGGTAAGCAGATACTGCCTTTTGGCTCTGCACGCCTATATGTGTATCATCCTCCAAGGCAGCCAGTGCATAGTGGTGAAAATACTCTCCCCGGATGGTCCCAGTTATGGTGAATACTACCTGCAGAGTCGACAAGACGCTAATTAACCGGGATGCGACACGGATTTGTATCACCCGTCGGACCGGGTGTGATTTTCAAACATCTAAAAAAAATTGGCCCTCGTATGGACAATTCAGAGTCAGATGGAATGAGACCCACACATATTCCAGTGTATATAGAAGGATGCCTCGCTTGATTCTCACTCGAGCAAAACACCTTAACAAATTAATGTTAATATCAGACAAAACTCAACATAATGTTTCAACTGATAAATGTTGCGTGTACTGTATGTATGTCGTCCCGTTGGATATCAAAGGGCGCATCTGCCACTTCGCATTTTTTTGTGTGTATTTTTTTATTCTTTGTCGTTTTTTGTTCGTGGTTCAAGTCCCACATGGATTGACGGTCATTCTAGTCCTTCACTAGCGCCGCTGGAATTTCGACATAATTTTGTGTAGGCCTATTTATGTCGATTTAAGATTAAAGCAACGTCAGCTCTGCCGAACAAATGCCACCATTCAAGTGATCAGTTCTTTGAACACTGTCCCCGAAATAAATAATAAGAACAAACTGACAAAATTGTCTTTGTTTTAAATACATACAAAGGCAAATAACAGTAACTGCTTACTTTTCAAGTAAGTGGTTAATGCTATTTACCTTTGCACGGCAGAGCGTAGCAATGTCCCAGCAAACACGAAACATTCGCACAATGTTAATACAATGTTGGCCCATCGTCCACGACGCTGGCTCAACAGTGTACCAGCAGTGGGTGACCGTCTCGTGTTTTCTGGGATGTCCACGTCACTCTACACGGATACAATAGTCACGAATCCAGGCGGGATCTTCATCACCGGATGATCAACAGATCCAGACAGTGATGTTTGTTTATGAAGTCTTACATCAGCGGATCCCTTCCTGTCCTGTTCAGGATCCTGTAATGTAGGAGTAGATATCTGACAGAAGCACCGAGCCCAGTCAACATCTCCTGAAAGTAGCTTTTACTCCGTGGAATCAACAACTGCGATTCTAATTCTATCAAACACAAACTGGTTGTTTTGTGCAAAGAGAAAAGCAGAATCGCGGCAGTTTTCTGTGACAAATTACTTTGATTGTTGCACGGCTTGGTCTTCATTTTCATTTATCTTACACCATCTTTAATTTTGTCATTATAATATACCATGACAGATCACTAAATAAGTAAATTAATTTAACATGAACACGCTATATTATAATTTCTTTTTTTTTTGCATTTATAGTCAGATTTTAAAAACGGTTTCATTATGTATCGCATATAGGGCCTACTGTTCAAATGTATGGGACGCACAAACCCAGCAAAAGCAATACGTATTATTTGTTTAAAGTTGAGCCACCGTCTGCGACGTCTGTCTCAACATTAACCATTCCAGTGCAGGACCGACTTCAGATGTCAGATTCTGACGTCCATATATAGACGTCAAATGCTGACTCCTAAAGTCGAGACCCGCACTGAGAAAATAAAATATTTATGATGACTGTAGACCCATAATATACATTGCCATAGGTATTAAAATGAAGCGGAAAGAGCTAACTGAGATATTTATGATGAGTTCAAATTTTTAAAAACCTTTGTTTTATATGGTTTATATGAAAATATGTCAGTATTTTAAGAGTTAAACCAACGTCTCGCGTTAACTAGTATTTTGATTGTGTGTACAAGGATCACATGTGTTGATGAGCAGGGCGTCAGCCAGACCTCCGTAAATAGACAATCCGTCAATCACTAACTAGGGACATTTCGTCGCCTCGGAGCTAAAGGATCCTATCTGCCACTCTGACGAGTGTCAGATAGGATCCTTTAGCTCCGAGGCGACGATTTACTGTGCTGTCAGTGAAGGTAAGGCAATGCTTATAACGCTGAAATATTTGTATATAAACGACGGAGACCAAAGGGTTTGTTCATATTTGAAAACACCATAAATGTCTAACAGGGTAGGAAGCATACTCGAATAAAGGCTGGCTTTTTATACCGGTCTGGCCGCTTTTAAAGGGTCGATGTGGCCGTGGGCTTATTAGCGGACGTCCTTTTAGAAACACCTGTCTGAATCACGTCATGCATGAGTGATTCTAGCAGAAATGTGTCTGTTTTATACAATTTTATAAAGTCACGCTTGAGTTTGAATAATCATTGTTAGTAATATAAACGTACAATAAAGCAAAAATACATACTACGGCCGAAGACATAATAGATAAATTAGATATAATAGACAGAAAAATGACAGCTGTCGTGATGGTCAGAAAAAGCGTTTGCTTCCGTATGTGAGAACTTTGCAAATTTCTGTGCCGAACGTTTGAACCATTATATGAAATGGTGGAATAGGTCGTGTTGTATTACCAACACCAGCCCTTATCCAAAGCTCTTTCAAACCATGACATTTGAATAGATTCTAGTAGTGAAGTACAAGGACCATAACATCTGTATCATTAGATATGAGCACCACCCTATTGCACTGACCAGGGTATCCATAGACGCCACTGGATTATCCATTATAAAACTCCGAAGCAATTCCTGGACCTTTGTTTTATTCGTGGAGGAAGCCCAAAGGGCTTCCGTTGTCACAGGTAACGGTGTCTCAAGTGACACTTCATTCAAATCGATCATTTGTAACATCTCCTTTCTCGCTCACTGTATTTTATTGATCCCTCATAATATGTATCAAAAACAAAGGCAATACGATTAAATTGGTGGAAATTCCATGTATATATTCCATGTAGCTATTGTCTATAAGATCAAAACACAATAAATATTTTATGTCATACTATATGACACGAGCAATGTTAAAGATTTTCTGTGTTTCAGCTAGTTGCTTATTGCTGCCCTTCACTTTAGATTGGCTAGTGCGTTTCTCGACTTTCATTGATTTAAATGTTTCAAGCTATTTCTATGGGTGATTTTAAAAATGGATCGCTGCTTTATAACAAACCTCTCTGGTCATAAACATTTCGTATCGTGAATTACAACTAATCTCAAATTTAATAAGATCTTCGCGTATTTCTTTTGACATAATCTCTTGTGTTGGGTTATGGTGAAGTGCTTCTGGTTCTTCATTGTCTCTATTTGTGGAAACAGTTATTGGACTCCCATGTTCATTTATGCACTTTATTATTTCTTGCATCAACATCTCAGCTGATCGCGTCGCAGGTATGTTAAGCTCGTGGTTCACCAAAAGTTCTGTACTTGGTGTTACACCACAACTGACTTCACGTTGGAGGTTAACGACGGCCAACATCTCGTGGTGAATTATTTCCCATTAAGCAACAAACTATTTTTTTTTTCTACTGCCAATGATACCACCAGCGCTCTTCTGTGACCGATTAATCGTCTGTTCGAGACACATGTTTCCACCGACTGAGTTGAATAATTTACCTTGTGTCCATTTTACCACAAACTTGCCAGCTTCGAAATTTTCATACACTGTTTAATTCCTGTAGTTTTGAAAAATTCAGCCCACTGAAATCTCTCAATACATTTACTCAGAAACTTTAGTCCCCTTGATGACCTAGTGTAATGAGATCCATAACTGATCTCACAACATCTTTATCATAGGCTTTAGATTCTGCCAAGATGGTCCCAGCACCACATTCATCGATGTACTTGCCAATGGCGCCCATGACCACCTTAACCAGATGGAAATACCCTAAACATAAAACCAAGTTGTTAAATTCAGGGGGGTTATTCATGATGATTGCACGAGCAACATGATATACACCCTCGTCACAAGTCACAATTGGTCTAATTGACTTAGGGACGAGTACACTACGGAATATTCTGTCACAGGGTAAGGTAGAACTGGTAGAGAACCTATTATTTTTTTGCTTACATGTTTGTCTGTGATCAGCGAGTTAAATGCGCTCCGTGAAGGCATTGCTTGTCCTTTATTTATTTCGTTACTGATGTCATCTAAATCTGAAATCAGATATCGAATAAAACCTGTAAAAATCCAATACAATAATGATGCTCTAGATATGTCCAGGATCAAAATTTAATATCTTGTGTCCCAATAATGATGTATTATATCCCATCTTATATTCTGACTTATACTAAATGATAAATGTAGGCCTCTACAAGGATACCTTTATATAGTTTTATGTCTGCTTGTGGACTGTTTTGTTTGTATTACTGTTACAAAAATTGACCATATATGCTCCACAATCGTGCTGTATCAGTGGTTGCCAATATTTTACTGATTTTTCACAATTTTAATTTCACCCTCTTGGGTCACCATACGATGTTTGGTTATAACTAAACTTGCCTAAGTAATGCTTGAGTAGAAAATAGCACTCAATAAAAAAATCATTTATTTGGTAAAATACCTGAGTTGTTTTAATTTCTTCGAGATCGAAGTTTTAAACAAAGATCATGCTGCATCACATTTCGACCTCTGGTGACCTTGAGCTTCATCCGATAAAATTAAACGTATTTTCATCCCATCGCATGGCCACCAATATTCATTTTAAGGGCTTAAATGTTGCTGTAGGGTAATGTATAGTGATGATATGTCTTTTTGAATGCATACAATCCTTACATTTCGTGCGTTTAAAATTATGTTGTTTTAATGGAGTTTACTGATATTGAAAGTGGCCCTGGTGGTACAAAAACAATTATTTCGTCATCCTCAATGGTTCAAAAAACTGCTATGTACCATAATTAGAATAGAGCACAGAATCAAAAAAATTATTATCTTTTAAAAAAAATAGAGATGTTTTAACTCCTAGGGGCCTGAAATTTGACTACAGACAGATGAAATTAGGTCACATCTTGACCTCTAGTGACCTTGAACTTGATCCAATGAAATTGATTTTGTTTTCATCCGATCTCAGGACTATCAATCTTCATTTTGATGGCTTAAGTGTTGCAGTAGGTTGATTTATAGTTATGATAGGTCATTTAGAATGTATACAATCCCCAATTTTTGCAATTTTTTTAGTTTATATTTTTTTTTACAAAATCCTGAATAACTCGATTACTGCCGGGTTCCAGAATGTCCAACCTCGCTAGAAGATGGTCTACTATCAGAAATAGGTGAGAAATCGCTAGAAATGTGCCCCAGATGGTCTACTATCAGAAATAGGTGAGAAATACCTCAGAACATTGGGTTTTTATCCATGCAGTCGCCGGATCACAAAATCGATATGCTTATAATGATATTAAAATGTCTCGGTTTTAGAAATCTTGATTGTAATATAAGGGAGTGATTTGTCCAAAGGCATAGTATAAGCGCAGCAGCACAGGGGGGCCCTTCATCAGTTTATTCTCGTTGTCAGGAGATGCTCAACAGGTTATGTTCAACAGGTATGGTATAGGCACCAGCAAATGAGCTGGCATTCTCCACACATAGATGTCGCTCAAGTAAACACCCGCTGCATCTCTGTAAGCAGGCGCCATGTTTTAGCAGAAACTGCTCATTACGAGCAGTTCTGTTGTTATACCAACTGTAAGCTTATAAACACGCTTGTGTGTCCTAGATATATATGGCAAATATAAAAGACCACTTCCGCCACGTATGTGTGTTTTATTCACAGAGAAATAGAAAAACATCAAGGAATTACTTTCTCTACCTACGCGCTGCTGTGAGAAGGTTTATGCTATTGTTTTCTGACATAATTTTCAATTGGGTTCAAAACATTGGCAAATAAAAATTACTGAATGACATGCGAATTATGTTGGCTCAATTGATCCATAACTGAACAGAGTAAATAGCGATTACCTGCAGCAAACTATTAGATTAAACGAAATAGTGAAAAAATTATCGATAATCAGTCCAGGCGAACATCTAAATAGTTCCGTGGTTATAGGAATGGTTATTCAAAACCTGATTCTCGCGTGGTAATGGCTGATACATCAGGTTAATCGCCATGCGTGCTTACGGCAAAATCGGCTCGTGGTATCAGAGATATAATCTCTGAGGTCAGAATGATGAGCTGGTTCATATTCATAAATGTATGCATATTGTACGGACCTTATGAAGTAATTTATGTATCCTGCTCTTATGCTGCAAATAACCTTCAAGGGTCGTTTATTCTAAGTTGTCCCAAAATTACCGTCACCATGATTTCCGGTGAGTCTGCATAGAAAACCTCGGACCTTGAAAAAACACGACGCGCTGAACTAAATGTCGATTCAATGTTGGTCCAGCGTCGCATTCTGGTGGACCTCGGGGTCTCGGTGGGACGTTGCCAGTTCCAATCGGGCTGATGGACGACCGCAAGGCAGCAATGAGTCTCTTTTGCCGCTCTTCACACCACCGGGGACACCTCGTAAAAGACCTGCTCTAACCTGGTACAACCTCACAGCCATATTTCTGGGTTCATTGTCAGCGTGGAGAGCATGACAGACGTCCCACCGCTGTGGCTGAATGTACGTGTATACCCAAAGAAATTGAAAACGAAAGGGAAAGCGAGACACAACCTCAAACACGACACGTCAAACCTTTTAGTGTCATGTATTTTTGCTGCATGTTTCAACATTAAAACAACGTCTCGCATTCTCTGCAATGTGAAAGTGAGTATGAGCGAATGAGCGAATGAATGAATGAATGAATGAATGAATGAATGAATGAATGAATGAATGAATAAATAAAAAAATAAATAAATAAATAAATAAATAAATAAATAAATAAATGAATGAATGAATGAATGAATGAATGAATGAATGAATGAATGAATGAATGAATGAATGAATGAATGAATGAATGAATGAATGAATGAATATATCACTGCATGAATGAATGAATGAATGAATGAATGAATGAATGAATGAATGAATGAATGAATGAATGAATAAATGAATGAATGAATAAATGAATGAATGAATGAATGAATGAATGAATGAATGAGTGAATGAATGAATGAATGAAAAAACGAAAAAACGAACGCACGAGCGAACGAACCAATAAATGAATAAATCAAATAATCAATCAATCAATGAACAAATCTAAGGCGATTTTTGGTCACCTTTGTACATATTATATACAAGCTAAGCTATTAGGTGAGAGACTGACTGATAAAACAGCCAGATAGCACGATAGGTTGGAAGAGATGAAACTGAAGAATGTTGTTGGTGCTCTTTCGTATAGCTTTTAAGTATTTTAGAATATAGTCATAGAATTGCATTTAAAAAATTTAGATGTAGAAACCACAAACTGCCAATCGAAACTGGGAGCCATAACAATGTACCAAGAGAATAAGGAATATGTCTAAAATGTAACAGTAACACCATCGGTGATGAGTTTCATTATCTATTTGTGTGTAGTTTTTTTAGAAAAAATTAGTCATTTATTTAGTATAAACATCACGGTTGTGTGCATTTAAATACTAACTTGCTGTAATATATTTTTGCTGGAAAAAGTTCTTAGGTGACAGCATGGTGTACATAACCTCGGTCTACAGCCAGCGTGCGCAGTACTGAGGTGAGGCAACACTATGCTGTCACAGTACAAACTTATTGAATATGTATATCTCAATATGGATATATATAATTATGTAATATAAATATTTCAACCTACTGGTAGTTGTCATGCTGTATTACATTTTTGGGAGTTGTTATGTTATATTTTTACTTTGTGTCCCAGCCTTATTAGGTCAGGGTCAATATTGTTGGTATATCTTTGTATAAAAGGAAGAATTGATTGCCATAAAATCAGTCATGAATTTAATAGAGTATAAACATCACGATTTTGTACATTTAAATACTACTATGTTGTGATCTATTTTTTTCAGGAAGGGTTTGTATGTGACAGCATGGTGTTCAGAACAACGTCTACAGCCAGCGTGCGCAGTACTGAGGTGAAGCGACACTATGCTGTCACAGTACATTTGGGATTTGTTATTCTGTATTACATTACTAGGAGTTATTATAGTATATTTCTACTTCATTGTCATTGTCATTGTCATTGTCATTATAGCATTTACATAAATTCAGGACGCGCTAGGTTTTCTCGGGATTAATTATGTGCTGTATCCTTGTATCCTTTGTATCTGGCAATAATCTTTTCAGCGGATTACCCTTTGCTCAACAGCGGAGTATACAATGCTCCAAATTTTTCAAATGAATGGAGTGTGCAATAGTGTATATATTATTGTGCACTAGAAAGAGCCCTTGGAGTCATTCGAAAAGAGTAGGGCATAGACTCTACATTTGGCTTCCGTCTGTCGCGATATTGCCAAGATTGTGCTGGAAAAAACACAACGCAATATTCACTCACTCAACAGCAGAGATAATGCAGTTCTCCTGAGCACTGATGTGGCCATCGTACGGCCTTAAGATGCCAGTGATATAGCCTTTGATATTAGATCTCTCACGTGGGATGACTGAAGTCACCCTTAACTACTGTTACTCTGGGGACTACCCGAGCCGAGGATAACAGAGCTGAACGAAATGCCACGGTGTTTCAACATTACATTGCTTATAGCTAAACCCAAGTCTTTGGCCGTCTGGAGTTAAATCCTCTGGACATACCCAGAACCATTTATCTCAATAACCCACCTTGCAATATCACCCCACCATAGCGTCATCATCTGTACATCGTTCATTTTTCATATACGGATTGCACTGTTTCAGCGTATTACAAAGTCACATAAATGACCATTACTAGTGACTTAACCAGTACGACTATTTACCATCTTTACTTAACAGGGATGCATAAATTTACAATTATTTCGCACTTACAAATACCCTCAATTTTACATTCACCCCCTTAGATAATAAAGGAAAAGGTATCAAGGGGCGATAAAGTGCCAGCCATAGTTCATTTAACATCTGCGTAATATCAGCTCCGACTGCGACGCAGCCATTGCATGGATAAGTAAAGGGTAAATATACTTTATTTTATCACAGCAATATGTAAATGGATAATGAACAATCCACGAGGCTCTGTTTGAGATTCATGTGTTTTTCCTGTTCTTCCTAAATTAATTGGTACATTCACGCTGGTGTCTTATCGGCGTATAGAGTTTCAACTTACCACGCGCCACAATCTAGATTCGGGTATTAATAACAGCCAAACAAAACGGGGAAAACGTCTCACGGACTACAAGCAGCTGCTTGTAGACCGGCGGGATTTTTACTCTAACTATACTAGTGTGATTCTTGTCCAGACGGATACAAAAAGTGTAATTTGTCATGACTAATAGCATGGTGGGGGTCGTCTGGTCTGAGGACATTATGAACACATCTGGCATTTTTGCTATTGTACAGTTTTTTTGCGGAAAGCCTGTGGTTTACACGGCCTCTCTGCTAGCCCCGGAGCAACCGGAAGGTCGAAATGCGCCAGGAAATGAAACAGAGAGGGATGGCCGTGATTGGGCGTAGGTCTATGCAACTCATGGTCGTTTATGCTGTAAATTCATTACTTTTACTGTTGTAAAAATTTTCAATTTAATGAGAATTGTCCTTTCTTGAAGGTAATAATCACTGATAATGTAGGATGTTGAAAATATAGGCGTGTCGTATCATTGCCCATCCAGCTAAATGGCAATTTGTCGGTGAAAGAGTCTACTTTAATTAAGGGGCCTACTCCCTCACGTTTCCGCTAAGACAATGATCGAGGACAAGAAAATCTACATCCACTGATCGAGTACTAACAAGAGACCACACGGATTTCTGGCTTGTTCCACAACCTCCTCCATCTTCATTCCTGCCGCAGCAACGCGCACGTGTGAAAAGCCCTGATGGTGGTCTGTCGACAAGAATGGGCGCGAATAAAGTCGTCTTCTGACAGAAAAGGGACACAAAGAATGGTGTGAGCGCATGACGCCGTTGTTAGGGGTCCCGTTGGAAATGCCAGGTTAACTCAGATTCGCTGTTGGGCCAGCGTCGGCGACGCTGGCCCAACAGCGAACCGGCGTTAACCGACGGGTCAACAGCGGTTGGCCTGATCTGTACTGCATTGTGCGCGCGGCGTCGCCGGGGAAGGGTCTGCCACCGGGGTCCCCGGGATCGACAAAGGCCCAAATCCCACTGTTATGGCCCCCATCCAGTCTGGGCGGTTTATGTGCCGGGCTGATAAACTGGAATTGGCTCGTGCATCACGGCGCACAATGCGCGCTCAACACCTCCTGATACCAGAAAATGAGTCACTGTCGTGGGTCCGCGGTCAGTCTCCGCGAATGGCCGGGTATTTCCCGTGATCAGCCCCTCCTGCGTTATTATCTGCCGCCGAGCATCCATCAAAAGTTGGTTGAGCGCATTACACCTCGGAATCCCCCGCACTTGATGTGAATATTGTTATTCGACGTGTACACGGCTGAACCTGTCTGTCCAGCCGACGCCATCAAGCGTTAGTTGGACAGACAGAGGTGCAGATTGTGATACTGCCAAGACGCAGCATCCGCAAGCTTTGAAGTGTTGGAGTAGTGGAACACATGTTTAATTTAAATGACCAGTTAATTCGAAAATTGTGATGGGAAACAAATTTTAGTCTGACTAAAAGTCAGATTTTACCATGTTTACGAAAAGTTCACTTACAAATAATATGTCTATAATAAGACGTCTGTATCCAGTGCATGTGGTGTAAACAAATAAACTGTGAGCGTCATGGTCTGGTGAGAAAACTGAACGTGCACATCACAATATAACACCATATGAAAATATTATTAGGCTAATAGTTGAAGGCACTTGATTACCAATTTATTTGGTTGAGAATATCTGACCCGAAGTCGGAGCGTCATTTATGTCAAAATCGGTCCTGCCCACGTATTTACTAAATTTAAAATGAACTAGTTATTGTGTCCATTTGGTATGTTTCGTGCTGGTTCAAAAATCTGTGTTCTTCTCTTTTATTGATTATTCGCGAGAAAATACAGCAGAGGAATAGCTGCACATGATAATTGAAGTATCTGCTTACTTGTAAAGAAAGTAGATACTCCATTTTAGCTTTGCACGGCAGAGTAGATGCAAAGATAATGGGAAGCAATATATTTACACTGTCACCAGTGTCCACTTTGACTTGAGTGAAGTGAAGCACATGTAAATTATATTACCATGATTATATATGACATGTTTAATCTAGAAATACACGTATCTATTATTACATATTGATGTATATATACCAAGCGTTGCTGCATTGTGAGTTTGGATTTTCTATTATAACTTAAACTCAAAATTCAGCAACGCTCGTCCAACCTAGCTGTGATGAGCAGTGAACATTGCAAGCCCCCACATTCAAGCGATCACGTCAATGGCAGCAATATTTCATCACTGTCATGCTGCCGTGCAAGTAAGCAGTTACTGCCTTTTGGATTTGCAGA